>JARFIW010000012.1:6357500-6797500 GCA_036346225.1 Platerodrilus igneus | reverse complement strand
GAAATACGTATGGCTAATAATGTGTAATCCGTAGGGTAATTAATTTAAACTTTAATTTAAATTTATTTATTTAAATTTAAATTAATTTAAAATGCAAATTGGGTTGGATTTTATAGAAATACTTGCCTTTATGGCAAAACGTGTTTCAGTACACAAAATTTATTAAAATTGGGTTTTTTAACAAGATTGCAGTTTTTATGCTAAATGCGTAAAGCTAGCACTATTCTATGATATTTGCAATTAATGGAAAGCATTTCTATCAAAAATGTTTTGATAATTAATAAGTGAAAATAAATGGCTTTGTATTTATCTTAAAATGATTAATTTGCGATCGCATTTAAAGCGTTTTAAGTTATTATAACGATTACGTATTTTTACTATGCTGCTTACAATACTTGCTATTTATTTACAATACATTTATATCATACAGAGTGGTTATTTATACACGCGTATTTGCATTTTTCGTTTGCACATCAATGAATAAATATGCGCTTGGATTATACAGGGCTTAACCATAAATTTACGGAAATTTCTATTTTTTCCGGATTCTTTTATATCTTAGTGGGATGTATTTTTAGAATTTGGGTTTCAATGACCTCTTGTGACCCCTTAAACGTTGGGAAAAAATCCATTGTTTTTTTGGTAGATGGCTGTGGTGATTGATATTTAGTAAAGTATTGATCAAACAATTTCAGATTTATGCTCGTTGTCAAGGTGCCATTTTACACTAAAAAAATTATTTTGCTGTTTTTATTAGTTTATTCAGTTGTGAGTTACAGGGTGTTAAAAATGGAAGTCAACAAAGAGAAAATTCGGTACATTTTACAGTTTTTTTTTGATAAAGGCGAAAATACTAGCCAGGTGGCTGAAATTGTAAATGGTGTTTATGGTCCCGATACTCTAAGAGCGAATTATCTGCAATTTTGGTTTCGTCGATTCCGTTTAGGTATCACAGGCAGGCCCTTTGTCACAAATGTCGATAAAATCACAGAAATAATCGAAGTTGACCGGCATATCAGTAGTCGTAGCATCGCCCAGAAGCTAAAGATCGACCATAAAACAGTTTTAAACCATTTGCACAAAGCTGGATTAAAAAAAAAGCTCAATCTTTGGGTGCCACACCAATTCACACCAAAAAACATGATGGATCGAATTTCCATCTGTAAAGCCTTGGCCAAACGGAATGAAATTGACCCATTTCTTAAACCGTTGGTGACTGGGGATGTGAAATTGGTCATATACGACAATATTGTGCGAAAACGATCGTGGTCAATGCGCGGTGAAGTAGCTCAAACGGTGGCCAAACCAGGACTAACAGCTAGAGGGGTTCTGCTGTGCATTTGGTAGGACTGAAAAGAAATCATTTATTATGAGTTGCTTCCATTTGGCCAAACACTAAATTTGGATATGTACTGTCAACAACTGGACCGTTTGAAGCTAGCGATTGACCAGAAACGGCCAGAATTGGCCAACAAAAGAGATGTTGTGTTCCATCAGGACAACTTCAAGCCACACACGTCTGTAGTGATTCGCCAGAAACTCCGAGAGCTTGGTTGGGAAGTTTTAATGCATCCACCATATAGTCCGGACCTAGCACCAAGCGATTACCATCTTTTTTTCGCATTGCAAAACTTCCTGAGTGATAAGAAATTGGCATCAACAGAAGATTGTGAAAATCGATTGCTAGAGGTTTTCACCAAAAAGGACCAAGATTTCTAAGAGAGAGGCGTTATGAAGCTATCTTTAAAATGGCAACAAATTATAGAACAAAACGGTGCATATTTGATCCAAATCGGACAATCCGAAACATATTTAATAAAGTCTTGAAGTTCACGCAAAAATAATGGATTTCTTTTTCCCCATCCTATATATGTCCGTATTCTACTCTACAAGATGAAAGGTCTGTTACATTGATCACCCAAGTGTGTTGAGCGGTTTTTATGGCTGTGGTGCTCGGTCCATAGCGACATTCGATATCTAAATATTTCCTTGGAAACCTATCAACGCTGGGGAGCTTAATTCTAATATCGATAACCGTAAAATCCGTCTACCTTGGGCCATATGGATTGTGCCTTTGACTTTCAAGGTGCTGTAATAGCTATAAATTATTTGACGCTTGACCTTCGTCCTTTGCCGTTATTAATATAGCGGTAAGAGTCTAAACTCTGTATAGCTTGAATTTATTTACGCATATAAAGAAAACAGTGTCTATTTATCGGATAGGTGTAAACATGATGATTAGTTAATCCACAACGCCATCTTGCACACAAATAACATAATAACAATATGTAAACGGAACGTGGTCTTTAAAAATTCTTTCTGGAAATATTTTCAGTCAACACCGATTATTCTATATTGATCGCTAATGGTCGGAAATATTTACTATAGGTTGTTGATCCTTTAATTGCCACGCCCACTTTGTCATTTGATCGCGCACCAGGTTACGTCCGGCTGGAGGTCAAAAGGATTTTTTTATATACGCTTAACTGTTTTTTGCCACAGACCAACTGTTTATTCCTTATCGGTGTTTGGTGTAGTTACGTGATAAGAAACGTGACACTGTAGGACTATTGTTTGTTGCTGCGAATCGATATTATCGCTCTACAGGGGTGATGTACCATCGTTAAAAATGTTTGACAAAAGTTTCCACACGCTAATTCTTTTCTACTGATTAGTTTATTTTACAAAAGGTATTATGTGCAATTTTAAAAACACTTGACAAAAGCTCTCACATGTATATTTTCTACTGATTAATTTTATTTTGTGTAAAATACGAGATGTGCACTTCGTATCTAAATTGTTCGTACCACATAATTGTTTGCTTTCAAATAGTAACGCTTAATTTATTTCTTTTGTTTGTTTGTACAGAATCTTTTATTTATTCTTATTGTTAATAGATAATATTGGGCGATGTGTTTTTTTTTTGGTGTTTAGGTGAATCCTCCCACTCTCCTCGTTTGGTAGTTAGTCTGGTATTTACGTTTCTTCCGGCTACGTCTAGGTACGTAGCATAAATTTTTGCGCCCTGGCGTGGGGCTCCGATTTTGTTTTGTGTAACTTTGGCTTAACTTTTGCTTCGATTTTAGATTTGGTTGGCGTTCGCTTCGATTTTGTTTCGCTTGATTTCTGCCCCAATTTTTGTTTTGCTTCTGGCCTGATTTTATGTACTGCGCGGGTTACTGCGTTATCAATTTTTCTCGGCCTGATACTGCTTATGTTTTCTTCCCTTACGCTCGAACTTGTATTTATTTCTTTTCTTTATTTCTTGTGCGGGTTCGATTTTCTTAAAATTTAGTTTTGCTTTCCTTCTTAATCGCTCAACTTCAGTGGTTGGCTAATTTCAGATTATTGGACTTGTATTTTCGCTAATAATTGTAGACCCTTAGAAAGCTCTGGCGCCTTATTTCTGATTGCATTGACAGAAATTTCTTGAGTAGAACTATTTAAGGAAGCAGAAACAGGGAAAATTTTGACGAAAATGTCAGGAAGCATTAAAGATACAGGTTCATGGACTTCAACAGGACCTTCGCGGACTGAATTAGAAGTCATCGTCACTTCAGCGACATCGGTGCTTGCAGACACGACAGGAATTTCTTGGGTAAACTCATTTAAGAAAGCGGGAACAAACTCTTGAGAAGCTATATTGACCGAAAAAGGGTATGTGTTGATAGTAATAGCAGGGTGACCTGGATGAGATACCGAAGAAGACGTAGCCTGGTATTTACGTTTCTTCCGACTACGTCTAGGTACGTAGCATAAATTTTGACGCACTGGCGGTGTGGTTCCGATTTTGTTTTGTGTAACTTTGGCTTAACTTTTGCTTCGATTTTAGTTTTGGTTGGCCCTCGCTTCGATTTTGTTTCGCTTGATTTCTGTCCCAATGTTTGTTTTGCTTCTGGTCTGATTTTTTGTACTGCTCGGGTTACTGCATTGTCCATTTTTCTCGTCCTGATACTGCTTATGTTTTTTTCCCTTATGCTCGAACTTGTATTTATTTGTTTTCTTTATTTCTTGCGTGGGTTCGATTTTCTTAAAATTTAGTTCTGCTTTCCTTTTTAATCGCTCAACATCAGTGGTTGGCTAATTTCAGATTATTGGACTTGTGTTTTTGCCAATAATTGTAGACCCTTTGAAAGCCCTGGCGTCCTATTTCTGATTGTATTGACTTTATTCTTTTACGTTTAGGACTCTTTTTTTTATGAAATTTAATCCGTTTGTTACTTCCGTATTGGATAGAATCGTTCACTTCTGATATTTTATAGTTTATTCGGTTTAGGTTGGATTTCGCATTACTCTGATATACAGTGTGACAAAGTCGAGGGGTTGCGTAAAGCCGTCCGCAATGGGATTCAAATGGAAATGAATTAGTCTTTTACTCTTAGTCCTTATACAATTACGTTTATAGAGGATTATGAGGCAATTAAACGCGCGCTTACTGAACTTGGACCGTCTTCTGACGATTTTAGTGGGGATGTTACTGATAATAATTTCGCCCGTTTACGCTCCTTATTGGTACACATTCAGCGAAGTTGTGAATTGATGTTGGATAGCTCTGAGGAGGAAGCCCTTATGAAAGATTAATTATTATTCGCTTTACAGACCATTCGTTCGGATGTTGAGACGACTGTTAGAAAAAACAAACGTGTTACTTTTGCTGATTTTAGTCAACAGCCTTCTTTCAGTCCTCAAACTCTTAATGTAACTGCCGCCGTCAACGAACACGTTTCTTATCTTTCATCAGATTACGAGGAAGAATTGGATACTTCTTCTACTGCTAATACTATGACTTCTACTAAAGGATACCTGCTCGCTAAATTGAATGTTTTTTTTTCAGGTGAAAGTTCTCTACCGGAATTCTTGTTTCGTATTAAGGAATTTAGTGTTTTGCGTAATATTTCTGCAGCAACTTTTTCGTTTTACTCCGGAATTACTTACCGGAAAAGCTTTACTTCTATTCCGCGTACATCAGCGCTCCCTCAGATGTTGGAAAGACGTGGTTACTTTATTAAACTCAGAATTCCTACCCCTGGATTTTACTTATAAGTTTGCTACTATGGAGGAAAATATTTTTACTTCACATGACCAAGTTGTTAAGGTTTTTCTTACGCCTACAGGTAGATCAGATACTTCTTCTGTACTTTCTACTGTTTTTATTCCTAGTTCTGCTTCTACTCATCAGGTGGAAGCCTTAATTGCTACAAACCTGGTCATGTTTCGACACGTTGTACTCGTCCTAAAATACTCCATTGCTATGGTTGTAGGCATAAGGGAGTTACTTGCCACAACTGTCCACATCTTCATCCTACTACTAATAAGTTTTCGAATAATCCCTCAAATTCTACCCTGACCTCTAGATGCCTAATTTCTTCTGCTTCTCACTCTACGTCCTCTTCTGTATCTCATTCAGGTCACCCTGCTATTACTATCATCACATACCCTTCTTCGGTCAATATAGCTTTTCAAGAGTTTGTTCCCGCTTTTTTAAATGAGTCTACCCAAGAAATTCCTGTCGTGTCTGCAAGCACCGATGTCGCTGAAGTGTCGATAACTTCTAATTCAGTCCGCGAGGGTCCTGTTGAAGTCCATGAACCTGTATCTTTAATGCTTCTTGTCGTTTTTGTCAAAATTTTACCTGTTCCTGCTTTCTTAAATAGTTCTACTAAAGAAATTTCTGTCGTGCCCGCAATCACAGCCGTAACTAAAGTGAAGATAATTTCTAATACGGATAGAGAAGGCCCTGTTGAAGTTAGTGAACCCGTAGCTGTGATGCCTGTTGCTTTCGTCGTCAAAGTTTTACCTGATCCTGTTTCGTTATCTACTATTGTGAAGGAATCTGTTCCTATTGTGGATGGAGTTTTTCCTGATGCTGTTTGCTCTTGTAACGTGGATGAACTTCTACCTGATTCTGTTTCTTTATGCAATATGGCTGAAATGTTATTGGATTCTGCTCCTATTCCTAA
The DNA here is from genome assembly GCA_036346225.1 of Platerodrilus igneus. Classification (NCBI taxonomy): domain Eukaryota; kingdom Metazoa; phylum Arthropoda; class Insecta; order Coleoptera; family Lycidae; genus Platerodrilus; species Platerodrilus igneus. The sequence goes on along the minus strand of JARFIW010000012.1, from coordinate 6,791,540 downwards.
GGTGGATACTCCTACAGCCAATGCTGTTGTTTTTCCTAACTGTTACACTTCTAGCCTTTTATCTAATATCGATAAAATTTTATCTGTTTCTGTCCTTTTATCTTACGTAACTTGCGTTTCTTTTCGTAAGGTTGATTTTCGTACAGCCAATACTTTTTCTCTTTCTACCTTTGATATTCTGACAACTCATGATGTTTCCTTTTCTACCGTTGACTTTCTTACCACCAATTCTAAAAACAAACAACCTTCTTCCATAACTTGTTCTGAGTACCATGAATTACGACAACCACTGCTATCTCCACCCTTGCCACCATTTTCTCAACCTCGTGCTACAACTCCTACACCCCTGCTGTTCCAGTTTGGCAGAAAACTGCCCAACAGAGGCAGACATTATTCTATGCTCTTTCCGGACCGGAAAATGTATGTCGGCGAAGTCCTAATGTCCTTGATCTCGTTTCGTTTTCCTTTTGGCGGCGCAAACGTCTTAGGCGCAATACCTAGTCCTCGAGTCCCAGATTCTAATGCCGACTTAGCTCTACTTAGGTTTTGATTTTTGGACTTTACGATCTTTATTTACTTGCCGGTTTGCTGGGTTTTCTTTCTTTCTCTTCCTTTTTTTTTTTCTTTCACCCCGTGTGAGTCCGTGAATAAAATAGTCCCACGGTACTACCTGCCTGTCGTAAGAGGCGACTACAGCGGTGCAACACATACACGCATGCACACTTTATACAAGCACAACACATACACACGTACACTTTATACACGCACAACACATACACACACACTTCTTACACACACACACACATACACACACACGCACGCACTGACACACACCTAGTCATACATAACTACACTGGGATTCTGTTTTATTTTCTTTTGTGCGATTCTTAGGTTTTTTTTTTGTTTTGTACTTGGTGCTTGGTGTTATTCTTTTTGGTTTATTTTTCTCGTTCCTTTCGTTCCACATTCTTATCCTTTTTCCTGTTGTTGGTCTTCTTTGCTGTCGGTCCTTAGTCCGACTGTATTTCGTCCATCCGCTCTTGTGGTAGGTGTTTTCTAGTCTGTTTTTCTTTCTTCGGAAACCACGACTTAATCGACTTTAGGACTAGTTAGCATTTCTTTTCTTTGGTTCTTCGGTTTTAGTTACCACAGTTAGTAGTACATCGTTTCCTTTTACCAGCGCGCTCCCTCTCTTCCTCTCGTTCTCTCTTGTTGTCGCTTTGTTTACTTGAGGCTTGATCTTTGGGTCCTGTTTTGGTTTGCACTGTTGGTTTTCTTCCTCGTTCCTTTTCTTCTCTTGAAGTTGATAACCTTACTGTTTCTTCTAAGAAACATCCGTCCTTTGACGACTGGGCTGTGCTGAGGCCGTTCCACCTTAGTCCTCCTTGATTGCTTATTACCCGTCTTTCCTTTCTTCCTTTTTTTCCTCTCTCTCTCTCTCCCTCTCTCTCTATTATTGGCTCTTCGAGCCGGATTTTGTTTGGTGTCTGTGTTTGTTTTCTTTTGTATCCGGAATCGGTTGTGGTCGATCTTGGTGTTATTTTGGGGGTTTCTTTTTCTTTTTCTGTGTTTTTGTTGTTTCCATAACATATGTTCTTTTAGTTTAAAGCGAATTTTAATTTTTTTGTTTTTTCGTTTTGTTTGGGGTTTTATTGGGTTATGCTCATTCCCGGATTTTGGTTTTCCTACCTCGACCTGTTAATTCTGCTGAGGGAGGGAAGAGGGGTCGTGGGAGGAAGATTTTTCAACATTAATTAAATACCCTTTTTTTCTGGTTAAGTTATTACCCGCTCAAATAAATTCCATTTCTATTCTAAAATTCTTCAACAATGCCCTATATAGTGTAACTGTTCAGAATAAGCCCGTCCTAACATAATTTTAACTCAAATCCATTTGGCTTTTAAAACTAAAATTTATTCGATAAATTAAATAATCAATACCTTGTTTGAGGTATCCGTTAATTTGTTAAACATTCCGATAACGTATAATTGCTTTCTGTTGTGTTTCCCATCTAAAGACTTGTCGAAATAATGGATCCTACTATTATTTGATAGCGTGTTTTCCAGTTCGCTAATCGCGTTTTGATAACGCAAGGATTGCAGTTCGAATTCGTGTTATTTGAACCAATTTTAAATTTGATTCTGCAGCTTGTGCGTTGAAATATTTTCTACATTACTCGTTTCAGTACTTCAAGAGCGATGCACGTTTCTTTGTTCGACAAGTAGGAGTTTTTAGCTGGAGGCCAAATTGGTTCTTTTTATGTAGGCCCAACTGTTCTTTGCTACAGATCAACTGCCGTTGCCCATAGATCGCTAGTGCTGTTATGGTAACAGGGTAAATAGATCCCGACGACCGTGGCGATGCGGTGCTGAGTCACTCCCGATGGCGTGCAAGCTAAGTATCCCGACACATACAGGTATACAACTCGTTTTCTTTTGTGTGTGTCAATAGCATATTCCGTATCAGCGTTTGGTGTAGTTACGTGATAAGAAACGTGACACTGTAGGACTATTGTTTGTTGCTGCGAATCGATATTATGACTTTACAGGTGTGATGTACCATTGTTAAAAATGCTTAACAAAAGTTCCCACACGCTTATTCTTTTCTACTGATTAGTTTATTTTACAAAAGGTATTATGTGCAATTTTAAAAGCGCTTGACAAAAGCTCTCACATGTTTATTTTCTACTGATTAGTTTTATTTTGTGTAAATTACGAGATGCGCACTTCGTATCTAATGTACTAAATTGTTCGTATCACGTAATTGTTTGCTTTAAAATAGTAACGCTTAATTTTTTTTTTGCTTGTTTGTACAAAATCCTTTATTTATTCTTATTGTTAATAGGTAGTCGTGGGCGATGTGCTTTTTTTTGGCGTTTAGGTGAATCCCCCCCCTAGTCTTTGCATTTGGTAGTTAGCCTGGTATTTACGTTTCTTCCGGCTACGTCTAGGTACGTAGCAAGTTCTAACAGACGAAAACATGCTGCCGACAGTTGGTACTTTCATGATAAATTGTGCAAGTACTTACTTTGAGGTACATGGTGACCTACTTAAGCATTTTGTGTGAATCGACTAACAAACTGTTGTGTTCCTTTACCATTTAAGTTTAAGCGAAATTATTATGTTTCTTATTAATAACTCTGTTACAGAATCAAATCGGAAAGATTTTTACTCTTGTCTTAACTCCTTAAAACAAATCTTTAGAGGGTGGGCGACAATTATCTGACATCCTCTATAACGAATAAGAAAAAGTAGAATAATTGTTAACTTAAAGTAAATCAACAACACGTACAATGGTTTTGAAAGTATTAACGAAGATGTTCAGGGTTATACCAACAATGAACTCAACCCCGAAAACATTGAGGTAGTATTTAGGCGTACTACAATAGTAATATTGCCTTTGCCGTCTTCCGTAAGCGTAAAATATTTGGTCGATCACGGTAGACATAGGGTAGGTTCAGGTTCGGTCGATAGGCCCGTCTGTGTTTTCTAGACAGCGTGAGGTGTGAAGAATAATAAGGTCTTTCACCCTCAATGCGTCTGTTACCAACGTTACCATACAGTCAATAGTGACTAACTCAACGTTCAGTGTTTTATAAACACTTTAGGGTCGCGTTTAAAGCAACTTATTAGAAATCTCTAAATTTATGGTTTACTCCTAAAATAAATGGTCGAAGAGTTATTCTGATAGGGTGACATTGGAAGCTCATTTACTATAAGATATTTAAGTGTTTTTGCTTTGTTTACAACGTTGCCATATTGATTGAAAATATTTACTGCCGAAACTTCTCTAGAATTACTTTAACATAAAATTCTTGCATTTAAACATATACATTGTATTTACATAAATTTTTAATCTAATTATAATTGAACTCACTTAATTACACAATAAAGAAAATTTTCATATATCCCCAACTATATATTGTATTTATATCAAATAGTCATAGATATTTGGATTAGTTACGTGCGATTTTTCGTATTGAAAAAATTATTTGACACAAAAATTGGATTTTCTGTATTGGCTCCTTTTGAAAATTAATAAAACTGCTACTTCAGTAAATAATAATTGTGTTGTAAATGGAAACTTGGGCTTTTAAATCAGTTTACAAATTTAACGTTTAGTTGATCTAATTCACAATCAAGAAAACCCCTGAAACCAGTGGCGTCTTGCGGGTTAAAAATAAGCGAAGAGCTACAATATTTAAAGTGCAAAAAAAATTTACATACCTTGTAGTGAAGCCGACCTGAAGGCTCACCCAAACACCCTCCATGATCTAACATCTACTGGCAGTGGCTCGACGACACCTACGTTGTGTTGTTATAATGTAACCCAAATTCACACTGAGAAGATGGCGTTAAGGCGGAAAGGTTAGAAATAAAACTACAGCATTTGCTTAACCTTACTTTTAATCAAAACAATAACCACTAAATAGGTCATTCGCATGAAAGCATACAAAATGACATTTAAAGCAAACAGTGCCGTACTCAACCTGGGCGATTGGGGAAAGAGCACGGCCAAGAAAACCCCAAACTGCCCTCACACTTCTAACTGCATTTGGCACATCTCGACAAGGACGTGTAACGTACAAGTACTCAGATAACCAACATTGAATTTAACGGGATGCTAACTGTTACCCAGACATAAAACACATAACATCTGATGAAACGTTAGTGTAAATCAGCTAGTCTTTTCTGGTAGGTACTAAGATCGGCTAGGCCAATACTACCCAGCTAAAGTTGAAGAGGGGGGACACCAGGAAGATGTCCTGCATCTTGACTACCAATGTTTATCCCCGCACGGGCATAAAATGTTAGTAATATTCAACAAGGCTCGAACACACGCGCCAACATACATACATTAACAGTTTCATCCCGTGTTAAAAAATATTTCACAAAGGCTAACCGACTTCCTATTATTTGCAAAAGAGTACTACAACAAGTACATTGATAAGACGACATGAATCGCTGAAATGGACTTATGGTGTGATTGCGCATAGTTGAAAAGGTGCTGGTTATTTAATAGACTACCTCCAACATAGTCATAAATGCAAACGCGAAAGACACGAAGATGGTCGATCATGCCAAAGGTTCAATTTAATTACATCACAACAATTATCACAAACGTTAAATACTAGTTAATTATATAGGAACATCGGCTAGATAATAAGATAAACAACACAACAAACATATCATTACGTTTAAACCAAGATATAAGCGGTGCAGTTGTAAATGTGATTAAGATGCTGAAATAGAACAATTACACATAAAATAAAAATGTCAAATGCATCACAAATATCAAACATTATAAAACATGCAGTCAGTAAATACATATCAAAATTTTATAGCACAAATACAAGCCCAGATTCAGGCGCTAAATCTTTATATAAATGCATGTTAATTACATATATTAACACTATTAAGCAAATGGTAAAAATGTATTCATTATGATTGCATCGGTTAAAATGTACTTTTAAAGATTAAACACATCGTAGCATTACAAATTACAAACAAAAATATACACAACAACGTGGTTGTTAATTTTTTATCCGCGTGGGTTTACGATAACAAAATATTATGCAACAATATTTTGGATAACAATGAGGGTTGATATTTATTTTGGCAGTTAGAATAAATTAGATAATATATATACAGTAATTACAACTAATTAGAACATATATATATATATAGAATATAGGTAATGGGTTTAAGGTCTGCTGGATGATTAATAAGACTCTTTTTTATTACCTAAATTTTCAAATATATTTATATTCCTCTTCAGAGGTATAAATTGAGGTTTAAAATGTCTGAAATGGCATCAGATATATAAATAAAAAAATGTAAAAGGTTGTTGAAACATATAATAAAATTACTTTGTATTAAGATGTTCTTTATATATACAAAGTAATTTTATTATATGTTTCAATAATCTTTTACATTTTTTTATTTATATATCTAATGCCATTTCATATATTTTAAACCTCAATTTATACCTCTGACAAGGAATATAAATATATTCGAAAATTTAAGTAATAAAAGAGTCTTATTAATCATCCAGCAGACCTAAAACCCACTACTATATTATATAATAAAATAAGGTCATACAATAATTACCTGTTATATATATATATATATATATATATATATATATATATATCTTCTGGCTACAACTTTTACTTTTGCTTGTTTACTCCACCCCTCCACCCTTTTATTTTTATTTATAATAAATATATGTGTGATTATAAACTTTACTACTTTATTTATTTGAACAAAATCTTGCCACACGACTTTTGTCGTCGCCCCTATTTTAGTATTCAATAAATGACTTCTATTCGAGGTGCTTTAGCAACGTTTGGTTGGTTATCTATTTACTGTTTACTATATATTATGCCTCGACTATATGAAACCTTAATCTCAGGGTGTTCACCTTACTCACCGTGAGTTCAATCGTGAGTAGATGTGCACTACCCAACCAAACTGCACCCTCGTTTGTTTTACCACTTTTTTAATGCACTGATTTACTATATATGCCAAATTTTAACAGATCAATGTTGCTTGGTGCCAAATTAATTTATGTATACTATTTATGACTTTAATTTTGACGTTTTAAGATATTCACGGTACTTACCTGAATTATACCGCGCTGAAGACCTTCTTTTACTGCTGGCTCAAGATCGTATTCACCGTACGCACCTTCACAAGGATTCTCAATCGTGGTTCACTTGCGTATCGCCTCCAGGTGTTCTTAACCAATTTCGTTGACCCCAAATCTGAAATAATTTTACCCCAATTTAGAATTTAAAAAAAACCGTTGTATCTACTTCCCCTGCGTTAATTCTTCCTCGTAATTTACTGCCCTCCTGTTTCTCTACTTCGTATTCCAATCAATCCTCTCCTTGCTCAATCCAAATCAATCCAGCCGTCCTATTTTAAATCAATCCTTGTCCTGCTATTCCTTTAATATCCACACGATGTCCTTACTGCCGTTAATCTGCTCAAATCACTCCAAAAATTATCAATATCGTCGTTGCCTTCTATATCCACTCAAATCTCCTACTGCCGTTAAACCAAATCTTCCCAAATCCAACACCAATCTTGCTCAAACCTAAATAATCGTCGCTTTTCCCGTCGCACTATTAACCACTCCAAATCTTCTTTAATACTCGTTGCCTTTATACTCTCGATGCTTCTTATTACTCTCACTATACTAAATTAGACTCTTTAATTCACATAAACTTTTATTTCAATAAATATTTGTACAACTTTTAACGCAGGTTTTGTAAAACACGTCTTTATCTGAATATAATCGAAATTAGAAATTTTTTTTTTATTTATTTCGCTTAGCGATAAGATCAACAACCTTAGCTTACTTGAATTACAATTCTAAAACATACAATATCCAATAACAATTCGTCTTTCCTTTCGTGTCCAAAATACCTTCACTCCAGTCTTTATAATATTCTTAATTTCTACTATTGGTCCAAAAACACTTCACAATTCTCCAATAACCTTTTATATTTCTATTCACTTTTAATTTTGATTTTACAATTCGTCCAAAAGTTGATTCTATTAAAAGAAAAGCCAAAATAATTTACACACGACCTGGACGCTTTGTTGGTTGCAGATATCCATAAATGCGTTCGGCTTTCCGACGGCAAATGTACTTTCACTGGCTCATAAAATATCAACTCAGTATAAAACCTTAAGTACCGTGCATTGTATCAACGTCATAAAGTCATGTTGTCTACCTTTTGGCATATAGGTTTCAAACTAAAAATGGTACATACTTTAGCATATGTAAAGTACAGCAAAATATAGTTTTTTAAATTATTAGATCTGATATATTAACCCTGTTGTTTGGCATACACGCCTATTAACACAAATCTACCCTTAGAAGCCTTGTACCCCCCCCCCTTACATAATAATATATATATATATATATATATATATATATATATTTATATACACAGTGACTACAAACTAAACTACAGTGATTACAAGCTAAACGAGAACATACATTTATACAGTGATTACAACTAGAACATATATATATATATATATATATATATATATATATATATTGCCGTGATATTTTAAAATCGAGCCCCACGGATTGGGCGTCATATACTGCTGTGATATACTCCTTTGAATGCGGGAACTGGGTCCTTTCAACAAAAAAATTCTAGTCCCACCGATTGGGCGTCATAAACTGCTGTGATCCTGTTTTCGCCTCAGCTGCTCACCTAATTTTATAAACCTCCTCATTCATAAAATTAAACAACACATTCCTACCACAAACATCAACGTCAACTCTATTTACATCAATATTCACAATACATTAAAATTTCAAGATTAAAATTCAGCATAAATTTCAGTTTTAAAAAGAATTTCAAGATTAATTTTATTATCATTTTAACGTGCATCCAGAATTAAAGTTCTTGTAGGATGCCTACTAATTAATATAACAATATATGCAGAGTAAAAGGAGCATCTACCACCCTTTACGTTAATTAACCAGGTTCGTCTAATTGAGCTCAAAGACATACCCAAATTTTCATCATAATCCAGAACATCAATACTAAATACCCCTTTCTACTTAAACAAGCAAATTTCACCTTAAAATTAAAATTTTATGGTTAGTACAATTTCACTAATGTCCATTTAAAGTAAATCAATTATCAAGTAATTCAACACACACAAAAATGTCAAACAAAATAGTATAATAAAGTTATTCAACACACACCAAAATGTCAAACAAAATAGTATAATTTACCTGAAGGTTACTGTCCTCGTAGCTTTAATGTACATCGTCCCTTTAGTTAATCACACCATTCCAACAGGATTATATTTACGGCTTCTAATTCTCAACGCTTTTAAAATTTTCTCTATCACCATTTATTTAAAGTTGTTTCGGGGCTTTTCCGGAACTCATCTGTGTATATCTGACCCTTGTTTCGTGGATCCAGACACGTATTTGAACCATTTAATTATTAACACCCCCGAAAAATAGCAAAGAAATTCATGCTTCTTTCACCAAGATACGCCAAAACTGCCTACTTTTGTGTATACATTTGTCGTTGTAAATTTTGCTAATTGGTACAGTGATACGAAATTTTATTACCTTGTATCTAAGTGCACTGAAGTACATTCATGTTAGCACGTAAATAACAAACTATTTTGAATCACTAAAATATACGAGCAAACTTTAAATTATTGTATCAAACTAAAATGCACTGTTTAACATCTTGAATCAAGTCGCGGATGTAAGAGCTTTTAACGCATCGAATAGTCAAAAGTCTAAGAGACCTTGTTTATATTCACCTCGGTATATATAGCAAAAAGCCTGTCTGTCGGTCTGTTCCCCAAAACGGGTAATTCTAAAGAATTTCTCATGCCATGTTCCCAGTCCGTCGCTCGCGCGTCGGTTTTTACGAATTTTTCACTCGCCCCAGTTAAAATCTCAGAAATTTTCACACGGCACTCAAACATGTCCGAGAAAAGCTAATTAATTTTGTACAGAAATCGTTGTTTCTACCTCTGATATTTGCATCCTATTTTCAACCAATTGTGACCCTCGTGACGTTGCTTAAATCACGCCTTTTACTATATGTGTCTTTGCTTGACGCATTTTCTCTTTCCTTTTCTAACCTGTTCGAATTGGTGCAAATTGATATTCTTTATTATCGATTTTATTTTGGTCCATGTGGACTATCTGGGTTTAATAACCCCGTATCGCACCTTCTCGTGAATATTAAGCCACGGTTTCTTCAAGATTCTTTGAAACCATTTGTTATCTACACAATTTTCGCCGTACGTGATATTTAAACTACGCAGGTGTTCAAAATAATATTAATTCTCAGAGCTTTATTTTCTGGTATTATAATCTTGGGTTTTCACAGACTTTTATGCTTATTATTAATAATGGTTTAATTAACTCCAATTAAAATTGACTTCTATCCTTTCATTTTAGCGAATACAAGTTAAATATTAATTATTATGTGTACACTTTGTTTTACTACCGGTTACTTGAAATAGAGTTAATTAAGATAAATTTTGCATGTAATTTCTCTTTGTTAACTTTCCTCGGAATAATTACATTACCCGTAGAGCTTGTTAATACTGTTTCTTTCGATATAAAGCGTCTTATAAATAATTTAAATTTCTTAATTTTAATTGAAACGACCGAATTTATTTATGCTTCATGGTTTTAATAAAGCGTATTATTTAATAAAATTCCTTATACACGGTGATTAAAATTATTTGATGTGATTCTTTAATTTTCTACCCTGGTCTAAATATGAGTAATATATATATATATATATATATATATATATATATATATATATATATATTGCAGTGGATTTTGGGAACACTCAGAATCGCCTTCGTTGTATCGTCATAAAAATTTCTGAAATAAAAAATTTCTTACTATAGTTTTGAAACGCTTTCTTATTTCTGCACACCTCGGCTAGCTCCAAAATCTGTTTCTTCTTGGATACCAACCATCCTAAATTAAATCTTTTTCACAAATACAGTCAAATGAAATTACCACTCAAATAATGCAACAAGACATACAACTTTTTTATTTACACATATTAACAGTTTCCATTAGTAAGACAATATTTACACATATGTATATACAGTTTGATAAAAAAACGTTACCATTTCAAACTTTAAATCTTTTAAAATTTCATGATTTTAATATATTTCAACAATTTTATTTTAGACGAGTAGTTGGGCCCGTCGTGCAACCCTAAATTGATTTTTATTCTGGTCTATTTTGAGCTCAGTATAACCCAGTTACTCTAAATGCTTTTACACGTCGCACTTTTGTTTAAAATAAAGCTAAAGATCCGTTTACTCCTTACAACATCATTTTTCTATCATTAATATACATTTTTAAATAATCAATATTAAATGTCCTTTACATATACCCCTTTAAATGAGTGTTTATGGTAATAAAATACACCCCCAATAAGTCAAAACACTCAAGCACAAGATACCAGCATAAATGTTAAAGCAAATGCAAGAAATTAATTTTCTTTACCTGGAGTAAGCTTCGTCCGTCGTTATCTCTGAAGATGTGTTCCAAAACCCTCGTCGTTGTGTCCATACACTTCGTGATTATACCTGGATCCCACTCATGTCCACTAGCTATCCAAATCTCTACAACCTCCTTTAGTATTTCTACCCGGATAATGGTTCGACCAAGCTTAATCTTCCATAACCACTACACTTCACGCATACTAGTTTCAAATTTCTCAATTCGATTACCCAAGTACCATTCTATAATCAGATTGTAGCGTGTAGTAACAGCACTTTTTATAAGCCAGCACCCACTTGTGCAAATCACATTTTTAATACATTACCGGTACGTTACTAACAGCTTTTACCACTTTTAAATAGGATGTTGTACAATAATTCAACTAATAAGCGACAATCAGTACAACGTAAGATCACGTAATAGCAAATACGTAAGAGATATCTAAAAGAGCACGATTTAAGTTCTCAAAGCGCTATCCTACCTCTCCTAGTGTATTTATACGCTTTTCAATACCCCTCACGGAACCTCTTTTCATCGAAAAGCTTATTTTCTAAAACCGATTCTCAAAATTTTGTTCGTAACAGACTTTAACGTTTGAAAAATTCCAAGTTTACCGTGCTATTACATAGAAATTCGCTCAACACTTCTAACCGACAAGAGCTTCTAAAAACTTCTAGCCTTCGACCACTTATATTGCTTTCCCCCGGTGAATATGTCAACCCTTAGCTACCTTTCTTCGTTTCACCCATATTTATTGTCTTTTTTAAAACCCCTCTTAAGCTACAGAAAATCGATATTGTGGTGGCCTCCAAATCTACTGCGTATTTTAGACGAGTATATTAACCAACGTTTTATTATACGTGTTTTCTGTCTGTTTTACAATATAGATATTTCATTTCACTTAGTCTTCAAAGCATTTGTTATTTTACCTGCTTGTCGCACCGACGGTTACAAACAGTTCTATAGAATTTTGTGCAAACGTTCATTCAAGTTCTTTGAACTTGACATTTAACGATCAGGTGTTCTTTTGAAGTAACTTGTCCGTTTAAAATTTATAATTCCGAGTTTTACCACTTCTTAGGATTTGTATAACGAACGTTTCGTTTATGCGCTCGATTTAAACTATTATCACTAATTATGCGTATTCTTGAGTTTTCATGTACTCTAAAGCTTCCCCACCTTTATGCAATTTTAACATTCTGATTTAGAAATACAAAAATATTTTAATAACCGTCCGTTTTTCTTATCTAAACTGATTAATTTGGCGCGTAAATAAATTGTTCCTATTTTCTATATACACAGTTGTTAAAATTTTATTATCTAGACCTATATACCCTTCTTAACCTATCACGATAATATATGTATATATATATTTTAGATAGTTATTTACACAAGGTAAGTTGATAAATACTATAGTATTAAAGTGAATAAGATGAAATAATAACGTAGCCTTTTATGCAAAGCCCAAACATGGTTCCGGCAAAACCAGGATACAGGTTCAAGTCCTGTCCAAGACCTTATATTTTCCATCTTTCAATTACTAGCTCGATTTGAAATGATCATTTGGGCTTTACATAAAGGTCTAAGTTATTATTTCATCTTATTCACTTTAATATATATATATATATATATATATATATATATATATATATATATATATAGGCGGAAGTATTTACAAAAACTCGCGTTGGTCCGGAGTGTCTCAGTAAGCCCTTCTCACAACAAACCCTCTGGGGGTCGTCTAGACTCTAGATGAACAAGGGTTAGTTCTACGCCGAGGCGTTGCCCATGCAGCGTTGTGGCGTCGGCGTTTGGCGTCGACGTACTGCCTCAGGCTCAGACCAGAGTCGAGGTCTTCTTTGAAGGTGCCGCGGGCTAGGAGAAGCGCCAGGGCGTCGGCGTCGTCCTGCTGCCTCGGACTCAGAGCAGAGCCGAGATCTTCTTCGACGGGGCCCCGGGCTAGGAGAAGCGCCAGGGCGTAGGTGGTTCCTCAGGCTAGGTGAAGCGCTGAGGGTTCGACTGTTTCTCTCTAGGCTAAGAGACGCGCTAGATGGAGTCTAGTGACGGTCTGGTCGTAATGCGGCTGGATTTATACTCTTCCTTGAGGCTGGTGGGGTGACGCAAAGCCAATCAGCGTGCGCGATTTTCATGTTGGGGTTGTGGTCATCGTAAAAGGGGCGAGCCGTGTTAAGCTATATATACGGGTGTTGTGGTGGCGCGCCTTTCCTATAAGATGTGGATTGTCACGAGACAAGGTCTGTGACAAATTCAATAAAGCCCAAAACAAATACAACATTGAAATATAATACTGTTCGTATTCAAACTTGCCTCATAATTTGATTCAGTATATTCAAGGGGTGGTGTTGGTACAAATTGTTCGTAAAATCACAGTAAGGGACATTCACTATTGGTTCAACAACAAGTCCAATGCAATTGAAGTTCGAACTCGGTATTAAATACTAAATAAACATTATTTCAAATAAACAAATGCTAGTTGTACTGTGATTTAGATACTAAATAAATAATTCAAATAAAGAAATATTAGTTTTCAGTGTTAAACCAAAATACACTCATTTATACATAAAACGGGCAATAAAATCGTAAATCACCTGTATTAAACATACGTAAAGCAACCGGCATCAAATTCTAATCCAAAAGCAATAGGTAACACAAAAATATTTTTTCAATGGTTAAATAACTAACGGTTTTACAATAAGTACCAATATCACATGCAAAACAACGCTCTGATTACAAGATGTAATCAGATTACCTTAAATAACCACTACATTATCAACTTAAAAATATTACCTTTTATAAAAAACCGCCAAGTAAAGTCTTTCAACCTTGCCATCTTGAAAGCTCCAAACAAAGCCGTTTAACCCTTGTCGACTCGATCGATCGTTCCTGCACATGCGCACTTAAAACATAAATTCTGACTTAACGGAATGCGTTCAGAAACCTCAAAGTGGTTACTGAGCTACTCTAACAAATGCTTTCGAATATCGAAATGTACACCATAATATTTTCAATAATTATCATTCAATGAGAAATCGACTTAGAAACACTAGGGATCACTTCAAGCTTTTAAACACCAAGTCAATTCTTCTACCTTTTTTCATTGCAAAATTGTCTACGATATCGCCATAAAATGCCTCTTTCTTAATCAGTTCTAGTAGTAACTTTTTTGGAATGGAAATGTTTTCTTTCAAAGCCAAAACCAAGCAGTCTAATTACAGTTGGCTTCTTTTGGTTTTAAGGAATCCTTATTCATCTCTTTTTCCGCATTTTGCAACTTTGCTAGTTTCTCTTTAATTTTCACCTATGGAGCAATACTTGAAGTATTACTAATATGTGCCCGCAATGTGCAGCAAATATTATAAGTATCTTTCTTTCAATGATTTTAATTTAAAAATGAATTTAAAAAAATTGTCTAAAGGTAATAAAGCTGGAGGTTTTAAACTATTTCTGTGTATTTGTTTACACATCAATGAAAGTGTTAAATCTAGTGGCAAAACAAATGAATATTAGTATTGTATTTCCTGCTGTAGTGACATTTCTACTTTGGTATTGTTTTTATGTGTCTTACTACTTCTTGTTTTCTTTCTTTATCGATTTTGTTTTTTCTCTTATTGTTTTCCTTGTTTATCAATCACACTACTATTTCTTAATTTTTTCAAAGCTGTATCGATTTTTTTTTTGGTTAAAATGTCCAAGGTTCTTATAAACGTCTGACGATATATATTGTCGTAACAAGGCTCACGTTTAGCGTCGCTGAAAGAGTGATATGAAAATGATATAACAATTTGTAAAACTTGAAATTGCTCACTTACCTTCTTTTTTAAATTTCCCTGGTTAACTCAACGAAATTGACAAAGTTTTCAAAATAAAATCATACAGCAATATCACAAAGCATTTATACAGTATGAAATATTTCCTCTCATAAAAAACAAATAGAACATTTACAACATCGCTTCTTTCAAACATAAAATGACTTCTAATAAGTATTTATTACAAAAACAAAATTGCTCCTTGCCCAATATTAAATTTACAAAATTAAACTTCTACTTTTGAGGATGGTTTACCTGGTTATAATTTATTTCCACGCTTGTAAAGTTTGTTTGGCCCAAAAATCCTTGACAGATAATCTATTAAAAGATCAGAGTGTTTCGCACTCTGAATACAAATTTCCTGATAAAATCCTTTAAAAAAAATTATTACATGTTTAACACTTATTATTCTACCCTAAATTAAATAACAATACTCCAATATCCTTTAAAAATAAATCTACAAATAATACTTACAGAATCCACAAAACACTCCTCGTAATTAAAATATCTTCTTATTTTAGATTGATGTCCAATCAGCTTACAAGATTTTTCATATTAAGGTTCCTGATTTCAAACAGCAATTACCAAACTACGCTTTTGGTTAAATCTTCCTTTCAATTATTTACTAAAATCTTTAAAATAGCGTTATATTGAAAATTTTTTCTTATTCATTGTAATTAATTACATTTTTGTATGTAATTTGCGTTTAGAGACATCACTTCTATATTCATTGCAACCTAGCAACTATTAAATTACATTATGCTTACTGCATATTTCAAATACTATTTTCGCATAGCAACAGCTCGCGACTTAAGTTTCAGAATCGAATAACCCTTATAAATGAACAAATGCTTCCTTATATACACAAACTATTCATTTTCTAGAATGTTGTAGAACTAGTGCGATTTCATTCTAAATAATAAACTCCTATCTTGCGTAATATTCTTGGAAATCCTCATTAGCGTTCAAATTTGTTGAGTTTTATTACCTAATTATCTGGTTCGAATTATTCGCGACGTGCGCTTTTCGTCCTGCTTTCACTTACATTATTATTGTGGAGTATCGCTTCTCTCCAACAGTGAATGCGAAAATCATAAATAATTTTTATCAGTTATTACCGGGATTTTGTAGGTTTTTTCGTGTTCAGGTCTCTTCTAGGAATAAACAATTATTTATTAATTAGTTTATTTACGTAGTTCTAAATACCGCTGACTCATTCCTTTATATTCCAGAAAATTCATTATTTACAATAAATTTCTGTAACCCACAGGGTAATTAATTTAAACTTTAATTGGTCTTTAATGCAAAAGGGGTTGGCGCGGTGGCGGAAGCGCTGTGGCGGTGGCGGTGGCGGTGTGACGTTATTAAAATGGCCGATGTTGGAGCGTCTGAGCAAGGAGGGAGCAACGAGGAAATCCCACCCCTTGGTGAAGCGCAAACTTTTTATCCAACAGGTAATAATATAATGAACTTGTTACAAATTAACCAAAATTATTAACAGAAATGATTTAATAAATTCGATTTGTATTATAATGTACTTGCTAGACTCATGCCACCTTTAATTTATATTCCCAACCATATTTACAAATTGAAATTGTTCTTATATTACGGTTTCTAGTTTTAAAAGCATTTATTTGTTAGTTCTTTGTTGTTTCTGCTTGCGCGAGTTATGTATCCCCGAATCCATATATGTACAAATAAATAGAAATTATTAGAAAATTACTAAGAAACGTAAGTTAGGCGCAACATTGTAAATTCAAGGATAAACCAGAAAGGTTATTAAAAGTTCACAAGCAAGTTGTAAGAACGGATGTATTACATTCTATTCCAGACGTAAGTGATACTGCAGATGCAGGTTACAAACGGTTAAGAAACCGCAATTACTTAGAAATTAAGATTGTTACATTGTATAACAAATAGAACAAAGAAATAAGCAGACATGAGCTTTGCAAGTTCCCACAGACATGTGAGGGGGTAGGGACAACATAAATACCCCGAGAGCCCCAGATCAGTCAGACAGTCTTGAGTATTTCAGCATTTGCATTGTTGTTTGCTTAGACTACTCGCCCTAATATTGATTCAATTATTATTTTATTTTGGACTTAGAATAATTGTATCAGTTTGTCAAAATTCCATATTTAATACCTGTTTAAGAAATAAAATTTGATACACAAAGTTTTGGAAGAAGTTTTTAAAAAAACCGCTCCCAAGGCCCGAAACGTAACTGGCGCAGACGTACGGATCCAGAAAGGCACTACGAATCCAAAAATCGGAGAACTGGTGACCAAGAATTTTAATTCCCAATCTGGAAATACCCAAACAAAGTTGGGCGATGTACAAGAATCGACCGAGTCAACCATACAAATTTGGACAAGGTACAAGAATCGACCGAGCCCAAAGAAACAAACGTGGACAAGGTACAAAAATCGACCGAGCCCAAACAAATGAAAACGATGATGAAAATTTTGTAATTTCATTATCCTAAACCAATTTATTCTTTTACAAATTTATTAATGCTAGCTAGTAAGGAAAATATTTTTTATGTACAGATTTTTATTATTATCGCAATATATGCCATTTTATGAAAATAATTTACTCAATCACTAAGAGAAATTATTTTTACTACGAGAACTTATTTTTAAACACGAGAAATTATTTTAAAACAAGAGAATTTATTTTAAACAAGAGAACTGAAAAGACACATTTATATGCGCAAAATTAGTACAAATTATTACGAATTAAAATACAAAGCAAAACGAAACCAATTAAATTTAGCAAAACGAATAGAACGCAATTAATTTGGCAATTTTATGTACAGCACATTTTATCACCAAAAGCTCAATGTGCAAATAAAACGCAATTCTTATAACAATTAATTATAAAAACCATTATTCAAAACCTTCATCAAATTCTATAAATTATACACTTAGCGCAACGAATTGACAGAAGTGCGTAATTATAGAAACATTTTTGTAAATTATTATTAAATTAACCCATCATAAATTAAATCAGCATGCAAATCTAAAACGCGATTTTCGTACCGAAAACCATCATTAAATAAAACCTATTCAGAAAAATCCGAAGAACGTAACACTCATTAGAACTTTATAAAGCGTAATTAGATATTTTCAGTACGAAAGCATTCAAGTATACAGAAAGAAATTACGCAAATTATTAACTTGTCACCGAGATTGAAATTACACCATTCAGGAAACTTAAAACTTTTTATTTAGACAATTTTATCGTATAAATTATAAAGAAAGCATTGTACAAAACGATTGACTGAAAATTTGAAACTTTATAATTAGACAATTACAAAAGAAGCATTTTATGCAAAGCAACACCTACGGAGACGAGATAATTAAAACAGACACCTAATTACTCAGCAGGACTGAATAAAAAAAAAGTAACCGACGCCGACTCATACAAAGTATAACGCAATCACTGCAAGAAATTATTAATCTCATAAAAATCTTTCAGAAAATTAAAATTTGCGACAACTATAACATCCGCGACGTATAAAAATATACAAATTCAAGGCTACAGCAATTGACTTAACATTACCAAACACAAATTCCCCAATTTAATTATAACGCCGTATAATTACGTATAAAAAAGCGATTCTTTAAGTAACCCAATACAAACCAAATTGAAAAGTTGCCACGGTAAAAATTTGATATCTAATCGATATAATGGGTTCCTTAACGTTACGATGACAAATAGTGCTCCGGAATAGCTCAGAAAAGACTCATCAGGGCGGTGGGTAGAGAATCGCATTCAGGGACCATAAGGAACCACTAGAAAGGTCCAATAAGTCAAAACTAACTATTTTATTAATGGGCGCCAGGAACAGGAGCAAGCAGAATCAACGAGAAATGTTCCACTATTCTCGGGCGAAACCCAAGGTAACTCACTATATCAATAAATTAACAGGGCACAGAATTAAACCTGAATTTATTGAAGTAACTACAATGCCAAACATGAAATCAAACACATAAATATAAATTTCACTAGAACAAATAATTCTACAAATAATCATACATACAAGATTCAAACCTAAATGATTCAAAAGAAAATTAACCAAGCTAAGTGCTCACAATAAGCAAATATATGTCTACTCCAGGTGATTGTATAAATAATATTTAACAGTAATAACGCAATGGTGTTCAGAATATCCGGGCACGAGCCCATACGCAAAAATAATTCGTACTAAGTAATAATCGGGTACGCAGACTTGGTGGCCACTAAGTACGCTGTAACCGCATAACTCTCGTGAGTAATAATTTAACCAAGGGTCTAAGCTCGTGAATAGATTTACAATCAATATGTATAAATCACTGGAACGCATTAACGAGTGGTTAGCATTAATCATAAGAACCTTACACTTACTAAGGAAGCATTCAAACATTAATACCTAAATAATTTTATCATAAATACAGATTTTACGTTAATTATCGGAACCCACCTTACACACAGGTGTAAGTATGGTTGCATGCAAAGCAAAATAATAAGAGGGTGAATATAAGGTTTCATACACAAAAGTATTAATCCAGTAATCTCAACAGAACATACACAACACACTTAAATAAGGAAGTATACGACCTCAAGAAGTAATTCCAATGCACCAGTAGCAGTCAAGGATTCCAAATCCAACTTAACGGGATTACAGCAATTACAGATGGTCACACAAAATCGCTTCAGGTGTAATATTCATCAACGGATAACTCCAACAGGTTTCGATTAATATTTCGGTAGTCCAGCAGATGGAACTTATTGTTGCAATAATTAGTTCTTCGTCGGGAGCTTCAATACCATCTATTTCAGTAAGTTGTCGAGTCTGGGTAATCGTAATACCACCAGAACGATTACCTAAACAAATCTTCACAAATGTGCATCTACTTAAATTGGAACTGCTAAACCTAAAATATGTAATTACTCTTGGACTCGCACGCAGACGTAGACGTAAATTTGAACTTAAATTTGGACTTGAATTTGAACCCTAAAATTTATGTAACACATAGAACAAGAAGTGCTACAAAGCAATTACTTACCACATAACAATGTGGGTAGAATATAACAAATATCACAAAAATGTGCTTCTCTAACTGAGCGAAGGCCAAACCAATAGTATTAATAAAACGACGTGAAATCCGCCAAAGGCGTAATAATTAACTTTCTTACTCACAAACACCAGAAAGATTAATTTTATACAAAGTAGTAAGCTAGAATCCGCTAAAATATGCGATATAAATTTTGCTAACGCACCAAGTTCGTCGTTTCGATTTGAAGGCTGGATCAAGGACGAGCCACCACATGGGCTCGTTATCACCCTTAGGTGAGATAACATTTTCCCACAATTAAACCACTTTTTTTATGAACAAAAGCAAATTAATGTGCATCACATTAATACAGTTTTACAATAACAACTTGACAAATGTCAATGCAGTGAAATATCTAACCAAAGGAGAGATTCAAGGGCTTCTAACCACAGAGCATTATGTTAAAAAGATACTAAAAGTTGCAATGAGTTATAAAACTTAGAACGGGACGTTCCAAAGTAACAATACAAATTGTAAAGTAAATCTCGATTTGTACAAAAACTTGATATTAATTAAAACCGAAAGCAACTCTTAATGACCATGAGTTCAGATATGAAAATTTACCTTGAAAGTATACCCTAATTTAACGGAAATTAAGCTTTATTAGGAAATTTCATTACCACGTGCAAAATATTTTTGAAAACCAGGAAATAACGAGAGAAATGTTCTACTTTTACGCCTAATAATAAGTAAACTGACCGGAAGGGCACTAACGCCAATAACCAGCCGAGACGATTTAGAACACTGGGAAGATTTTAAACAATTATTGATAGCATATTTCGGCGACCAAAGGAATATCTAATGTCTTATCTGCAATCTAATAAACCTTAGAATAGAAAGTAACCAATCTCCATATCAATTCAGAATGAAATGCCAAGACGTAAGAAGTTTAATTCTAATAAAACTAAAAATCAAAGAACCCGAGCAAAATATTCGCCTACTAAAGACAAAAATGTATGACGAAATGGTACTGGACACCTACATAAACGCATTACCAGAACGGTTATCTGATAAAATAAGGTTCCAACATTTTCAAAATTTAGAAGAAGCAATGAATATGATCATAGAAGAAAAAAACTTCATGTATTATCGAAATAGACTATATAACCCTAACGCGAATAAAAGCTATTCACCAATAAAAATTATACAAGCCGCAAGACAAACAACCACCTAACCAAAATTTAATCTATTTAACGTACAACCGAATCAATCGCGCATTAACAACCCGAATTTTAATAACACAAATTTTAACAATCAATTTAGACAATTTCTGAAACCAACATTTAACTCAAATTTTACAAAACCCACATTTACATCAAGATTCAACCAACAAACAAACCAACAAAAAACCGCATTCGGTACAAAGTCCATTAGAAACACACCAATGATAAATAACAGTAACAACCCTAACAGTTATTATAAACCAACTTCTATGGACACCTCATCACTTCCAAAAATAAAATTGACGTAACCCAAGGATTCTTATAATACTTTACATTTTATGGCACACCCGAAACAATAACCTTAAATAATGGCAGCAAATTTTAAAATGAAATGATACAAAACACCCAAGAACTCCATAAAATAAAAATTCATTTTATAACCGAAAACCACCCTGAATCGAACGGATTAATTGAAAGATTACATTTAACCCTACTAGAACAGATCAGATTATTAAGATTAACTTAAAAGAAAGAGCACATCACCAATTTAATGTCATACGCACTAATCGGTTACAACAATACAATCCACTCATCAACAAATTTTACACCTCTAGAATTAACATTAGGATATTCAGATTCCCGTAACTCCTACGACATATACTACAACAAGGAAGTATACCAACAGTATGCTAAAGACCATAAAGAGAAACTAAAAATAACTTACAATAAGGTAAAAGATAAATTAAACAACGAGAACAAACGTATCACCACAACCCGCAATAAAGATACCGACATAAATAAATTTTTAATAAGACAAACCGTGTACGAAAAAAACTTCCAAAGTAAACGACACAAAACGGCACCCAGGAATTTAGGCCGGTTTAAAATCAAAAAAATATCAGACAAAAATATAGCCGTAGTAGACAACGGCAAAATAGTAAAATACATTCATTTGAATAATTTAAGACACTCTGTAATTTCAGATGGACAGCCATCACCTTTGTAACGTTTTTTCTTTCCATCAACTGCACGCCCCGCGTTGGATGGCAGTGAAACAAATTTAACTGGGCCCTAACCGTTGCCGGTGCCATTGAAACATATTTTTTTATATGTGCGGCGTCAGTGTTACAAATTTTCTAAATGGGCGCCAGTGAACAAAGTCTTCCGACATAACTAGGGGTCTATTCCTTGGGCAGAGCTATGAGAAATGGGGGGGGGAAGTCGAAATCTGTTTGTAGATCAAACTTAATCTAAATCGAATAGGCGCCATCAAGTCCTGACGTAATTATGATAATTGCATAGCATATTTCTAAGGGCGGACGTGGAGACTCAAAGAAAAAGGATCGCCTTCGCTGACAAAAACTTGTCTTAACAAAATAAGACGCAGCTCCTGTAAGAAATTGTAATAGTTAAATAAATAAAAAAGTAGAACACCATTTGTGTCCAGCAAAAATACATAAAGAAGTAGTAAAAAGGTATTTCCAATATAAAGTTGGCATCAAAGTCCTACTCATAAGGATGTTAGCTTTATGTGATTAGATTTGATCATACTTGATCAAAATAAAAAACTTTAGTCTTGAACCAATTGTTTACTAAAAAGAATCTCTTTTAAAATAATACGACTTGTAACAAAAATTTAATCAATAAGTGTATCAATCTATAGCTTTCAACTTCATGTTAATCTTAATTATTTTTAATCAAATACTTTACAGTATGACATGAACTTGTTATACAAATAGGGTTCCGACCTGTGCAGATCTGTTCAGGCAGATGACAAATTAATAAGTTCTAAAAATGTAGCATTCAAGTTTTCTAAATTACATATGCAAGTTTTAATTTATATAAAGCTGATCACAAAAATAGACGTGTTTACATCTCTTGTACTAAAGCTGTTCGAGGCATTTGTCTTTAAAAATACATCTGTCAGCAGTACACAGCAGAAAACTATATGACGTCAGTAACACCTGTTGACGTTACCGACGATTCATAATGAGCCACGCGTGTTGTTTTCTTAAAACATCAAATCAGTAAACTTTAGTTTTAATACTGGAAAATCCAGCTCAGCAATTAGTTGAAACTTTTACAATATTCATGCATTACGCATCAAAACAAATTAACGTGTTCCTAGTTTTGAAACACATAAATAGAACTTATAGCTATCTACAAACCAAAACTGCATTTGTCGCATTGTAGCAAGGAAAGACGGGATCCTCGTTATTTCAAGCAACGATAACAGCGTTTGTAGTGTGAACCAAATTCATCCAAAACAACTTCTACCATGAATTCGTCCCACGTGTCGAATCAAATCCTGTTGCAATACATTCTGCAGCCGTTGTAATCTCGAAGTTGAATTACGCCGCCTTCCTAAGGTAGCATCTTTACATTGTCCTTGTGTGTCTTAAAAGTTTGCATTCCAAGTGTCGTCTTCTAAAAATTGCCTTCTAAATTTCGTATTCTAAATTTCGTGTTCTAAGAGTCGCATTCTAAGTTGCTAAGTCGCATTGTAAGTTGTCGCGCGTTATTCGAAGATGTGTTCACTCATTGAAGTGGATTCGCAAATTGCCGGCCTGCAATCTAGGGTACATGTTGATGCTTCTACTACATATGGCCGACTATCTACAAAACTAGCTCGGGCGGCCGAGGCGTCCGGAGGGTGACAGTCAAACAGAGATGTGTTTGGAAATAGCTGTAGATGACACAGATATTTAACCACAAGTATATTACCAAAGGACGATGGCGGGCTTAACGTATTACTATTGTTGTTAATAAAATTGTTATATTATTCTCGCAATTTTATGGAGGGATTTATTATCAAAAATAAAATTGTTACACCTTTACTGTCAACCTCCGCCCAGGTAGAACGGACAACGACGTATTATTTAAAGACATAAAATACAACCCCGGTATACTACCAATAAAATTGGGAAGTATGCAAAATACAATAGATTACAGGAAATTCGCCCAAAAATTCGATTTAACAGAATTAAAACAAGAATTTTACATAATTAAAGACAATTATTACCGATTAAAACAATCAATGGGCACAGCCAAATTCGGAAAAGAATACGCAATAGAAATGATGAATTACAAGAGTATAATAGAAAGCATTTTAAGGAACATAGAAGATAAATTTAATAGGTTAATATTAACGGAACAAATTGCAAGACGAAAAAGAGGACTAATTAACGGACTAGGTAATATAATAAAAACTATCACAGGCAATTTAGATAACCAAGATGCAGAACGTTATAATAACGCAATACAACAGTTAATTGAAAACTAAAACGATAGAAAAACCATTGTTAGCAACCAAATATCTCTAAACCAATCAACTATAATAAAATTCAACGATAGGTTAAGAAAGCTAGTAAGAAATCAAGACAGTATAGCCAATAGAATACAAACCCTTGAAACTAACATGCAAACCACGATGTTAGGAATGCGAGATTTAATTAGATTCGGTACAATATTCACTCAAATAATATCAACCCTTACTGTAATCCAACAAATTTTAGCCACATTAGAAAATGCTGTTACATTTGCAAAATTAAATACATTACACTCTAGTATCATAGAAAAAATAGCTATAGTGAAAGGCTATGTAAAGAATAACGAAATCACATTTTTAATAGAAATCCCCATAATAGAAAGTAACATTTACAATTATTATCATTTATTTGCTTTTCCAATGAAAATTACTAGCATGTATCAAGTTATCATCCTTAAAACCAAGTTCCTATCCTTAAATGAACTCAGATATGGTTACACAAACGAACAATGTAACGAAGTAACACCAAATCAATATTTATGTCAATCATTAAAAACAACAACTATCCAAGAAGACAGCCCTTGCGAAGTACAATTACTAAGATTTTCAAATCATTACAACTGTGAAGCCAAACCCGTACAAATCACCAACATGAAAATTCAAAAAGTTAGAGAAAACAAATGGATTGCCATATTTTCAACAGATGTGTTAGCTACCGTCCACTGCAATCAAGACGAGAATAATCTAGCATTAACCGGAAGCAAATTAATTACCCTTAAGGAAGACTGTTATTTAAAATTGAAGAACGAAATCCTCAGAGTTTATCAAGATCTCACAGCACCCAAGAAACTCGCAAATTTACCAGAGCTACAACTCAAGACAACACAAACCAAAGATGAAGAAATAATCAAGAAACCCATGCAGCTAGAACACATAGACTTGGACGATCTTAACCACGCCATGAAAATAATGGATAATTATAAAGAACACTTGAGTGAGTTAAAAGTGCCGAACACTACGATAATATAAGCGTTTGGACAATTTTATTAATCATTTTACTAATTTTTCTATTTATATATGTATTTTACAATACGTATCTTAGGTATAAGAATAAAGAAAACAATTTTAGACAGAAGGAAACAAAAGTAAATAAAGAAATAATAGATGTAACTTTAGGGACAATAAATTTTATACAATGAATTTTAAATAATGAATTTTAAAAGAAAAATTAAGCAAAGAAAACCTTAATTTTTCATTTACATCGGTGGAGTTATGTATCCCCAAATCTATATGTGCCATTAACAGAATTAATAGAAATGATTAGGAATTGTTAAAGAAACTTAAGTATATGCAACAATAAATTCAAGGATAAACCAGAGAGGTTATTGAAAGTTCACAAGCAAGTTGTGAGAACGGATGCAATACATTGTATTCCAGATAGTAAGTGATACTGCAGGTGCATGTCACAGACGGTTAAGAAACCGCGATTACTTAGAAATTAAGATTGTTACATTGTATAATAATTAGAATAAAAAAATAAGCAGGCTCTGCAAGTTCCTACAGACATGTGAGCGGCACGGACAACCTAAATACCCCGGGAGCCCCAAGACCATCAGTCGGTCTACAGTATTTCAGCTTTAACATTGCCGTTTACTTAGGCTACTTACCCTAGTATTAATTCAATTATTATTTTATTTGGACTTAGAATATTAAATCCAGTTTGTTAAAATTCCATATTTAATATCTGTTTAAATAAATAAATTGTTACGAAGTTTTTGGAAGAAGTTTTGTAAAGACCGATCCTAAGGCCCGAAACGCAACTCGTGTTGTAATTAAAAAATTAATAACGTATTATAAATTTTAATTTTATCTAACAACGTTGTTAACACGATATTTTAAGACCACATCAGATGGATATTTCTCTCATTGCTTAATGCACAACTTCAAGAACCATTTCATGGTTTTAAAAACCCTGATGTACTTTTGCATAAGCCAGACACTAAAATCAAAATGGGCTTTCTTCTTAGTCCAATCCTTAAAAGACATCACTATACATGATAGAAATTATAAATATTTGCCGGTGAATCCTAATTAACTTAAAGAGATTATTCTTCATATAATATATTTTATCAAATTCAACTCATTAAATATCTTAATCCTTTTGTTATTTTCCATTATCTAAAGTAATGGCTCTCGAATCTCAGATACTAAGTTTGACGCAAAACATTACACAATCATTCGTACCTCACATCTGCCGTACAATTTATATCACACCTGTACAATGTTTCGTTCGACATTGCTTCTTGCCATATTTTCTCTAGTTTACTGTACGTATACATACCTTATCAAATGTGATTTTCTAATTGTTACAGCAGGTGGACCCATTGAAGAAAAAATTGTCGGAGGAGAAGAAGTCGACATACGGCAGTTTCCGTATCAAGTATCACTTGAAACCCATGGAATACATAATTGTGGAGGTGCATTGGTGAAGGCCAACGTGATCGTAACCGCTGCGCATTGTACCAATAACTACCTGTATGTAATAAAACTTCAATTTATTATAAAAGTATAATTTATTCTTTTATTTCAGGTCCTTGCTTGAGTTCCTAAGCGTTCGTGCAGGAACTTCGGAGGCTAAACATAAGGATCATTACGAAGTTGGAGGTGAAGTAGCAAAAGTGGTTAAAATACATCAACATCCAAAATATAGAAGTAATCCAACCGACTACGATGTGTCTGTGGTTATATTGGACAGGGACCTACCTTTAAGCGAGTTCATACAACCTATCCAGCTACTCTCAAAAAATTATCTACTGGCCACTGGTAGATTAGGTACTGTTACAGGATGGGGAGCTATTCGATATTGGGGTGAATTGTCTGATATACTCAGAGCAGTTGAGGTTCCAAAGGTAGATCGGGTTGAGTGTAGTATAGTGTATGATGGTCGAATTTCGTCTCGTATGGCATGCTATGGGTACAAGGAGGGAGGAAAGGATGCTTGTCAAGTAAGTCAACGATTTTTACATTTTCGTGTACGTGCGTAGGGCAGTGAGTGTTTGATAATCGCTCAAAGAAACTGACATTATCTTCGTATTTTGGACAGACACGGAAATATCATTTTTGAATTATCTCTTTGTCTATTTTTATATTATTACAGTCCCGTAAACGCGGTATATGCGCTACAAAAGACAGTTGGTAACGATATTACATAATGTAAAAATTGACGCGCAAATTTCGATGACGTCACACAATATAAATTATTGCAACACATTTTTAAAATATACAAATTTTACAGGACCCCTAAGGGGTACTTACGTGAACATGTAAAGCTACCTTCAGAATTACTTCATGATGGCCGCCCGTGGTTTCGCTAGTCTTCTGGCGTCGGTTACTTCACTAATCTATCGGACGTGGGATTTCTTTAGCCAGGTTGCATCCAAATTTGATTTGTCTTCTCTCTATATGTAGATACAAATAAGGTAAAGGAGACAGAGTAAGGCACGATAAATTTTGGAACACGGGAAACTTACATATCAGAAAAAAGACACGGTAAGATACGATACCACTCTCTTCGCGTTTCTAGGCCAGTCCTTGACGCGTCTTTCGGAAAGTTCCCACTACTCTTTCGTCCACACGCGTCGGCGCGGATTTCGCGCAACGCACTTCTGAAGTGAAGGAAATACGCGCAACAAGTCTTTTAAATTTATGGCGCAAAATCCTTACCAATTTAAAACTTAATTAAAAATGTCTAGTGCCGATTTTCGGCACGTAACAATCGCGATAAAGCCATAAAAGAAAAAACTTAAAAAAAGAATATAACTGTTAGCACAGTTACATCTTAAAATCTAAATCCTAACTACCCTACATAAATCCTACTTAAATCATACAAAATGTTTATTTAAGGCGCCACCTGGTTTTTTCGACTGATAACCCGTCTTCCGGATTACCAGGAAACGGAATATGTAGCCCCATTGTCTTTGACTACATTTATAAGTGCACACACGAGTCTTTAATGTGGCGCAGTTATAATCGACAGCACAAATTTGTCGGGGAGCATGAAACACTACTTAAACTAAAACAAATGCGACAAGTCGCCTAACCTATATACTAACCTAAAGCTAACATTGCAGTTTCCTACGTGCAGACGCACATGAGCGTTGCATCTAGACTGTTTTTTGTTGGCAAAAAGTGCCCAAATTTAAAAATGTTTAAAAGAGTGAGTTACTCTACACTCTAGCAAATTTTTAGTTACTGGTACTCTGGTTTAATAAACAATACACATCAAAACTTGTCCATGACATGGTTGTGAATCAACAAATTTACCAAACGTACCACCTTACTAAATCCTTACATTGCTAACCTAACAAATTACATTTCTACCATCAAGTTAGCTTTTTCACTTAATATTCAAAAAAAATAATTCCCACGTCTGGTCATAAATACCAAACGTTAGGAAGATAAAAAGATAAAGCAAAATCTCAAGTTATTATTGAAGATAATTGATAAGATAACGATATTGAGCTTAAGTTATTATCAAAGGTAATAGGTAAGATAACGATATTGCTTTAGTTATTATTAGAGATAATAGGTAAGATAACGATATTAACCTAAGGTTATTATCCAAGATAATAAATAAGATGAAGATATTAACCTAAGTTATTATCAAAGATAATAGATAAGATAACGATAGAGTGGCTTCGTGGAGCCGTAATATGGGAATTTCTCGTCCCCCCTAAAAAGAGCAACCTGTGAAGCAGGCCCGTTTGCAATAAACGGTACGAGGGACCGGCAAAGGCATTTGGGTGCATCCCTGCACCCGGCGTTAATTGATATCGGTGAGGTAATCACACGACGTCCACACGATATATAGCGACATATATATATATATATATATATATATATATATATATATTATTATGTAGGGGGGGGGTATAAGGTTTCTAAAGGTATATTTGTATTAATAGGGGTGTATGCCAAACGATAGGATCAATATTTCAGATTTAATAATTTAAAACAAATAAATTTTGCTATACTTTACATACGTTAAAGTATGTACCATTTCAGATTGAAACTTATATGCCAAAAGGTAGATAACATGACTTTATGACGTTGATATAATGCACGGTACTTGAGGTTTTATACTGAGTTGATATTTCATAAGCCAGTTGAGAGTACATTTGCCGTCGGAAAGCCGAACGCATTTATGGATATCTGCAATATAACAAAGCGTCCAGGTCGTGTATAAATTATTTGGCTTTTCCTTTTTATAGAATCAAACTTTTGGACGAATTGTAAATCAAAATTTAAAGTGAATCAAAATGTAAAAGGTTATTGGAGTTTAGTGAAGTGTTTTGGACCAATAGTAGAAATTTAAAATTATTATAAAGACTGTAGCGAAGGTATGTTGGACACTGAAAGAAAGATGATTTGTTATTGGATGTTATATGTTTAAAATGTTATTCTAGCAAGCTAAGTTTGTTGATTTAATAACTAAGCAAAATAAATAAGGGACTTACTTTTCGAATTTGTTCAGATAAAGACCTATTTTATGAAACCTGCGTTAAGTTGTAACATATTTTGAAATAAAAGTTTATATGAGTATCATCGAGTATTATTTAGTAAAGGGTGAAAGAAACATCGAGTAAATAAAGGCGACGAATATATAAAAGGAGTTTAAAAGTGGTTAATAGTGCAACGGGAAAGGCAACGAGTATTTAAAGAAGATTTTGGAAGTGGTTATTAGTGCAAAGGGGAAAGCGACGGTTATTTGTTTGAGAAGATTGGTGTTGGTTTTGGGATAGATTTGGTATAACGGCAGTAAGGGATAGGAGTGGATAAAGAAGGCATCGACGACATAAGTAATTTGGATTGAATTGAGAAGATTAAACGGCAGTAAGGACATCGTATGGATAATTGGAATAGCAGGACTAGGAGTGATTTGTATTAGGACAGCGGGTTTGAATTGGATTGTGCGAAGAGAGGATTAAGTGGGATACGAAGCAGAGGAACAGGAGATCGATATACGAAGAGGAAGAATTAACGCAGGGGAAGTAGACAACGGTTTTTGCTAAATTCTAAATTGGGGTAAATTTATTTCAGGTTTGGGTCATCGAAATTGTTTTAAGAACACCTGGAGGCAGTACGCAAGCGGACAATATTGGAGAATCTTTTGTGAAAGTGCGTACGGCGATTTCGAACTTGAGCCAGCAGTTAAAGGAAGGCCTTCAGCGCGGTATATTTCTGGTAAGTACCGTAAATATATCATAACGTCAAAAATTAAAGTCATAAACAGTTACATAAATTAATTTGGCATCAGGCAACTTTGATATATTAAAATTTGGCATACATAGTAAATTCAGTACATTAAAAAAGTGGTAAAACAAACGAGGGTGCAGTTTGGTTGGGTAGTGTACATCAACTCACGATTTAACTCACGGTGAGTAGGTGAGAAAACCCTGAGATTAAAGTTTCTAATAGTCGAGGCATATAAAATATAGTAATTAGTAAAAAAAGAACCAACCAAACGTTTGCTAAAGCACCTCGATTTGAAATCATTAGGGACGACGACAAAAGTCGTTAAACAAATTTTGTTTAAAGTTAAAAAGTAATAAATAAAGAAGGTATTAGCCCAAAGCGAAAGTAAAGTAATAGTGATATAAAGTAAAGTAAGAAGGGCGAAAATAAGAATATATATATATATATATATATATATATATATACTCATGCGCTCACACATTCACACACTCATACATACCTTTACTGTTAGCGACCATATGCGCTGACAGCGGCACCGCATGACCTCCCGAAAGATTCTCAGAGACATGGTCCATGTGTCTGTGAAAACCCCCCGCGCAGCCACACAGTGACTAACGGAAGTGAAAAGGCAGAGAAATAGGAACGGTAGAAAGAGGGAGATGGGTATTTGGAATGCATAAGGGGCACTTCCAGGTAGAAAAAAATAGAGGAAGGGCTCGCATTGAGCTAAAGAGACAGAAAAGGTGGATAGCAAAGGACTACTCAACCAGCCAATGTAGTCAGTAGCCCGGAGTGAGGGAAAAATCACTCTTATGTGGTAGACGGGTGTTCCGGGACGAGAACAGGTTTACCGAAGGAAAGATAAGGCAGAAACGGAGACAGCAGGATACGAAAAAATAGAGTTTTTGAACAAGCGTCCTAGAAAAGGTAGAGAGTTGTCCCTATTAAAACACAGATCGGTCTGAAGGACCACCTGCAATATTAATCCGACAAGTTAAGGTATATCATAAGTTAAAAACTTCACTAGACTCTTAAGAGAACTAGTACAATCATTTTCAAACGAATGCATTCACTACGATAAGAAAACCAGACAAAAGTTGACACAACTTAAAAGTAGCACTACAGATACAATCACACGAAAACAAACTGTTTCAAGGTAATTTTTTTTTTAAAACGGTAACACCCTAAACATACAAAGATGCCTAATTATAAGTAGTTAGATACAGACACACTGTCTCAATATGCTAAAACAACCGAGAATTTGATAAGATATCAATAAAAAGCAATAGCGGCTCACCCCGAAGTTCAATAAAAAACAATTAAAAAATGTTTATAAGTTATGGTGATTTAGTAGGAAAAGAAACAAATAATGGTATAGTATAATGTGGGCGACTGTAATAATTCAGAGGAAAAACACATGGAATAGAAAGTCCTAGTTTTTTTGCAACTGCGAATATGAACTATTTCTTACAATGGCATAGGCCGCGGCTCCTATGTGAGCCCAAAGAAGAAAGCATCCACTCTAACATTAGCTCAAACCAATCATAAAAATTCAATGAGTTATTACAACCAAAGCTACGACAACTACCACACAATTAAACAATGTAAGATAAATATTAAAAACCAAATAATATGTTGTAGGAAAAGTTCGAGGATTAATTAAATGAAGCGACAGAGTTATACTGGGGAATCTAGAGAATAAAGCGATATATAACTAACGGTAAGTTCAGGGAAAAGTCAACCAAAAGGAAAAAGATAGCTAATTTAAGGTAAATAAGTTAAACGTGTAGACGGTAGGTGCTGTACAAGAGT
Organism: Platerodrilus igneus; assembly: GCA_036346225.1. NCBI lineage: Eukaryota > Metazoa > Arthropoda > Insecta > Coleoptera > Lycidae > Platerodrilus > Platerodrilus igneus. Next base: position 6,759,076 of record JARFIW010000012.1, on the reverse strand, counting down.
GGGAATAAGTAATTAAAGTTAACTAATTGATAGTGGAGACTAAAAACATTAGATACATTGTTAATGAAATAAAACGTGAAAAACTTTTAGATGTACGTAGGGTTGAACGATTTTAAAGATAATATTATACCATCTAATCGATATGTGAAGAGATAAGAGTAATCAAAACTCGATTTACTGATAAAATTGTTGAAAGACAGAAAGATATCTTGTAAAACATATATTTACCAGGATGGGAAGCTCTCGTTCCACCCAAACTAATGAAGAAAAATTTCAACATCATTCTTAAAAAAATGATTTACAAATTGCTAAAACGACAACTTACCAACCAAACTCTCGTCTAGAGCTACGTAAAGCTGAGCGACCGGCCTTTTGAAGGGGTCTCGTTTAGACTTATATACAGCTGGGCGACCAAATTCGACAGTAAATTTCGCTTAATAGATCTTAAAATGCTGCCTTGAAATATTGATATATCTAAAAAAATATGCAATCAAGACAAAATCATACTCAATACACAAAAAAAATATTCTACGATACATGTATAAAGAGAACAGTATTCCAAATTATTAAAATATTCTTTTGATATCGCGGAAATTATCAACAACTATCGTAAGTGAGCTTAAATATAAAACGTTAAAAACAACTTCATTATTGCAGTGTTTAAAGGAGCAGATATAAAGAGATCCAGTTTATTACAACGTTTTGAAAGGTAAAAGATATAGTTAGATAATTTCGTTAACTGTATTTGAAGGTTAATTTCTTTAAAACAAATTTATAGGTTCTAGTTCTTTAAATTAGTAAGAAAACTCTTTTAAAACGGTATCAGGGCAAAATAGTGTTTATCCATGATTTAAAACACTTTTAAAAATTGAGCCCAAAAAAACAGGCATATAATAATGTTTAATATATTATTAACTAAACAATTTCCATTAGGGACAATGAATAAGGCATGAATTAATTAATATATTTATATTTATTTATATTTAAATGTGCATACAAACGAAGTTGTATCCACTCCAAATACGGAAGTTGGGTTTTTTTTAATAACCACTCCTAAAAAAACACTTTTAATTCCATTCAAAACAAACCAAGCACTCATTTAAGACAATTCAAGTTAGGAAGGACACTACTTTTAAAGTTACAGAGAATTAATTGGATTAGCAAAACATTATATATAAAAAATATACCATGAATTAGTAGTCAATATGACGGTTTATGTTAAATCATCATAACAGCTGTCATGTCATTTTAGATAATTCTACAGTAAGTTTCAGAGCTGCCACCCTAAATTTTTATGGGTTAATAGATATTAAAAATGATAATTATATTTTTTTTAAATGAAAAAGCTATAGATATCGTTAATTAATACACTATAAGCCATAAAACAATCAGAAAACAAATCATTATACAACCTAAACACGTTTTGAGCGCCATTATTACAGTACCGTAAACGTGGTACATGCGCCACAAAAGATAGTTTGTAACGATATTACATAATGTGAAAATTGACGCGCAAATTTCGATGACGTCACACAATATGCAAATTATTGCAACACATTTTTAAAATATACAAATTTTACAGGACCCCTAAGGGGTACTTACGTGGGCATGTAAAGCTTCCTTCAGAATTACTTCATGATGGCCGCCCGTGGCTTCGCTAGTCTTCCGGCGTCGGTTACTTCACTAGTCTATTGGGCGTGGGATTTTTTGAGCCAGGTTGCATCCAAATTTGATTTGTCTTCTCTGTATATGTAGATACAAATAAGGTAAAGGAGACAGGGTAAGGCACGATAAATTTTGGAACACAGGAAACCTACATATTAGAAAAAAGACACGGTAAGATACGATACCACTCTCTTCGCGTTTCGGAGGCCAGTCCTTGACACGTCTTTCGGAAATTTCCCACTACTATTTCGTCCACACGCGTCGGCGCGGATCTCGCGCAACGCACTTCTGAAGTGACGGAAATACGCGCAACAAGTTTTTTAAATTTATGGCGCGAAATCCTTACCAATTTAAAACTTAATTAAAAATGTCTAGTGCCGAGTTTCGGCACGTAACAATATTTCTATTGGAGGAGAAGTTCGGGACGCTCTAACGCGAATCAACCATTTGCATGCGTAGATTACGGCAAAATCGTAGATTTTGACCAACCTTTGGGTTGCTCTTAACAGCAAGCTACATGTTCAATTAAGATTATGCAATCTATGCGGTTTTTCTAAGATGAATTAAATGTTGCGAATATATGTTATATCGAAATTGTGAGACACTTTAGATTTTTGAGCAACCAAAAGAAACAGTAAAACAGAATAAACAAATTTGAAATTGCAGTCCCGAATATTTTAGATGTTTATAATTAGTAATATAAAATGCTATTAAGTCAAAAAGAGTCTATTGGATTTGTTGAAACGATATTTCAATTAAGTCAAATGTGTTATGCTGCAAAATAGCTAAAGAACAGTAGAAAAGTTACGATCACTTGCAGCACGAGTAAACAGAGCAATGGTTGATTGTATCGATACGCTTACTAATATTAACCTCAAGAAGCATACGTTGTAGCATACATACAGTTACTTGTCAATTAGACAGGTAAAAAGGTATTATAATTCATCGCGTGCAAGTATGGAGGGCGTAATCAATTTCCATGAATTTACTAATATCATTGTTAAGTGTTGTTGAGTATACTAAGATTAAGCTTACCCTGAATCTTAAATAATCAAATGATAGTAATGTGACGATCACTTTCCCTTTATTTCTAAAAAGTCTTAACGAAATATACACTACATTTGATTTACCAATGCTCCACCGGAAGATACAACATTGGCCAGGAAGCGAGTTTATTTACCTGGAAAATTTTGAATTTTACCGAACCCTTGCTGTTCCAAGCAAGGTAGGGATCTTTTTACGTACGTGACAACACTCACACACGGGACCTCCATTTTACCTCTCATCCGAACGAGGGTATATTTTTGTGAAAAGTGCTCGCCTAACATTTTTCAAGCGGACCGTGTTGGGATTTCTACCCGGGACCTTAGGCATAGTAGTCACATGCATACCAACTACGCCACTAAGCCGCCCTTATCGAAATATAGCACTGAAAATGGATGTTGAAAGCCAAAACGTGAAAAATAAGAAAGTGTCGTGCTCTCTGTCTAATTAGGGATTTTTTGTAGCGAAGCGCATGAGCTAGGTTGTGTGCTATACTAAAACAAAAAAAACAAACAGAATAAAGCGGAACTACGTTACTGGGGAAAGGAAAATATTTCAAGGGAAAAGGTAGAAATCCCAAAAAATCTAATCCATAAATATAGATGATAAACAACTCGTACACCAGTACCAACCTAATGATGTACATGTAAGAAAGGCTTGATTAATAAATAAATATGAAACATCATTTGTGTACAAACAAAAATAAGTACCAAGTCAGAAGTATAAATGTCACCAATATCTTATATTCTTAATATAACACAACACTTTTTTATCTATCTGCATAACCTGCTCTTTTGTTTGACTCTGGATTTCTAGATTTTGTACACAGAAGCCTTCACTTGACTATCTCAAATCACATATAATTTGATCTCAAACCTTAGTAACTTTTCTACTGGTCCAAATTATTCAGAAGAGTTTTAACTAGTGAAATTGTTCTTATAACAAATTACTGCCTTCAAAAATCAATACCAAGTAATAAACAAATATAATAGACAAATGAATTTTCATTTTATTTACTTAATTTCTTTTTCTTTCATTCAAATGTATTTACAGAAATATAGGAAAGGGTTCCACATATATATTTACAAAAAATATATATACTATTCTGTTTAGTTTCAAAAATCTTATAATGCACTCATCAAATAAATCCAATTTATCACAACATCAAAATATGCAATTAGAAAATTGTTAGTTTTCATTTCTTTCTAAAAACTAAGTTCGTAAGCAACTCAAATAAAGAAAAGGTTACATGTAAAGTGGACATTTATTAATTACTTGTACCTTTTCAAAACTGATATGAGCAAAATGATAAATTAAATGAACTAAACTTAATATACGAAACGAATATCTGCCAGGCTACAATCGAATTGAAAGCGACACAACTTGATAAGCGGCGAGTTTTTTGGCAAATAATGCAGTGTACACGCCTCCTGGAACGACAGGGGGCGCAAATAGAAATTGCCTGGAGTGCAGTAGGCAGTAAACCAGGGTTTGTAAGGTAGACAGTGGACTGTATAGATTAGAAGGAAATAAACATAGAATTGGAATACAAGTCACATAAATACTTAAAGCACTTACCGAAGCACAGACATCTGGAGCACTAACGCGGCACCTTTCAGTACTGTTTCTGGCCAGAGGTAAATAGGAACGGAGTCAGGAAATGGTTGTTTTAGGAAAGAGATTAGAGAGTGATATTTAGAAATTGAATGAACACGTTCGCGTTCGCGGATGGTTGCTAATCGACTCTTTTAAATTATGGTATTCCTTATCTCGCGTGGCTTGATAAAGAATACCACGTTGGGAGAGCGAAATGGCGCGAACATGCAGTTATTACTGAAGTAGCTTGTAGGTACAATATTCAGAGTCGGCTCGAAGGACCATTGTTCTGCGTTAAACTTCGATAACAGATGGTAGAAATACTGGATGAGCAGTTTATATAAGCAGAATCATCAAGTACTTACCAGTAAGCGGCGGCTGTGGCGGCAGGACGAGAAACTGTTGATATTTTGGAAAATTCCAACGTTAATATCTTTATATCATCATACCTACGATCACATCCGCCTTTTGCAGCTGTCGCGGAACAACACGAAACAAGGTATTTGAAGGTTAGCTGCGGTAAAAACAATAGATTATACTGTATACACGACGGAGGTGAATTGACCAGCAAGTTACATCTTATGTGACAACTAAAGTTAATTTTAACTATAATCGCAAACGTAACACCTATATTTAGAGGCTCTCTTGGCTGCATTGCGCTGGTTTGCAACCCTATAGTTATATTCTGTTATAATCTCGTTCAGAGTTAAATCTAATTCATAATTTCTTTTCCAATAGCAAATTGAAAATTGTCAATAGTTTAGAATCAGAAGGCAAAACTTAGCTTTTGTACTAGCATATGCTTTTCATTTTAGGCGCATGGGCAAAGTAGGCGCAAAATAGGTTAATACTATTTAAAGCATGTTTATTGAGTGTCACGCTTTTGAAGAGCATTTAACTATTTTGACTCAGTTAGAAAGTATGCTAAGTTATCGCCCATTGATACCGTTCTCATTCAACCCAGAAGATTTGTGCTCGCTCCAGCTTATTTTTCAGTTGGATTTCGACCAACATAGGTTCCAGACGGTGATCTTATTCAAACGCTTGTTAATCACCTATTCCATTGCTAACACGTACCACAACTACAACGTCGCGTTTTGAAGCAATGGTTAAAGAAATATTTAAGAAAATTGTAGACGTGCGTGACGGGGCAGCAAAATAATGATAAGTTGCAAATCGGTGATGCGGTGTTAATCAAAAACTACCTTTAAGTGGTAGTTAGGTGGTCTTGGGTGTTATTTCAAGAAAGAACAAACATTCACGAGTCGCAGACCTCAAGCTAACGCGTAGAACTATCAAGAAGACATTAGAAAAGCTATACCTTACTACTGTAATTTAATTTAGTCTTCTTTCAAATTTTGAAAAGTTTATTCTTTCGAAAGGGAAAGAATGTTAAAAATTTATTTTGAGCTACAATCGTAAGCGGCACACAGAACTATCCTAGGAACTTTTTATCACGCATCTTCAGCAAGATCTGCAAGCTGTTTCGGTCATTTAGAAGAAAAACGGGTTTTCAAACACAAACCCTGGTGATACTGTTCAAGGCGCTGGTCAGTTCTCTTTTGTGGCGTTCTGGTTGTTTGGTGAGTCACCTCGTAGTAATAGAGATAACATTTATTTACAAGTTGAAATAACGACATAAACTTACTATACTTGAACATTAAATGCTTGAGACTCAGAAGAAATATTTGCCATTTCCTTGTGTGCGTAGTTAAATTGCAGATGTCTATAACACTAGAACTGAAAGCACTATAGTTTGTAAAGTTGTGGAACGAGTTTCTTTGTTGAAGAATTGAATGTTGCAGCTTCACGAAGAAGACTTGGATCTGGTGTCATGTAGGTGATAATGTCCATTTGCGGTGATTGCAGTCGGATTTTCATAGCTTCTGTAACTAGCGGTTGGTGGGCGGAGACGGTAGCATGTAAGTGGCTTCCTTGGGTGGTAGCGATTAAAGCGGACTGACGGCGGATTGTTCCTAATCCTGGCGTCCTTGTTGGCGTCACGTGCTTTAGCAGGTGGTCCTGATGGCTATGATGGCTTTGGAGATGGCTTGGTTCAAGTTATGGCGGAATCTGCTCCATAGCGTTGTTAGAGTCTACTTCATTTTATCCTATTAGATTTGGTGGTCAAAATAAAATAATCTGAGGAAAAACTCGTAGAGCACGACGAGCTTGGTGATTTCCGTCTTGCACTATCCTTAAGTTCTCTCTAAGAAGCTTGATAGACTTCTAGAGCAATGTGATTAGCTATATCGTTTGGAGCTCCTTTTATACTAAGGGTTTGTATTGTACGTGCGGACGGTTCTAATTGAATTAGAAGGGCGTTGGACGAGTTCGTCATCGGCGGAGTGTTTTATGCGTGTATGCATTTATTTGCATGCTGCGTGCTTATTGGTCAGTTAGGAGAATGGTTGGTTGCATACTCCTACACCTTTTGACAACACACAAGCAGTCGCTGTTGAAATCATGGCTGAAAATATACAGAGCCCTGGTCTAGATACAATGGTAGTAAATTTACTGAAAGCGCTCATGTGCCAATGGTAACTATTAATTTTGTTTCAAAACATTCCAAAAACCGTACTATATTTTGCTATAAATAATGTTTGTTGTTAATTTTTATGGGGATGATACACGTAAACCATCTTTTAGCTTTAAAGTGTAAAAATTACAATTTCTAACTTACATCTAACATTTAATACAATTTTTTGCAGGGTGATTCAGGCGGTCCTCTGGTTCATTATATTGATGGAGTGCCTTACCTGTCGTCACTGGTATCTTGGGGAAAGGGATGTGCTACTCCAGGTTATCCGGGTGTCTACGCTGATTTGCAACACCCAACGATATACGATTACGTCATCGAACATGCAGGGCTTTAAATTTGGGAAATAAATTGTCTTTATTGAATGTGTTTCTAGTTAATATTAACAGATTTAAATGCATACACACACGCATTCCTATCCCGCTATTCCCTAAAAAAGATTAACAGATCTTGAGAAACCTCTTTCTTTTCATTTATATTATTTGTTAATTTAGCTTCAAAACCTTAGGACTCTTTTAACAATTTTCCTCCATACCTTCCTTTTCTGACGCATCTCTCTCGCTTCGTTAATATCCATGTATCGCTTCTTACAATCTTTTTTTTATTCTTAAAACGCTTCCCTTTGTAACGCTTGCGCGTTACTTGAGCAAACATTTAAGTTGTACAAAAGAATTTAGGAAATTTCAGTTGTTTCAATAAACTTTTAAAAAACGTCCTGAAAATTTTATAGAACCTTGAGTGGTTTACATTTCATAGTATGACTATTTCAGTAGAATATTAACTTAGGACAAATAAATAAACCAAAAAGCATGCGGAACATTTTTATACAAACAGTAATAACGATCATCGGTACTTTACATTTTTCGTACTAATTCAGAAAAATACAAACGGATCGTGGCAAAAACCAGCTTAAGAAAGAGTATTCGTACACATTCACACGTATTCAAAGAAACCGCTATAGTAAATTACATCAATAATCATAAACTCATAAATTTACAGTTATAAAGAAATGCGTTCCGCACGTAAACAAACACGCCGCATTCAAAAGTGCGAGAACAAGATGACCGTGAATGTAAACAGAAAGACGTTGAACTCAATATTTAGACAGCTTTAGATGCACAACCCGTGTGAACGAGCAAAATAAATAATCCCTAGGACATTGTAACAAAGAAACAAACGAATAATAATAGAGGAAGCATTCGAGCATTTTATCTTCAGTTATTCAAGACCAAACAGCAAAACAGAGCTACGCAACCATTGTCGTGCAGGTTAGATGTAATCAAACGCGTAGCTAAGTGACAGTATTTAAAACCCCTGGATTATTAGAGGAACAAGCTTCCAAATTCGAGTATAAACGCAGAATTTAAAAATACCGCTACATGTGAAAGTGCTCCGGTGTTGAAGATTTCATTCAACGCTAAGTTGCAGTATTGGATTACCTGCAACTTTCTTCCTGTACACAAAGATTGCTTGTGCTTTGTACAAGACCAATAAATCTGTTAGTCATGTATGCGACATGCTGCTGCATATTTAATAATCGTAATTCGCTGTAATCATATGAAGAAAAACTTATTATAAAAAGAAACTTTTTACGTTTAAGTACCCGCAAAAAAGTATTGTGTACAAAAATTCTTATATAACAAGCACCACACCTGTGTCTATATAATTTATATGTATCAGTTAATTTGGCTGGACGTCCATGATTGATAAATTTAAGATGTTTTTCTTTCAGATACATGCATATTTGGACAATTAGGGATAGAGCTTTGTTTTTGTTTTTCTATTTACCTTGAAATTCATATTTGATAAGATAGGTTAGGTGAACAAGAATTAGAGTTTCCTTATTATTTGTTTATTTTAATAGCAGAAGGCGAAAAAAGTGCTTAAAAAGCTCCATCAATCTATATTGCAGAAAGAACCATTGAATTGTTTCTCGAAACACCCATCTTTCAAGCAGACATTATTTAAGATTATCTAAGTGGGTTGGCGCCCAAAAGCTTTATTATACAGAAAGTTGAAAGAGCTTTTCAGGTAGGTGTTGGAGTATTTAGTAAAAGTGTTAATTTCTATACTCTAAAGAGATTTCCATTTGCTTTTATAGAAAGCCAGTTGGTGCATTATTTGATATTACGACACATCGCTTTTGTAGAGTAAATTAATTCAGGCAATTTTCGTCAATTCAACACGTATCCAAAACGTCCAGGTCTTTCGTGGCTTATTTTATCTTGAGCTTCTCATCCATTTATTTTACTTTACTTCACCAAATGCTCGTCATTCATTTTTCGTAGGTAACCAATCTATGGCAATACGCTTTTCCCACACTGATCTGATGATTAGGTTTTCAAACTGCAAACATTCAATATTCATTCATTGCTAAATATATCTCTCTTACTCCTATCACACACATTTCCTAAAAATCTTATAACTGTCTGCATTTCTACAGCTGCTACGTCTGTTCTGATACAACTTTGAGATTAGCACACTTCTGTACATTGCAATTGTTTCTTTTGCTAACACTATTTCATTCCTCGCAATAGGTCGCATACTTTAATGAGAAGAACCCAACGACCACCAATTTTCATATTCAGTTCTCTATTCCTACTAAACGACCTTCCTAAATGCTCAAAATCATTTATTTCTTCCACGATCTCTCCACCTACTTGTTTAAGTACGGACTCATTACTATTAAAAACAAATTAAAATTTTTTCCAAATTCTAATATAAGTGAATATCTTTTTTTGTTGATTACGGATAGTTCTAAAAAACAATGGTAAGGTAAATTGACGAAAGAGCTAATCCTCGATATTTGTTTTAGCTGCTGAACTTTGCCTTAAACAAAACTGTAGCACTTTACAGTTTTCTAATTGACTGCAAATTATGACCGTAATTTCTTTCCTTGTTGCTTTTCGAAAGTAAAAGTTCAAAAATATATTTTTCATGACCACGTAGTTATAGAACGTGCCTCAAACCATAAATAAATTAAAATTGCTCATCTTTAAGTCCAGTCAGCTACGTACCTAGACGAAGCCGGAAGAAACGTAAATACCAGGCTAACTACCAAACGCGGAGAGTAGGGGGAATCACCTAAACACCAAAAAAAGCACATCGTCCACGATTATCTATTAACAATAAGAATACATAAAGGATTCTGTACAAACAAACAAAAGAAATAAATTAAACGTTACTATTTCAAAGCAGACAATTATGTTATACAAACATTTTACTACTTTAGATACGAAGTGCGCATTTCGTATTTTACGCAAAATAATACTAATCAGTAGAAAATAAACATGTGAGAGCTTTGTCAAGCATTTTTAAAATTGCACATAATACCTTTTGTAAAATTAACTAATCAGCAGAAAAGAATAAGCGTGTAGGAACTTTTGTCAAACATTTTTAACAATAGTACATCACATCTGTAAAGCGATAATATCGATTCGCAGCAACAAACCATAGTCCTACAGTGTCACGTTTCTTATCACATAACTACACCAAACGCTGATAAGGAATATTCCCTAGATATATACAAAAGAAAATAAGTTGTATACCTGCATGTGTCGGGATACTTAGCTTACACGCCATAGGGAGTGGATCAGTACCGCATAGTCGTCGGGATCTATTTACCCTGTTACCTAATGGCACTAGCGGTCTACAGGCAACGGCAGTTGATCTGTGGCAAAGAACAGTTGGCCTTACATAAAAAAGAACCAATTTGGTCTCCAGCTAAGAGTGATACACGCAAGATACCTCCTACTTGTCGAACAAAAAACGTGCATCGCTCTTGAAGTACTGGAACGAGTAATGTAGAAGATATTTCAACGCACAAACTGAAGAATCAAATTAAAAATTGGTTCAAATAACACGAATTCGAACTGCAATTCTCGCGTTGTCAAAGCGCGATTAGCAAACTAGGAAACACACTATCAAGTAATAGTAGGATCTATTATTTCGACAAGTCTTTAGATGGGAAACAAAAGAGAAAGCAATTATACGTTATCGGAATGTTTAACGAATTAACGCATACCTAAAACAAGTTCTAATTTATCAAATAAGTGTTCGCTTTAAAAGCAAAATGGATTCGAGTTAAAATTATGTTAAAGCGGGCTGATTCTGAATAGGTACACTATATAGAGCATTGTTGGAAAATTTAGGTTTACAAATGGGATTTATTCGAGCGGGTAATGATTTAACCAGGGAAAAAAGAGTATTTAATTTATGTTGAAAAAGGAACGTAACAAATTTCCTCCAGCAAAATTAATAGGTTGGGGTAGGAAAGCCAAAATTTGGGAATGGGCAGGACCTAAAAAAACCCCAAACAAAACAAAAAAGGAAAAAAATTCGCTTCAAACTAAGAGAACATTCGTTACAGAAACAACAAAAACACAGAAGAAAAAAAAAGAAACCCCCAAAATAACAACAAAACCGACTACAACAGATTCCGGATAGAAAAGAAAACAAAATCTGGCTCTAAGGGCCAATAATAGAAAAAGAGAAAGAGAAAATAAAAAAAGAAGGAAAGGAGGACGGGTAATAAGCAATCAAGGACGACTAAGGTGGAACGGCCTCAGCACTGCGGAGTCGCCAAAGGACGGATGCTTCTCAGAAGAAACAGTAAGATGATCAACCTCAGGAGAAGAAAAGGAACGAGGAGGAAAACCAACAGTGCAAACTAAAACAGGACCCAAAGGTCAAGCCTCAAGTAAACAAAGGGACAACTAGGGAGAACGAGCGAAAGAGATGCAGAGCGCTAGTAAAAGGGAACGATATACTACTAACTGTGGTAACCAAAACCGAAGAACCAAAAAAAAGAAATGCTAACTAGTCCTAAAGTCGACTAAGTCGTGGTTCCCGAAGACAGAAAAACGGACTAGAAAGCACCTACCATAGGAGCGGATGGACGAAACACAATCGGACTAGGAACCGACAGCAAAGAAAACCAGCAACAGGAAAAATGAGAGGAATGTAGAACGAAAAGAACGAGAAAAAAAGAAAAAACCCAAAAAGAAGAACGCCAACAAGTACAAGTACCAGAACCAACAAAAAACCTAAGAATCGTTCAAAAAAAATAAAACCGGATCCCAGTGTAGTTATGTATGAGTATGTGTGTGCGTGCGCGTGTGTATATATGTGTGTGTGTGTGTGTTGATGTATGAATATGTGAGTGTGTGTGTATGTGTTTGTGGGTGTGGGTTGTAAGAAGTGTGTATGTGTTGTGCGTGTATAAAGTGTGCGTGTGTGTATGTGTTGGACCGTTGTAATCGCCTCTTACGACAGGCAGGTCGTACCATGGGGCTATTCTATTCCCGGACCCACACGGGTTAAGAAAACGAAAGAAAACCTAGCAAAACAGTCGGAAGGAGAGCAAAGTCGGCATAAGAATCTGTAGCGCAAGGACTAGATATTGGGCTTAAGGCGTTTACGCCGCCAAAAGGAGAACGAAACGAGATCAAGGACATTAGGATTTTGCGGACATATATCTTCCGATTCGGAAGGAGCATAGACTAAAGTCTGCCTCTTTTGGGCAGTCTTCTGCCAAACAGGAACAGCAGGGGTGTATCAGTTGTAACACGAGGTTGAGAAAATGGTGGCGAGGGTGAAGATAGTAGTGGTTGTCGCAATTTATAAAACTCAGAATATGTTATGGAAGAAGGTTGTTTGTTTTTAAAATTGGTGGTAAAAAAGTCAACGGTAGAAAAGGAAAAAGAATGAGCTGTACGACAATCAACCTTACGAAAAGAAACACAAGCAGAGCAGACTTCAGTTACGTTAGGGAAAGGGATAGAAGCAGATAAAATTTCATCGACGTTAGATAAAGAACTAGAAGTATCACAGGAAGGAAAACAGCATTGGCTGTAGAAGTATCTACCTTACAAGAACAAACAGTATCAGGAAGAACGTCATACACCATAGATCAGAAATCAGAATCAGCTTGACCCTCGTCAAGATTAGATAACAGGACATCAGCTTGGATTTCACCAACCTAAGTAAAAGAACAGAAGCAAGTAACATTTTGTCAGCATGAAAAAATGAGTAAGGCTAGGAAACGTTTCATCAATGTCCGATAAAGAAGTAGAATCAAGTAAGATTTCATCACTCTTAGATAACGGAGTAGGAACAGACAAAACTTCGGCCACAATTGGAACTGATTCCTTAACAATAGTAGATAACAAAACAGGATCAGGTAAAACTTTGACGACAACAGCAACAGGCATCACAGCTACGGGTTCACTAACTTCAACAGAACCTTCTCTATCTGTATTAGAAATTATCTTCACTTCAGCTACGGCTGTGATTGCAGGTACGACAGAAATTTCTTGGGTAGAATCGTGTAAGAAAGCGGGGACAAACCCTTGAGAAGCTAGCTGCAAGTCACTAATTCGAAGCATGGGTTGTAATGGTGGCGGAGGCACAGTTTGGGATAAGAGTGAATAAGTAGGGCAAGCGGAAGGAGGAGTAGAATAGGATGTAGAACTAGAGACGGAGGAAATTTTGTTAAAAGCTATATTTGACGAAGAAGAGTAGATTTTGATAGTATTATCAGGATGACCTGGATGAGGTACAGAAGAAAACATAGAATTAGAAGCAGAAGAAGTTTGGCTCCTAGAGCTGAGAACAGAAGACCTATTAGTAGTAGGATGGCAGTTGGGACAGTTGTGGCGAGTAACTCCTTATGCCCGCAACCATAGCAATGGAGTACTTTAGGACGAGTACAACGTGTCGAAGCATGACCGGATTTGTCGCAATTAAAACATACGACCTGACGAGTAGAAATAGGACTAGGCAGAAGAACAGTAGAACGTACGAAGAAGTATCGGATCTACCCATAGGCGTAGGAAATATCTTAACAATTTGATCATGTGTAGTAAAAATATTTTCCTCAATAGTAGCACACTTATAAGCAAAATCCGGGGTTTCAAAATGTTGAATCAGTAAATTAGACAACGACTTTCAGTCAGAAAACCTATGCCAATAATTACGATACCAAAGTAATGCTTTAGCCTCTAACAAATCCATTGCAGACTCAAATAACTGCAATTCTGACACATGGTGAGCTCGTCAGAGTTTTTCGACTCGTTCCAAAAAATCATGTACGGTAAGAGAGTTTGGGTTACCAGAAAATTTCAAATTCCACTCCCACGTTGGAAAACCTTGGTGGGAAGCCGAAAAAGGAGTCATTTTGAATACCAACAAGAAAAAAATTGGTAGAAAGTAACTAAATAAAGGCTAACCGTAACTCGATAGAAACCAAAAGAAAATTATTGCGAATACAGGGCAATTTAAAACATATCCGACGGATAAATTTCAGGAACACCAATGGAAGCGAAACAACAAAATAGAAATTAGAATAGGACTGTAGAATAAAAGAAAAAATCGGAGGAAAGAAAACAACTCTAGACTTAAAGGGGAGAACAAAATATACCGAGCGGAAAGGAAGAAAAAGAAAAATCTTGGGCTCCAGCGTTTTCAGTGGACTAGAATTATTGGCGAAAACCCAAATCCAATAATGTGACATGAGCTGACCAAAGATATTTAGCAATCACGGAAGAGAACAAAATCAAAATTCAAGAAGATCGAACCCACACAAGAAATAAAGAAAATCGATCCTTATATGAGGAACACCAGAGCCGAAAGAAAAAGAAAAAATAAACAATAGGTCGAACGTAAAAGAAGAAACACAAGTAGCATCAGGCCGAGAAATGCGGCTAATGTAAGAACTTAGACACTAACAACAAAAAAAATCGGAACAAAAATTAACTAAAACAAACTCGGAGCAGAAATTAATCAAAACCAAATCGAAGTAACCGTTTACTAAAACAAAATCGGGGCCAAAGTCACATGAAACAAAATCGGAGCCCCACGTCAGGGCGTCAAAATTTATGCTACGTACCTAGACGTAGCCGGGAGAAACGTAAATACCAGACTAACTGCTAAACGCGGAGAGTGGGGGGATTCACCTAAATACCAAAAAAACAAAAAAAAGCACGTCGCCCACGATTATTTATTTATAATAAGAATAAATAATTCTGTACAAACAAGCAAAAGAAATAAATTAAGCGTTACTATTTCAAAGCAAGCAATTATGTGATACGAACAATTTAGTACTTTAGATACAAAGTGCGCATCTCGTATTTACACAAAATAAAACTAATCAGTAGAAAATAAACGTGTGAGAGCTTTTGTCAAGAATTTTTAAAATTGCACATAATACTTTTGTAAAATAAACTAATCAGTAGAAATGAATAAGCGTGTGGAACTTTTGTCAAACATTTTTAACAATGGTACATCACACCTGTAGAGCGATAATATCGATTTGCAGCAACAAACAATAGTCCTACATTGTCACGTTTTTTATCACGTAACTACACCAAACGCTGATAAGAAATATTCTCTTGATATATACAAAAAAAAATAAGTTGTATACCTGCATGTGTCCGGATACTTAGCCTACACTCCATAGGGAGTGAATCAGCACCGCATAGCTACGGTTGTCGGGATCTATATACCCTGTTACCATAACGGCACTAGCGATCTACAGGCAACGGCAGTTGATCTGTGGCAAAGAACAGTTGGGCCTACATAAAAACCAACCAATTTGGCCTCCAGCTAAGAGTGATACACGCAAGATACCTCCTACTTGTCGAACAGAAAAACGTGTATCGCTTTTGAAGTACTGGGACGAGTAATGTAGAAAATATTTCAACGCAGAAGCTGTAGAATCAAATTAAACATTGGTTCAAATAACACGAATTCGAACTGCAATTTTCGCGTTATCAAAGCGCGATTAGCAAACTGGAAAACACACTATCAAATAATAGTAGGATTCATTATTTCGACAAGTCCTTAGATGGGAAACACAAGAGAAAGCAATTATACGTTATCGGATGTTTAACAAATTAACGCATACCTAAAACAAGCTTTAATTTATCGAATAGGTTTTCGTATTAAAAGCAAAATGGATTTGAGTTAAAATTATGTTAAAGCGGGCTGATTTTGAATAGGTACACTATATAGGGTATTGTTGGAAAATTTAGGAACAGAAATGGGATTTATTCGAGCGGGTAATGACTTAACCAGGGAAAAAAGGTATTTAATTTATGTTGAAAAAGAAACGTAACAAATTTTTCCAGCAAAATTAACAGGTCGGCGTAGGAAAGCCAAAATTTGGGAATGGGCAGGACCAAAAAAAAACCCCAAACAAAACAAAAAAGAAAAAAAATCCGCTTCAAGCTAAAAGAACATTCGTTACAGAAACAACAAAACACGGAAGAAAAAAAAGAAACCCCCAAAATAACAACAAGACCGACTAGTCCTTAGACAGGAAACACAAGAAAATGTTATCGGAATGTTTAACAAATTAACGGATACCTAAAACAAGGTATTGACTATTTAATTTATCGAATAAATTTTTGTTTTAAAAGCAAAATGGATTTGAGTTAAATTATGTTAAAGCGGGCTTATTCTGAACAGGTACACTATATAGGGTATTGTTGGAGAATTTAAGAATAGAAATGGAATTTATTCGAGCGGGTAATGACTTAACCAAGGAAAAAAGGGTTCTTAATCTATGTTGAAAAATAAAGGTAACAAGTCTTAAAAAAACTGTGATCGTTTTCGTTTGCAGCCATTGTTTGGCAACCTGTGCTCAGACACGAGTACCTGTTTTAAAACTATCCACCCACCTATGTCGTCATGAGAAGTGTGTACAAGAGTAGCAATCCCAAATAGCTTAACTTCCGTAAAAAGTTTATAATGTCGAACAGTTCCAAAAAGGTAAAGGTTTCTGTCAACTCAAAGATGACAAGACACAATACTAGTTGGTGAAGAAAATTAAACATTAAGGGAATGGGTCAGTTCTGAATCCACTAGTGGTACTAAAAAGTTATGAAGATGAATCAGAAAAAGTTATAATACATATACCATAGTATAAAACTCAGTGCTAATTTCAGAAATAATTAAGTCAAAATCTTTAATAACATTCCTAAATACTACACAAATGTTTACACTTTTAAATCTACCAGCAACAGTTGTACTGTCTTGTCACACCAGATCTAATAACCTGTGGTATAAGTGTATTGCATTATACCTACTTGGTATCTGCAATTACCTGCATAATTTCCCAAAACTACCTAATGTAGTTATCTTTATTAGTTTTTTTCGGATTTCTTCAGCAAGTAAGGTTTAAATATGAAGCGTGTTTTAAGTTCATAGCTATCGAATATACGAAAGTGAATGGTAATCGTGCGGCAACAAAGTTGGACGAATAGGTAGCAGGATGAAAAAAAACAATTATTACAAAAATGCCCATGGAAAAGGGTACCCTACACAGACGTATCTTTCAAGACCAACGTTGGAAGAGACGGCAGCTGAGTGGATAACAAAGAATCCACAAAAGAGCTTGATAATAATCACTAATACCATGTACAACCTTAAAGTGTGGTACACCTAATCGAAGTCAAGTAATTTCAATTAAAAGAATAGCCCAGGGTGAGAAGTAAATCGAGATGATGGCTAAGGAAAATGAAAGATTTTAGGGGGATAAGCTATCTAGGAATCAATCCTGCGGGACGATGGGACGGGTATGGGTTGAGATAAATAGAGAGTAAGTGGGCGTCACCTTGTCTGTAAGAAAAATAAACAGAAGGAAACGAACGAGTGACGGTTGGCGAGGACGCTGGCGAGGACGTCATTAAACAAAAAATAAAAAACAAAGAGCACAAAAACCATTTGGTGGCTCTAAATAAAAAGAGGTTTGCTGTGGTGAATAGCGTTGTGGTGGTGAAAGTAGAAATAGGTTCGGTAAGCTGTGAGCAAGAGTTTGTCATTGTTCCTGGACTGAAATTTAATAGTATCCTAGGTGTTGATTGTATGATGAAGTTGGGGTTAATAATTGATATGAAAGGAGAATAGTTAGGATTAGTAACATAGTAGTGCCCTGTAAAGATAGCTATGATGTCACAGAAAATGACACAGGCTTAAATATAAATGTTATGGAGTTGGATGAAGAAGAGGTTAGAGAAATTGATACAATTAAATGTCCAGAAAATAAGTTAGGAAAGGTTCAAGCTTTATTAAAGAAACATTCTGAATTAGTAGGTGTAGAGGCGAGCATAGCGTTAGGTTGTGTGTAAAAGTTAGTCTACATATAGTCGTAGTTCATATTAGAAAAGTTACGGTAATAGAATATGTTAGGAGGATAATATTTAGGCTAAAGAAGAGGGTCAGATTTAAGTAGGGAATAAGTGTAAATATTAGGGATAGTTGATTTAAATATTAGGATAGTTGATGTAAATATTAGGGATAGTTGACGTAATTATTAGTGATAGTTTGATTTGTAGAATAGGAAAGATAAATATAAAATAGTGTATAGGTATAAATAATGGTTCTTATAGGTAGTGCATATAAATACTTAATATTTGAATCCAAATAAAACCAATTTCTTGGTTATTACTTTAATTCAAATAGGGGGATTATACTGTGGATTTACAGGGTACAATGGAGGTTAGATAGGTCAGATAATTATTTATGGCAGGGTAAACCATGACTATAAAAATCAATTAAAATTTAAGACGTTTTTCTAAACAATAATATAGGAATTCTACATTTACATTTAACTTTAGGGTTAATTTTGCGAAGTTTTAACAACTGTAAATATAAATATTAGGTAGGAGACGTAGTTTTGTAAAGCCTGGGGTAAAGACTTGAATTTTTAAGAAGTAGCTTGTAGGTTTAGTAATACGAAAGCTTTTAGTCTTTGTGTATAGCACAAATCAATAATTTAGGAGGGCAAATTTCTTAATTGCATAAAGCGTACATAAATTTAGCATAGTGTAGAGCTTTAATATTGGTTAAACTTGCAAAGATGTAGCGTAAGGTAGGAAAGTGTGGTCGATAAACAACTTATAAACGGCTATAGGTTCTAAGAAAGAACGTGCAAACAAACAATTCATTTCTAACAACAGGAGAACGTTGAAAATGTTCCTGGTATTAATTTAAAAGAAAGGAAGATAGTTTATTTCAAGATTCTAGTTAAACGCTTAGGATCGTTATAAACAAACGAGCTACAAGTATTGAGGTAGGGTGTTGAAGCTTGTATAAATGAATCAATATTAGATAGAGAGGTCGTGTTTTAACATGTATTGGGGTGAGACAAAGTTTAGGTGTGCATTGACTTTGAAACGAGTAGGGGAGATAAGGACTAATATAATGGACATGTGAGAAACGGAGATAGTTGGTAGGAATACACATATAGAAAAGCGATGGATGATATTCAAGAGAGGGTAGATATTGTTAGAATATTATTATACTTGTAAACTTGGGAAATGAGATATAAAATACGGGTTAGACAAGGACATAATAAACTGGTAACTGGCATGTAGAAAATAGGAAGGGTACAAAATAGAAGACAGAACTTTTTGGATATAAGTTAGAACGAGGTGACCGTATATACGCGCATTTGTGAGGCGTGTTTTAGATGCGCGTGTTTGTGTCTATTGACGAGGGACTTCAACGAATTAGACAAAGGCTTGAAAATTTAATTAGATTTTCGAAGTAAAACGTTTATTTTGTTTTCAAAATTCTGAGTTTTTTGAGACGGTTGGCATACGGCTGCCAGTTTTCCACTGAATTGTTGAAAGTTAACAGTACGATTTTTAGAATCGAAGACGGATGAGTGTTGTTTGTACGGATTGCTTTTGAGAATTGTGAACCGTTGACCAAATTTACACGGAAAGTTTGTTTGTAGTAGTGGTATGTTTTCGGAAAGGAACCTAGTCGGCGGAGGGATTTTGGTCTATACAAACCACCGGAAAACGGTGAGTCGCTCTCTGATAAATTTCATTCAAGCTCTCTGATAAATTTCGTTTAAGCTACGAACAACTTCAGTTCATGAGTCAAGCGATTAGTGAATTTAGATATTTTATTGAAATTATTTCAACGTGCACAAGTTGGTGTATTGTTGAGATAACAATTTAATTGTGTTTGAAATATATTTTGAAAAATTGAAGCGTGATGTACCGTAAGTAGAGATTACTTCCTTAATTTGGTGGCTGGTGTTTGTTGAGCACTCGAATGGAATAATGGACGTTAATGGAACTTAGCTGATGTGTGGAGGATTGAAGTTATGATAGATTGGAGAAATAAAAATTTGGATAGATGATTGCTGTCCCAAATGGCGTGAGTCAACTTGAGGTGATTCATGTACGTGCAGTCGTTGGGTTAGCCATGGTTTAATGGCAAATACCTGTTTGTGCTATATTCCAGGTAACTGAATTTTTGTAAAAACATTTATTGTTATATTTATTTGGTGTTATGGCATTCTTTGCTTTTGGGGGTGTATTTTGGTGAATTCAATAGACAAAGAAATTGATTATGTAATAGTTATAATGAATTAGTTCAAGGTATGTTGAGGGCGAAATTCCTATCATAAAATAATTGTATATTAACGGCTTATGTAAAAGGTAAATGGGTTTTAGGTGCTTTTCAGTGCAAAATAAAGTTTCGCACAAGTTCAAAAAACTTTACTATGAACTCTTATTAGACCAGGGTTTTAGAGTAAGGTTATGGTTAAGACCAGTTACTTTCAATAATTATTAAATCTAGAAAATGTGTTTTAAAAAGAATTATTCTAAAGTGAGGATGGTTGTTGGGTAATCTATGGGAGAAACAATAATAATAGGAGAAATATTTTTTTGTTTGGTGTTGAATTTTCTATTGGAATAAATTGTAATAATTTTGTGTAGTCAAGTTTTCTTTCTTCAAATATTAGGGCAGTAAATTCAGAGAGCCGCTGAGAAACCGTGGTGTATATCCCTATGGAAACAGGATTTTAAGCAAAGTAAAAATCTAGAAGTTTTGGCGTCCAAAAAGAGTAGCATTTTCAGAGGATAAAATAAGTGTTGAAGTTGAAAGCAAGTTAAGACGAGTTGTTGTTTTTCAGGTAGATTTCAGAGCCAAAATGCCGTTCAAATTGAGAGATACGAGTTTGTACTGAGAGAGTTTCTAAAGTGTCGGGGATGAATTTACCAATTTGTTTTCGGGGGAAAATTCAGAACAATTTATGACGGCCCAACGCTGGGGCTCTTTTCCAGTAAGACTTCAGAGCATATTTATGACAGCCCAACGCTGGGGCTCCTTTCAAGGGAGTTTCGTGGCAATGTGTTTGTTTTTTTTTATGAATGAGGATGAAGGTTTTAACTAGGTGAGCAGCCGAGGCGGAAAGAGTAAAGAGGCGATTATCAGAAGAGAATCTACTAAGGAGAATCACAGCAATATATATATATATATATATATATGTATATATATGTATATATATATATATATATATATAATATATATATAATATATATATAATCGCCTCTTTACTCTTTCCGCCTCGGCTGCTCACCTAGTTAAAACCTTCATCCTCATTCATAAAAAAAAACAAACACATTCCTACCACAAACATCAACGTTAACTCTATTTACATCAATATTCATAATACATTAAAATTTCAAAATTAAATTGTAGCATAAATTTCAGTATCATAAAATTGCAAGATTAAATTTGTCATCATTTTAATTTGCATCCAGAATTAAAGTCCTTGTAGGATGCCTACTAATTAATTTAACAATATTTGCAGACCTGAGTCTGAGTACAAAAGGAGCATCTCCCACCCCTTTACGTTAATCAACCAGGTTAGTCTAATTGAGCTCAAAGACAGACCCAAATTTTCATCATAATCAAGAACTTAAACTGCTAAATACTCCTTTTTACTTAAACAAGAAAATTTCACCTTAAAATTAAAATTTTGTTGTTTGTAGAAATTCACTACTGTTCATTTTTTTTAGCAAACAAATTATAAAGTTATTCAACACACACCAAAACATCAATGTTCGAACAAAATTGTATAATTTACCTGAAGGTTACTGCACTCGTGGCTTCAATGTACATCGTCCTTGCTAATTTTACCATTCCAACTGGGTTATGTTTCCGTCCTCAGATTCCTGGTCGCCTTTTAAAATTTTCTACACCACCATTCATCTAAAGTTGTTTCAGGGCCTCTCAGGAACTCATCTACGTATATCAAAATCTTGTTTTGTGGATCCAATCACGATTACGAATAACATTTGATTATTAACACCCCCGAAAATTAGCAAAGAAATTCATACTTCTTTCAGGCTATACCCAAAACTGCCTACTTTTGTTTATTCATTTATCGTTACAACTTTGGATACTTGGTACAGTAATACTCGCAAATATAACTAAACTTTATTACCTTGTATCTTCTTTTCTAAGTGCACTAATGCATAATAACTTGTATTGTAGCACGTAAAGAGCAAACTGTTTTAAAGTATTCAATAATCACCAAAATATAAGAGCAAACTGTTTAAAGTATTGAATCAAAATCGAAAATCTAAGAGAGCACTGTTTAAAGCATCGAATAATCAAAAATCTAAGAGAGCGAAACTGTTTAAAGTCCGGGTTTATATAATAGCTCGCCTGTATGTCAGTTTTGTCCCGCGACGGCCAGTTTTCAGAATTTCGCATACTCTATTCCCTTTTCGACAGTCCGGCACGCGGTTCTACAAAATTTGCACACGTCCAAGTTGAAAATCCAAGAATGTTCACACGGCTCGCAAACACGTCCGAGAACAACCAATTAATTTTGTATAGAAATCGTTACGTTTACACCTCTCATATCTGCATCTTATTTCCACCAATCGCAAACCCAGTGACGCTGCTCAAATTACGCCTTTTATTATCTGTGTCTCTGCCTTGCGCGTTTCATCCATCTCTTTCTACCCTTATCTGAGTGGTACAAATCGATATTCCTTATTATCGGTTATTTCAATCCACGTGGAATTCGTAAGTAAAATAAACCAGTATTTAGCCTTCCTGTTAAAACATCCGACCGTTTCCAATATACCTAGAAGCTGCATGTTTATCCAAACAAATTAATTAGAACTTTGATATTTAAAAATACGCAGGTGTTCAATCGTAATACTTTAAATAACACTTCTACGATTTGAATATTATTGGGTTTTTAAAAGCTTTTGTGCATATTATACCTTAATAATCGTTCAATTAACTCCAATTAAAATAATAATGAATGGCATTGACTTCTACCCTTTAATTTTTAGTGAATACAAATTAAATATTAATTATTATTTGTACACTTTGTTTAATACCCGTTACTTAGAACTTGAATTAATTAATATAAATTTTGCAGGTAATTTCTATTTGTTTTAATACTTGGAACAATTAAATTACATACAATTTGAGCATTTTAATTCTGCTTCTTTTTATAGAAAACGTCTAGTGAATAATTTAAATCCCTTATTTTTAATGAAACGAATAAATTTTTAAGCTCCACGATCTTAAAAACGCGTATTATCTAATAAAATTCTATACAAGATGATTAAAATTATTTGACGTCGTTAATTAATTTTCTACCCTGGTCTAAATTTGAGTAATATATATATATATATATATATATATATATATATATTGCTATGATAATAGGGTAGTTTAAGGGTAGATTAAGTCATAGGGGTCGTAGGATAAACATAAATAACTTTAACTTTAAGAAAATCAAATAATTCCGACAATTAGAAGAGTAAATCGACTATTCTACAAAAAGTCAATTGCGAGGACACTATATAAAAAATATGTAATTAAATGCATGAGAATAGCAATAATCCGGTATCATTTGATTAGAATAATAATGTGTGCGTCATATAAATATGTTTAAGTATAGTATACAAGTAAAAATAAGATTTTAAAAAGCAACTAATTGCATCAAATTAAATTACCGGAAAACATAGATAAATTGGCACTCCAAATATTTAATAATTGCGTCGAAAATATCAACGTAATTATTATGCAAACGCATCTTAATAATTCATTATTAGAAAATCGTTACGTGACTAGAAAGAACACATTTGTTCAGAAAACTAACATTCTGTAACAAACGAATAAACGGTTCAATTATATGATAAATCGTGAACTTTCAATTGACAAACATTGAATACGTGACTTGATAAAAGCCAAAAATTGGAAACCTATTATAATACTGTAATATACTGATCGCGTACGTGATCGATGGGGCATTTCGTCGAAGAATTAAACTAGGGAATTTGTAAAAATTCCGAGCTCTGCCAGATAAGGCAAAGTACAAGCCTTGATTATAAACACACCACTAAAAACTATTGGGAGAAAGGGTTTATATATACAATAGAAAATGAATAACATTTAGTCCATATTCAACCGAGCACCAACTATGCTCGAATGCTGTAAAAACATACGTAATTAGTGAAATAAAAATTCAATAGATGAAATTTGAAAGTGCAAAATTTTTGTGCGACGGAAAATAAGCCGATCTACAAATAGACGTAAGTTAAACAATTAATTAAATTTATTTTTAATATTTAACAAAACAGGGCATTTATTGGACGCGATTTTTATTGGGGACTTCTTTTATCGGGACGTTTTATTGGAAGCAATTCTTATATTGGGACGGCATTTTGTTGATACCATTTTGTGGAGACAATTTTGTTGATACGACTCAATGTTCATGTCGAGATATAAGCATTAACGCAAGTCAAAAATACCAGAAATCAAAAGTGGATAATCTTGGCCAATAAGTAAAGCGGACACAACAAGGGATGCAGACCACAGACTATGATGAAACTCCAGTAACCATTCCGGGTTTGCGATTTTCAAACATTTTATTATTGAAAGACTGTTCCAAATTTAATATTTGCTATACATTGTATATTTGTAAGTCATCGAAAAGGTCATTTGAAAAATATGAAAACAGGGAAATCATCTTGGAACGTTCGAAGGTACTTGAGTGTAATTAAAAGATATTTTTGCTGGCTTTCAGAAAAGCATAAATTTGGTAAATGTAAATATTTTATATAAAAGGGAAAATTTTGAGTAATGTACATATTATCAATTATTATATTGTGTGTTCGAGAACTGCTTTATTTGAATTCATTTAAAGGTTAAAATAAGATTTATTCAGTGAGCTAGTCGGGGTAATATCCTAAAGTAAAAATCATAGCAAAATAAAGATATCAAAGCAATAAAAATCGCGCACAATCGTGGGGCAAATTTCATATCAATTTAATGACACGCCCATCGTAGGAGCTTAATAAATTTATATCATATCAATTTTTAATGACGCCCAACATTAGGGCTTAAAGTTAATCATCTCAATTTCATAGCAATATATATATATATATATATATATATATATATTGCCGTGGACTTTGGGACACCTCTGGAACACTCGAGCCCTTTCTGAAATACCATTCGAGCCCCACGAATTGGGCGTCATAAAAGTGTCGTGAAACCTCAGTAAAATTCGTGCCCCACCTGGGCCAACATAAAATTTAAAAAAAATAAAAAAATTCTTACCCTTTTATTTGGACGCCTTCGAATTTCGCTGCTCACCCTGGCTAGCTCAGCAATTGGCCTCTTCTTGAATACCTAACATTACGTACATACCTCTCTTACACTCACACACCCTCAAATAAAATTACCAAAATAATTCACCAACCATACAACTTTTTATTTACACATATTGACAGATAAAATATTTACACATGAGTATAAACGGTTTGGTACAATTATTATTAGCTCAATTTATTGAATGCTTTAAAGTCTTTGATTTACAAATGATTTTAAACAAATTCGAGTAGACATGAGTAGATGGGCCTCACATGTAACTCTAATTTGACTTCATACTGGTCTATTGTGAGCTCATTATAACCCAGTTTTGTAAATGCTTTTTAAACCTTGCATTATTGAAAACAACTATACAGACCCGTTTACTCCTTACAACCACAATTTATAACCTGAATAAATCTTTATATATCATCAATAAACCCTTTTTCAATACTCAAAATTATTAAATTGTCCTGCACATGTATCATTATAAACAAGGTTTTTAAAAATAATAAATACGCCACCGATAAGTCAAACACACAAACACCAAAAATATCCACAAATGTTTATATAAAACAAAAATTTCAAGTTTATTACCTGGAGACACCTTCACTTTTCGTCACCGCTGCAGAAGGTTACAAGAAACCCCTCGTCGTTGTGTCCATCTACTACGCTGAGGCCAGGATCCATAGATCCCCAACCGTTACCACTACTGTACTTTTCAAGATACTAGCTTCGTCTCAACAGTAACATTCCATACCAGATATCTCACGATACAAATTGCTTTCAGTACTGCGTACCCCAAATACTATCCATCTATTTAATAATTTTTGTCGTAGTAACAGCACCTTTAATTTAAATAAGCACTAACTCGTATGATCACTTTTATACTAGCAGTCCGCTACTACCGCTTTTATAACTTCTAATAGGATGTGTATGTAGCTGTACGGAACACCCAAAAATGTATAACCGAAAGCTATGACTATTACGTTGTAGATCCGAGCCCGCACCCAGATCTCGATGGAAGGAAAGCGAGCTTTCATATCTTCTCCCGTGTATTTATATTATTCCAAAACTCCCCAGTGGAACCCGTTTCAAGTGAAAGCCTTGTTTTCAAAGCTGCTTCCTAAAATTTTCAATGTAACCGACACTGAGTTCTGAAAAATTTCTCCCGTCCGTCGTGCTGTTTACTAGAATTTAGCTTACCACCGTCACGATCGCGCATTTCTTGAAAACTGCTGGCTATCAACCAATGATATAATTTCCTGTCGTCACAGCGCTCCACCTATCAGCTTTTATCTCAAGCTGATAGGTGGAGCGCTGTGACGACAGAAAATTATTCTATTCTTCTATTCAACGCTTTATTTATATTTTTCTCTGTCTGTTGTATATTTGCAATTGTTCATTCCACTCACTCCTTAAGATATTTATTATTGTAGCTGCTTATTCAAATCGACCGTTGAAAACAATTTCTATGGAATTCTATTTTAACGTTCGTTTTAATATTCTCTGAACGTAACATTTAACCAACAGGTGTTTCTTAAAATTATCGACCGTTTGAAAATAACAATTCCTAGATTCTCTGCTTTGTAGTACTTGTATAAACGTTGGCTTTTAAAACGAACAACATTTGCGTTTGAAATTATTGATTTTCTATGCAAGCACGCTCCCTTCTTGCTTTCATGCGTTTGATTAAAAGAAATTATGATTAATTATACGTATCCTTGAGTTGTTTATGTACTTTAAAATTTTCTTCCCTTATGTAACTTTAACATTTATTTAAAAAGAATAAAATTTTAAACCTCGGCTGTATCATGGAATTCATGCGTTTTTAGATGGTTTATTTAAGAGTCATATTATTTTTAAGCAGTGCATTAGTTGTCAAAACCTGTCCATTAAATTCTGACGACCCTGTATAATCTTTCTAGTTAAATA
This sequence comes from Platerodrilus igneus, assembly GCA_036346225.1. Lineage (NCBI taxonomy): Eukaryota > Metazoa > Arthropoda > Insecta > Coleoptera > Lycidae > Platerodrilus > Platerodrilus igneus. The sequence continues at coordinate 6,731,868 of JARFIW010000012.1, read as the reverse complement.
CAACAATATAAAGCTCTTTTGTTTTACTCCGAAACTCATTTCCATACTACAGGATGAGAGCATTAATTAGAAGACTCGTTTCTATTTAAATTAGAAAACAATCTCTAGACTTCGACGGCATTTCCTAAACATTGAGGTAGTGTTATACCGAACAAAAGACAACGCTGAGGTCGCTGACTTTTGTGTACGCGTAAACAGTTTAGTCAATAACGGCGGGGAAAAAGTGAGGTAGGTTGAAATTTGGTCTGTGCGTTCCAGACGGTATTTGGAATGGGAAAGGGTTGTTTTAGACATCCAAACGCGTCAGTTGCTAAGCAACGATCGATGGTGCCTACGTGCTTTTTATTTTTCTTTTGTAAATGACTTCGTAATAGAATTTCAATCTACATATTAAATTCGCAAAGCTTCTTGTTTCGCTAAAAGCTTAGTCCCAACTTCATTGACTAATTCTGTTTTAACAACGTAGCGTGTTAATTTAGACACTCACTTTTTAATAAGCCTTGAGAGGTCGCTCATAGCTTGAACAGTCTTTTACTGTCATTGTATTGATTTAAAACGCTTTTTTGCTTAAATGCTCTTTTTCAAATTATTTTGCTAATGACGAACGTTGCCTTATAACAAATTTATACAAGGTATTCCAGTAAAAATCAGCCACCCCTAATAAATCATTCATTTTGTAGGATTGGAAGATTTTTAACAATACGTCAATTTTACTGCTAGAAAGACAGACTTTGACGTTGGATAGGACTTCATCACAATCATCCGCTATGCGACGCACTGTTCAACCCTAAAACTTGAATAGATAACTTGGGTCGAGTGACACATCATTTGAAAGCTCTCTTGTATCGTTTTACAGCAAGACGAGTGATTTAAATTGCACTACTCTCAAAACTGTTAATTTTTCAATATAAAGTAAAATAAAAAAGGACTGAAGACCTAAAGATGATGTTGAAAAATAATAGCACAAAACAAATACATTTTATTTAATCAAATTCAAAATTGTCTTGCACTGACTTCCATACAGTGGTAAACCCGCGATTCAAAGAATTTTCTAACATTTTGTATTATGTCTGATGTCATCAAATTTTTACACTTTTAAATTATTCGTCGAAAACTCACCCCTTTACTATAAAAATTGACGTGGTTTTGGAGAACTTCCAAACCCGCAAAACGAATTGTTTCTTAGGGGCGGCTCCTTTTCATTAGAACAGCTTGTACACATTCTAGAAGTTTATGTAATTTGGTATATATAAACACCCTATGTTAAAAAAAAGCGCTTTAAGACTTATTACATGTTAGGCGAGTTACGTATCCCCCAATCCATATATGTACAATTAATAAAAAGTATTAGGAATTATTAGGATATCATTAAGAAACTTAAGCTAGATGCAACATTGTATCTCAAGGATAAATAAAAAAGGTTATTGAAAGTTCACAAGCAAGTTGTGAGAACGGATGTGAATACATTGTATTCCAGACGTAAGAGATACTGCAGGTGCAGGTCACAGACGGTTAAGAAACCGCAATTACTTAGAAATTAAGATTGCTACATTGTATAATGAATAGAACAAAGAAATAAGCAGACATAAGCTCTGCAAGTTCCCACAGACATGTGAGGGGCAGGGACAACATAAATATCCCGGGAGTCTCAGATCAGTCAGTCAGTTTCAAGTATTTCAGCTTTTACATTGTTGTTTGCTTAAGCTACTCGCTCTCATTTAAATCCAATTATTATTTTATTTCGACTTAGAATAATTTAATCAAGTTTGTCAAAATCTACATGTAATATCTGTTTAAGAAATAAAGTTGTTAGAAGAAGTTTTGGAAGAAGTTTTTAAAAAGACCGCTTCAAGGCCCGAAACGTAATTGGCGTAGACGTCAAATATTACGTAACGCTTTATTTAAATGGATACTAAGGTGGGAGTAAATGCAAATTTTCTATACATAAATCTTGAAATTATAACACTCACCGTTTAGTCCTGCGGCGAAAAGTACCTCTCAGGGATTCCACTGCGTTTCGGGTTCCTGTACATTCTTGACGTGGTGCTGGCCGATATTCGTTGTAGTGTCCTAAAGGAAAGGTATGATAAAAGTAATAGGACGAGAAACTTGAGCACTACACAAAAGCACAACCGCGCTATCCCGTATTTTTGTTCGTGTAAACGCCCTAAATCTTTTCAACGCTATGTTTCTCTTTCTTGGGATTGGCTCATTCAAATTGGCTGATGTCCTACAATCAATTGGAATAGAGAACCTCGACAATTCGATAATACGTATTCACAGTGCATTCGCAAGAATAATAAAAATTCCAAGAATATCTTAGCATATTCATACATAGTTAATCATTCTAAGCCTTACAATATAACTACTAATATATAGCCTACTCAAGGCCGGATGGAGGAAACGGAGACAATTACTTTTACTCCTAAACTAAATACAGCAAATGTAATGAATATAACAAATGGAAACTGGTTAACCAGTAATTGAAAAAGGCGTATTACGGATTAATTTACTTAATACATAACAATCGCAGCAAATCTACAAAATAATAAAAAAGAAAGGAAAAAAGGTACCATTGTTCTCCCGATCCGCACAACTATTTACTACCTAAAGCTTTAATAGGTAAATAAAGTTTCCAAGCACCATCTGATTTTTCTTATATTGAACCCCACTAAATCAAGAAACGATTGGTCGAGGTAGCCACTAATTACTCGACTACCTCAATATTATGCACATAACTATTTTACCGCAATTCACACTAGCAACACATTTCGTCGGAAAGATAGCGACTTCCTTTAACTTAATATCCTGCAGTTCTAAATTAAGTCTTAGAATATAACTTAGGTTAACTAGCTATTTTTCAAGATTTTTCTATAAACATTGTAATATATAAAACAGTCTATAAAAATATTTTCAAAAATATAGGTAAATATTTGAATCTTACCCAGCCTATTTGGCATCAGAATCAAACAAATTTTCAATGCTATAGTATACCTCAATATTAAATTTTACTTTCTCCAACTTTACAAATTAACCGAAGACCCCCAATTTGTTTTTTTAAAGACAGCTGTTTAATTTCAGTATATTTTGATTATAATTAGGGTTAACGCATTTTTTATAATTCATTACTTTTTAATAATTTATGCGGGTATTAACCTTTAACTTATCTCTTTTTATAATTAAGAGAAAATCATCAGCGGAAAAGCAAAGGTAGAGATCCTTACACGAATATTCTTCCAATTTAAATAGATAAAAATGCCGTGACGTCACGAAAACAAGCAACAATATAGTTCCAATCCAAATTAGCTCCTACCACAATCATGACAACAAACTAGGCTACTATTCTAATCAAAACATCCATACATTCTATGTCTGTGCTTGTGATATTCACCGCCGGAGTCATTATAATTATTTATGGTTCTGGGTTGGGACCGTGTCATTTTCTAAATTAAGGTCGACGTTTCGCCCACTTTTGTAAGAGGCTTCATCAGGACAAGAAAAGAAAATAAGTAATAAAATAAAAAATATAAAAAGAATAAAGATAAGAATGATAATATTAAGTAGACAAGTTAAAGTGTAAAGAAGAGTTGCTCTTGAACTAACAGACTCACTAGCCCATTCAAAGCCAAAAGGTGTCTTTTGGCGAAGTAACAGTTACTTCGCCACAACACACCTTTTAGTTATAAAAATAAAAATTGTTTATCATTGTAAACATACCCGAATGCCTTAAAAAGACTGAACTCCAATTAAATTGACATATTTACCTCCTTAATTTGATCATGTGTCTGAAAATCCAATAAATTTACATACTTAAGAGGTTGTTTTGCTTTCACTCTAAATATGTGCGTTGTAAACATATTGATATCCAATTAAACTGACATATTAAAAGACTAATGTATCCGGCAATTTGATAATCATTATCGTTGCACATTTTAGGTTTCAAAATAAACCTTCCAAACCTTTAATATTATAATTGTACTATTTTGAGTAGCAAGTAAACTGCAATGTAAAAGCTGATCACTTGACTGACTGTCGTCGACTAGGGCCCCGGGCTTTTTATAATATCCCTACCCTCTCACATGGCCGTGGGAATTTGCAGCTCTCATATCTGCTTATTCTTAACTCTATTCATAATTACATTGTTGTAATCTTAATTTCTAAGTAATCACAGTACCTGACCGTCTGTGACCGCCTATGACCTGACATCTGCAGTGTCACTATCGTCTGTGATACAAAGTAGCGCTTCCGTTCCCATGAACGTTAATAAACTGTATAAATTGTTCTTGATTTACTTTGTTGCACTTTACTTGGCGTATTCTTAACACTTTCTAGTAATTTCCTAATTTTCCATTTTAACATGTATACATCAATTGGAGGATACATAACTTGGGTAACATAAGGCGCCGCTATCAATGCACTTCGGGAGATATAAGAGAACAACGGAGAATAGAATACAATCAAAGTTACCGCGAATATAAGATATTAATAGAAGAAATGCGAACAAATAAATTCAAAGAATTCTGCACGCGAAACTTACAGAAAGAACCTTGGGGAACCGCATACCGCGTAATAAGGGGTAAACAACAGAAAATCGCGCTCGGTAACATAAGAAAGACAAAAGGCGAATATACGGACGGTTTTAAAATCACGGCGGAATATTTATTAGAGAAATTCTTCCCTTCGGATAATCCCAAGGAGGATGAGGGGTCGCACGATTTAGTACGTCGGGAAGCTACAGAGGCGCAAGGAACAGGTGCCGATAAGGCAATCCTAGTTCACGAGGTCGTCAGGGCTCTTAGGAGGATGAACCCTAAGAAGACACCGGGGCATGACGGAATCACTTCGTGCCTGTTAGCTCCGTGTGTTTTTGCCGGGTTGTTTAATCTTTGTCTAGAAAGGGGCGTCTTTCTGCGTTGCTGGAAGGTCAAGAACGTGAAATTCATACCTAAACCTAAAAAGGCGGATGCGCCAGACCCGGGCAGCTGTCGTCCAATTAGCTTGCTATCGGTGCTGGGGAAAGTTTTGGATCGTGTTATGACTACCTGAGTTGAGCACTTAGTGCGTGACAGCGGCGGTTTTAATAACCGACAGTTCGGTTTTATGGAGAGAAAGTCGAATATCGACGCATTAGAGTTCGTTGTCGGGGAAATTAAGCAGGCGAGGGATGCAAAGGAGTCTTGTGTCGTTGTTGCTTTGGACATTTCAGGAGCATTTGATGCTGCCTGGTGGCCATTGATTGTTTGCGAGTTGGAAAATAGAGGTTGTCCGCGAAACTTGATTGCTTTGGTCAAGAGTTATTTTTCGGGGCAATTGGCACAGGTTGAAATTTCGGGCGAAGTTTTGTCGCGCCAGGTGGAAAGGGGATGTCCGCAGGGGTCATGCTCTGGTCCCACATTATGGAAGTTGTTGTATGATATCACCTTTAGGGCCAAGTTGCCCTCAGAATGCTCAATCGTTGGGTTTGCGGATGATACGCTTTTAATTGTCAGATCGCGATTGTTAATGGATATGCGCACAAAACCGAACGAGGCGCTTAATAAACTACACGAATGGTTGCTGGCGGTAAAATTAAAATTTAACACGGCAATGTCAGAGGCACTCTATTTCGGAAAGAACCCGGGACAGCGACCCCCTAGGCTAGAGCTAGGAGGGGAGAAAATACCGTTTAAGGAAGCAATTACATACCTCATCATACCACATCACATTTACACTCGCACTATGCACACAATCAGCAGCACTCCACGTGCACAGTCGACGAATAAGGTAGGAGCACAAATCCCCCCCACCAAAACTTTAAGAACCCCAGTTGTCTTTTAATTATTTATTCTAAGTTCTTAAATAGATGTAAATACTTATAATGTACGGCTTGTATGGCCTCTGGCCTAGGTGTAGTCCACAACAATAAATTAATTTATCTATCTATCTATACCTCGGGGTAAAGATTGACGATAAGTTAAATTGGAAAGCTCACGTGCAGTACGTTAAAAGCAAAGGCAGCGAAATATCAAACAAAATGATGGTGACGGCGAAAACAAACGGGCGTTTCAGGGGCGAATCGCTGAGGACGATTGATTCCGGAGCAATTGAGCCGGCAATGCTGTACGCAGTTTCTGTATGGGCGGAATGTTGTAAAGTCCGGGAGATGCGTCAATTGACGAGCGTGCAACGCATAACCGCGCTCAAGGCGGCGATGGCATACAGAACCACCTCCACGGAGGCGGTCCTGGTGATCAGTAGGACTCTCCCTATCGAATATGTTGTTAGGGAGATTAGAAATAGCAGATTAATAAATATAGGGAAAGGGCATGAAATTATCGAAGATATTAATCTTAGTAATAGAGAGCTAGAGAGAAAGATCGTTGTATCAGAGTTGGGGCACCCGGCTAATATTAAAGGAATCGAGTTTGTCGAAGGTGATGCCGACGCGACGAGTATCAGAATTTACACGGACGGTTCACGTATGGATGACGGACAAGCAGGCGCGGCGTTTGTCGTGTTTAAGCAGGAAAGGGAGGTGTTTTGGTTTCAAACCAAACTTGCGAACTGGATCACTGTCTCTCAATCCGAATTGGTAGCCATACGAAAGACTATCGATTACGTAATAAACCATACGGGCAGAGACGAGTATTATATAACCAGCGATAGTAAATCGGCCCTGGCGGCTTTAACAAATATGAACACCTCGACAAACTTCCAAGCGGATGTCTGGAGGATAGCGCATACGGCGCTCGAGTTTCGACATTTAAAGTTCTGTTGGGTTAGGTTGCATGATGGTAACGTAGGAAACGATAGGGTTGATGAATTAGCTAAAGAGGCCGCGACGGGCGACTTTCGGATATCGCAGTCGTCGATACCGAAGTTTATAAATGAAAGAAAGCTGCGCGAAAAGTCAATTCGACAATGGGAAGAGAAGTGGAACAACGCTGACACGGGCAGGTTGACCCACAAAGTCATACCCAGCATAGAAGCCAAAGGTAAAATCGAAGTGAAACTCGATCATAAAATGGTGCAACTGATAACAGGGCACGGTGCCCTGAAAGCGTATTTACAAAGGTTCAGTTTAACTGACAACGACCGCTGGGAATGCGGTGATGGCGCAGAAAGCGCAGATCACGTGATCTTTGACTGCCCACTCGAGGTGGCAAATCGAGAATTAGCTGATATGAAATTAGCTATCGCAGGACTAGCATGGCCAAAGAGCATAGAGCAAGTCAGGGAAGTGACTAACCAGAAGGCGTTCTGGACAGTCTTCAAAGAATTTTCGGGTAGGGTCGCGAGATTAGACGGCGATAACCGCGCGGAGGAGGTAGGAGAGGATTGAAAATTTTTGATTTTGACTTGGCATAACCAAAACCTGTATTAAATTAAAAAAAATAATAAAAAAAATAAAATAAAATGAAAAGAAAAAACAAAAGCAATAACCAAAATCTAATATGCACGACAAACCCCACACCACTAAAACAATCACTGTCCCACCTTATACGCGCGGAAAAATCGGAATCGGGAATAAACTAAAACAAATAAATAACAACAAATAAATCAGGATACCCTAATTAACTTAAATCAGCAAATAAATAAAGAAAATAAAATAATGTGAAACCGCGCATCCCTCAGGACTTAAAAGTGATAGTGATTGTGATCCCCCTAGAACGTTTAGCGCATACCCTCCACAACTTTAACAGTGCATCATCTCCCCTTAGCAGTATGATACCAATAGACGTAAGAAGACGACCAGATCTTCGGATGCTTGGGAAATTTACATACTAGGTAGGATTAAAATTGTGGCGGCTGTACTCGCATAAGCATTGACTTGTATTATTAAAGAGGTTTTGAAATAATCTAACATGTTTTGTGCATAATGGCGCTAGCCATCATAATGCTTATGCGAGTGCAACTGATAGTTTGGGCGATGCTTTTGTTAATTTATGCACTGTTGAATGCTTTTGCTTATTTAGATATTTATTAATTTATTTATATATACTTACATTATATTTATACTTATTTTATATTTATATTGTAGCGGGCTACTACTAACGCGTTTCACCAATTTAAAACAAGTAGTAAATCAAAGTCTTTATTACTCACTATTCACAAGTCTAATTAACAGTATATGCCTTATTTATAGATGTTTTCTGTCCAATTACAATGAAGCACTATCACACTATTGCTATTTACAAGCACTAATATCTTCTTAAACTAAATTTTTAACCATAGGTCTATTAACAATACTAACACTACTATAATTTATCTATTACACTTTTGTCTATTTATGTATTATGCAAGCTGTCGATACTATAGACCGTTCACATAATACAAATTTATATTTAATAAAAGACTTTCAGAACGTAATGAATCACTAACTATATACGAGATGATTTATATACGACATTCTGATATAGACTAACTCCTACATTAACCACCGATCTTATATATACATTATAATTAAATAGATGACTCATACTCCGGTATATGCTAGAAAGTTCTAGGCTTCTGTAGTATATACATTGCTTACGGCGCTTGTGTGTTTGACGGGTTGCCTAATAGTAGCTCGTAGCAATATTTATATTTTTGCCTGTATTTTTGTTCTGTGGGTTGATTTCATTTGCTAGACGTTTTGTCGCCAATTTTTGGTGACTGTATATATATATATATATATATATATATATATATATATATATATAGGAAAGAAGATTGTACTTATAATATGTCAGTTAGGGAATGATAGTGAACGCTAGGGACAAGTTTAAGATGACATTTGAATAAATACTTACACCAGGGAGGACAAATTTGTAAATATATAGAACAGGCAAAATAGCTGGAATCACTATTAAACATTTGGCGAATGCTTAGAAAATATGAATCCATTTTTAATATTAGCTAGCTAGATTTGGATAGTTTTAAGACGACCCTTCAGGTCGAACCGGTAAGCAGAGCTGGCAGCTGCTATCCGGTATTACAGATCCCTCCCATTTATTTTTGTGTGTGTCTTATGGATCGGGCTAACTCCAGAATTAACGCTAGGGATACCATTCTTTAAACCCTATTTTTAGTTTCAGTTTGTTAGATTTTTATTTAGTATTGTTTAACCTGAAGTTAGATTAAATTTGGAGCACGTTTAAACCCAATGTAATACCTTCGGGTGGAGCATTGGGGACGTGGCCGCAAGCATAGCGGTCCTTAATTACATTATAATGTGGCAATGTACAGTCAATGTTCCAAGCAAGGGCAAAGAGCGGAAGAATAATTAGCTTTAAATACGTTATATCATAAGGAATCGATTAGTTTTTAATGTGATGCTTTAAGGTTATTAGCTTAATCAAGTTGAAATGACAAAAACGCGTTTTGGAAACAATTCTAAAACCCTTCACAAACAAAACCCGAGAAAAATTTAGTGAGCAAAAACAGTCTCCATGTGGCCAATAGAAGAAAAACAATCATTTTTAATACTAATCAGAACGAGCTTCTCAGATCTCTTTAAAAATGTTTTCTAGTTTTGCGCTGGTTTCCAGACCCTTTTAAAACCCAAAAATATTAGAGATTTGTAGCTCTAAAAATCCCAAACAGAGATAACCTCGATTCCGTAACTGCTATAATGTAACACTAAAAACAAGCGCTCCCATGATTACTTACAGTTTTCAGAAAAACAAAATTTAAAATCGAAATTTAGAAAATAAACTACTCACTTGTAAGATATATTTCCAAAACTACGGTAATTTCAAAACATTGAGGTAGTACTTTAGACTACTACGTTTGTATTGCAAGATCATCGACCCCCAAATGTGCGTAAAATAGATGAAAGAAGACTAAAAGGGTGCGGTAGGTTCGGATTCGGTCGATAACGTCTGTGCGTTCTAGACAGTAGGTAGAGTGAGAAAGGGTGACTTTGAACCTCCCAACATAACTGCTATGCGTAACTGGGCAAGGATCGATGGAGCTATAAGACTTTGACTTCAGTTTCGTAAACAAGTTTTTCTAATGCTATTAAAAGCTTTGATAAAATCTTGAAACTAAAATTAATGGTAGTAGATAATTTGATAACGAAGCTGGATGATCATTTTGCAGTCGAAGATGTTTGGTAAAATTGTCGTGAATATCTGAATAAACTTTTTGTCTAAAACACCCTTTAAAAATCACTCCGTCGTGCACTGATACAAAAGGTAGCTATTGATCTCAAGTGTTTTGAGAAAACATAGTATCACGTCGCATAAGCTCTGCCTTGCATGATGGTATTCAAAGTTTAAGTAACAGTAGCGCTTCGGGATTAATATTAAACATTGACCAAACACTTTAGAACATTAACAAGATTCATTAAAGTCTGGTAAATTTTATAGTTGTTACCTAAGTCTTGTCTCTTTCAAAATTGAAAACGCTGACTCTGCTGAGTTTTTCCTTGAGATGCATCAAACTATCAGTTAAATATTCCCACGTAGGATATTTATTAGTAAGCGTTGAAATAATTCTCAAACTCCAAGTTGTGTAAAATAAATGAATACGATCAAGTGCATTAAGTTTATCGACATTTAAACTAAAACAATGGTTTTGCATAAATATTGGTCATAACAGTGATGAATTAGTGGTTTTGACGTGAAACTAGTTAAGTGTTGCAGGGAAGCATTTTATCGTAACGGACAAGCGAAATATAAAAGAAACTTTGGAAAAGTAGTGAAAAACTTTACAGTTTTCAACGAAGTCTTTGCCATCACTTAGAGCAAGGTTTAACAAGTGATTGCTATAAGTAAAAAAAACAAACTCGTGGCTTAATGTACAAATACGAGTTAACTTCAACTCGAGATCCTTTTATTGAAAACAAAAAAACAACGCATAAATTTGCTAGAATGACAAGCTCCTCTATGAGCCTCACCTAGACTTATAAACAAAATTGCTAGAATGACAAACTCTTCTATGAGTCTCACCTAGACTGATAAACAAAAAGAATTACATTATAACTGACTTCAAATAATCTCAAGTAACGATGCCAAAACTGCTAAAGCGACAAACTTATCACGAATCTCGTTTAGACTTATATAACGCTGAGCGACCAACTCTTCCTGAGTCTCGTCTAGACTAACATAATGCTACGCGACAAACCACAACGACAAGTCTCGCTTAGATCAAATACAACTTAACATACTGCGTTGCAATGCGGATATAAATAAAAAAATTGCTACCAAATCAAATCAAATCAAATCAAAAACGTGCCTATGCACAAGAGCAATTTTCAAACAATATTTCAACTGTAAAAACTAGTGTACTAAATTCTTAAAGCATTATTTCTTATATCAAGAAATTAATCAAACAACTAATATAACTAATAGCAATGGAAGATGAACCTACTGTCGATGTAGTACGTCCAGAATCAAATAAACCTGTACTATCTATATCAAACAACTTTACCATCACGTATGGGCGATTATCATAAGGCTTTTTCTCAAATAATGCATTAGCTTTAGGTGGAACTCTAGTGTTGCAAAAATTTCTAACTACCTGAAGCCATTGCGACCACTCCTTCTTACAATATAGACCTTTTTGATCACACAACATAATTATAGCTTTTTATCTAGAAACAGGAAATTCGCTACTCAACTTCTGTTCCTTTACTCGTTTCGTTGGACACGACGGACAAGTGATACTAGTCACTCCTTTACGCCCACAACCATAACAAAATAGTCTTTTAAAGGATCTACAAACACTGAAAGTATGTCCATAACGTGAACAATTCTAACATACCAATTTATGTTCAAAAGAAGGGTTCTCTTCTCCACTCGTTTCTGATGATGGTGTATTAGAATTAAGAACCTGAACTGGAGAATGCGAAGACTTGGGGTATAAACACGACTTTTCGACGATGAAGCATTCTCAATGAAATAGAGGGTTTACTTCTAAAATGAGGTTTAAAATTATTAATAGGCTGCATGTTACTATATGACACAACAGAAACAGATTTTTGTTTACTCAAGAAAGCTTCTTCTAACTTCTTACATAATTTAACTAAAGTACGAACATCTTCTATCTCTATAAGAGCAAGATGCTGAACAAAATATGGCAGTAAATTTTTCTTGACCATTCTAACTTTAGTATGTTCTGCAGGAATGATAGGTAATCTATTAAATAAACTTTCCATATTAGTAATAAATAAGACAACTGATTTACCATTTTTCTGAAATCTATTTTTAATTTTTTCCCAAATATCGTCCTCAGAATGTGCTGGTAAAAATCTTCCTTTAATCTATTAACTAACGAATTCCAATCTGTTAATGAACTACGAACGCAACGATACCCTACTAATGCATCACCAGTAAACAATTCAACCGCAGAATTAAACAATTTCACTTCAGATACTTTTCGTGACTGTGCAGTGTCACTAATATTTTCTAAAAATTGATATAAGAGGGATGGGTTTTCAGAATATTTGATAGACCAAGGTCCAATAGGAACTGTCTGTTTGACATATGTGACCGTTGGAATGGGTACATTAGATGCAGCTTTAGAATTTATACTTATATCATTCTGATTCGAACCTAAATCTTTTTTAATCTCTAACGAAGATCTGCCACCAAGAATAGTAGCCAAACTTTCATTTTTAAATAGCACCACTTTCTCAAAATTTTCTTTAGGGAGCCTTAACCGTTGAATTCTACCTGTAAGATGTATTAGTCTTGACCGTATCCTTTTAAAAATAGAATCGGCGGGATCATCAATAAATTCTAACAAAACATTTTTTACTGATTCTATACTAAACTCAATTTCTTCTTTTTCTATATCGAAATCCAACTTATAACTTGAAAGATCAATTATACAACCTGGTTTATCTGTTTTTTTGGCCAACAACCTAGCTAAAATTTTCCTTTTATCTGAAACTGGTCTTGAATTTTCAATGCCTCTAATGTTCAATTCATATTCTAATTCATTTTTGAGTAAATGAACGAAGCTATATATTTCTGCCATAATTAAATATTTATATTTCTCTAAAGTATCCTAATAATATAATCTTTGAAGATAAATTCACAAACAAAAAGATGCCCTAACAATATTGAGAACCCACTACAAACTATAACAAAAATGAAACTACAAAATCACATTAGTAAGATCGATTCAAACCTTAGTGGCTGAGTACAAGTATAATGAATATAAGAACAAACAATCTAGCCCCAGTGTACAAATAATTTGGCTTCACGTTTCGGGTGCAAGTGAAATTATTCGAGCTCCACGTTGGGCGCCAGTGAAAACAAAAAAAATTACCTTCGAGAATATCAGATAACAAATTGCACCATTATATATCATAAACCCTTACCTGATATCACAAAGTCGAAAATTTCTTATTAACAATGAAAGCCCAAGGTAAAGTTGGATAGAAAAGGGCTTGAGGAAAAGAAAAACTCTTTAGACATAAACGGCTAGTCGAGTGTTAGCTCTGGGTAGATCATGAGCTTGGGTCATGGGTTGTCAAAAGACCAAAAATATAGATAATGAGCGCCACGGTATTTTTCAATACAACAACCTACAAAAATTATCCGTGCTTGTATTAGGGAAATGCGGAAACCTTATATCTACACCACTAATATAGCCACAAAACCTGAATTTTACCTTCGTAAAGCACTTACCAAAATCTCAAATACTAGATGTCTTACAGATGTCTCGATTTAACCTGTAAACAAACAAATGCACAACATGGACACCGTTTGTGTCCTCAAAAATATTTACCAAAAATAATATAATAGTATTTAAGTTCCAAAAATATACACCCAGGGTATTTGTTATCATTACACACAATGTCTGATTATGAATGACCTATAAGTTTTACTTGTATTTTGAATAATAAAAGAGATAGACAAAAATGGATTCTATTTGATTAAATTCTTTGATTTAATCTATAGGAACACTGTGGCACGATTTAAATAAAATTAAATAAAAACCCTTGTTGGGAAGGTTCACTTCAGCCTAAGTGGTGAGGAGAATATCCTCTGAAGTGTTCCAGAACAACAGCTAATTATTATTATTATTGTTTTTTTTTTAAGAGGTTTCCTACTGATGATGACCACATAGTGGTCGAAATACGTATCTAGTAATTTAAATATTTTTTGTGGTTAAGGGTTTTTATTTAATTTTATTTATCTTTGATTTGTTTTAACATAATCATTTTCAACTAAAATTTTTATAGAACAGAAAATTAATAAGCTTTTGTATTCAAAAAACATAAAGATCTCTAAATTGAATATTTCATAATAAATTTTCTAAAAAGTTTGAGCTCTCTTAATAATTCATATTACATATTTTAATTTTTTAGCCATGAGTAGTACTACGTTGACTTCACAATAAAATTTAATTATTTAAGTTCTCATAAAATAGCATGTTTCAACATAGAGTTAGTTTTACTTAATATGTATAAAAAGAATTCATCACGTTGTTTAAGAGTCAAAGTACATGACCTCAAAATTATTAAATATATTTTTAAATTAGCGTAAAATAACATGTGATATTTAAATTGGACAGCTGAATATTTTTTACATTATATGTCACTAACAACTTTTTCAGTTTAGTTAGCGCTATCTGTTTGTGAAATAATTATGATAAGCAAACTGCATAGCCATCTTTAAAAATTATGCAAGGTTACAAATTTATTACGGACTCTTTCTTTTACTAAATAATTTTTAAGTTACTTTAATCAAGGTAAAGTTTCAACCTTCTACTTTTCTTATTATGTTTAGATAATTATAAATGTGATTAAATACTAGATATCACTCACGTGTCGAAGTACAGTACGACCAAAAGAAATTGAACTATGACATCAGATGTGGGATATTCCATAAATATCTGCGTTCTGCGATGCACAAACAGGAAACACATGATTACGAACGAATTTATCTCTGGAACCATGAGAAATCTTCTGAACAAAACATTACTTAACCAAACCAGTTCTTCCTAAAGTACATCCTATAAATTCTTGTATTCCAAATCTCAAACTAAATTTTCTTTTCAGCATTAAATACGGCAATTACGATATTAACGAAATCCGTGATATAATTATATGATGTTGCTTACTTCCTTCATATTTTCTAGCTCCAAGATATTGCATGTTTTAATGATGAGGGGGGAGCTTCTATCTTCATTGGCCTGCTGGAATCAACTGAACTGCTCTAGGTGGAACACAAAATGAAAACATCACGCTAAAACCGCTAGAAACTACATTCAGACACAAAGATTCAATCAGTTAAACTTTTTTGAGGACCGTATTACAGGCCATGTGCCTGGATACCACCATCTTGACCTTTCTATGCCGCTGATAGCAGCTTACCTGTTCAGACGCTGATAGAAAAGTGAAACGAAATGACAACTCAACGAAGCTTATTGTAGGAACTTAGACCTCAAGAGCAAAAGAGTGTATATGCTATTGTAAATTTTATGAATTATTTTTAGTGATCGAAAATTTATAAATTATATTTTTATTTTATTGCGATATTATTTTAGATTAATAAGTGAAGTGTAACTGCGAAAAAAAATACGTTACATTATGTGAGATTCATTATCTCGGTTCTGTCCACGAATATGTGGCATTCCAAACATCAATCCTTTAATTTTTGAAGAACATTTTCAGTTAAATATAACCCTGTAGATCTTTTGACGAAAACAAATCCAAGAAAGCTCTTACAAATTTTAGTTTTATCGCTTTGTACAAATATATATTTTGTTACGTTCATTTTCGGCAATAATTGGTTATTTTATTTACACAAATTCCTTTTCTAGTATTAAATTCTCCAACAATACCCGATATATTGTACCTGTTCAGATAAGCTCGTTTTACCATAATTTTTCAACTCAAATTCCTTGTTAATTCATTATCCGTTCGTATAGATTCCATGTCTATTGTTAAATCTTTCCTCATAATTAATAATAAATACTCTTTCTAAGAATTTCCCAACGTAAATGTAGTTGTTTTGAAACGACAAGTTTATGCTACAATTAATTAGTCAAGATTCTGTTTAGGTATCCGTGAACGCGTTATACCTTCCGATAACGTATAATTGCGTTCTGGTGAGTTTCCTTCTAAAGATTTGTCGAAATAATACATCGTATTATTCTTCGCTGAAACCGTGTTTTCCAGTTTTAATCGCGTTTCGATAACGCGTATGTTTGCTTTTCGTGTTTGTCTTAGTTTGAACTCCTTTTAAACTTCGATTCTGCAGCTTATGTGTTGATGCACTTGTAAAAACTACTCGTTCTGTTACTCCAAGAGCGATGTACGTTTCTCCTCTATCAAATGTGTAGATTTGGCGTGTATCGGTAAGCGCTCCTGAGTTGTTAATATTAGTAAGATTTTCCTTTTTAGCTCTTAGCTGGAGGCTAAATTGGTTGTTGCGTAGCCCGATTATTCCTTGATGTAAATCAACTGCTCTTGCATGTAGACCGCCGTTGCAATTACGGTAGTAGCCTGGTTGTTGCTGACTACCGCAGCGATGCTGTGTCAGTTCGCTTCCGAGGGCTGAGAAGATAAGTATCCCGACACATGAATGTGACTTGTTTTCCTTTTCTAACATACCCAGGAATAAACCCAATTTGAAATTAGATACGCTAATGTTTGTTCTAATAAAATCTTTGTTAGAAAAGTTTCTAAATTTAATGTTTTTTTTTTAAATTAACCCATCCGCTTTACGAAAGTATCAGCGTTATTCTTTCTGGTACTGATTTGATTTATTGCATGTTAGCTACTTCGTGGAATAATTAGTGAAGTTGTCCATAGAGTAAAATTGTTTTATTAAATAGTAACCTTAGTTAATTTTATTTTGCTGTTTCGATAGAAATTTCTATATTTGTGTTTTTTTATTGTAAATAGAAAATCGTTGGCGATGTATTATTTTTGGTGTTGCTAGGAACCCCTATAGTAGGGGATAAAGAATACTACTATAGTAAGCCTGCTTATCGTAAAAGGCGATTAAAAGGCGCAGCAAGGGGCAGCAGCCTTGCTGGCTAAAAGATATTGGAGGAGGGTCGGTTGGTCTCGGGCGATCCTCAATAATTTACAAGCTTGTTGGGGGTTGGCCGTGACGGATACGGCTTTTTGCTAAAATCTTTAAAAACTGCGTTGTGGAAAGATATGGGAGCCTACCACAATATTTCCCAGGTGTGCGTGGCCTAAAACACGAAATAGATATGATGGAGAGCTCACAAGTAAAATTCTTGTCCGGAGGTAAAATACTCCTTCATTCGGATCTCCGGGAGGGGGTACTTGGGGCTCGTCATCGTAAGAATATAAAACAACAGTTTGATTTAGTGATAGGGACTTGGAATGTAAGGTCATTACTCAGAGTAGATAAGTTAACGAATTTATTAGTCGAAATGAGAAAGCAAAAGCTGGACCTTTTAGGTATTAGTGAGGTGAGATGGCCAGATAGTAATGACTTTTGGAAGGATAATTATAGAATAATTACAACTTCTTCAACTAATGCACAGGCAGGCGTAGGAATAGTGTTAGATAAAAGATTAGGGCATAAAGTTAAAGAGTACTTACAATTTAGTGATAGAATAATTATGGTTAGATTGAGTAAAAAAACCCACAGACACTGTTTTAGTACAGGTTTACATGCCTACAACTCAGTACGAGGATGAGGAAGTAGAAAAGGTATACGAGGATATAAATAGTATAGTGAGAAAAGTAAAAGGAGATGAGAATTTAATAGTTATGGGCGATTTTAATGCATCAGTGGGAGAAGGTAGTGAGGGAAAAATGGTAGGAAAATTTGGGTATGGCAGACGAAATGATAGAGGAGAAAGATTAGTTGAGTTTTGCCAGGAACATAGATTAGTAACTGTAAACACCCTATTCGAACAACATGTTAGGAGAAGATATACCTGGAAAGCCCCAGGTGATAGGGCTAGGTACCAAATAGATTATATTTTAGTTAAACAAAGATTTAGAAACCAAGTTAAAACTGTCGTAGTTATCCAGGGGCTGACATAGATAGTGATCATAACTTAGTTAAAATGAAGTGTAAACTAAAATTCAAAAATTGAGAAAGGTGAAAAGAGAGGATGGGATCTAGGTAAGCTTAATGATAGTAGGGTAAAAGAGGAATATAAACAAGTATTAGATAATAAGAGCAAAGGGATAGCTGTAGGAGGAACGTAGAAAATAGATGGAAAGAAATAAAACTGACGGTACATGATACAGCAACACAGACTATAGGTAAGAAAAAATAGAAGCTAGAAAACCGTGGGTAACAAAGGAGATATTAGATTTAATAGAGAATAGAAGGAAGCTTAAACCTTTCAAAGAAGTGGATAGTGAAAGGAAGCAAAAATATAATACAGTTAGAAATAAGATAGTACATGAGTGTAGAAAAGCTAGAAATAAATGGATGGAGGAGAATTGTAAGGAATACAAGATGATTTGAGAGTAGGTAAGACAGACAGGGCTTACAGGGCAGTTAAAAAGTTTTTTGGGGAAGATAGGAAAAAATATAATGGTATTAGAGACGAGAATAATGAGCTTCTAATAAATAAAGTTGAGGTAGCTGATAGATGGAAAAGATATTTAGAAGATTTATATAAGGGAGACGATATGGATGAGTTAGAGAACAACCAAGAAGAGGATGTAGAAATAGGGTTCTCAATATTAAGAGAGGAATTTGATAGAGCTATTCGGAATCTTAAATTAAATAAAGCGCCAGGGATAGACGATATTCCCGCAGAATTAATAAAATATGCAAGTCAGAAAACTTTGGACAGATTGTATGAACTAATAAATGTAATATATGACACAGGTGAGGTTCCAATAGATTTCGAAAAAAATATTATTATCCCAATCCCAAAAAAGTCAGGAGCTGATAGATGTGAGAATTTTAGAACGGTTAGTTTAACTTCTCTTGCTTCCAAAATACTAACAATAATAATTAAAAATAGAGTAGAAGCTTTGACTGAGAATTATTTAGGCGAAGACCAATATGGTTTTCGTAAAGACAGAGGGACTAGAGAACCGATACTAATGATTAGGGTAATTATCGAAAAAAGGTTACAAAAAATAAAAGACTCATTTCGCATTTGTAGATTTAGAAAAGCATTTGATAGGGTTAATTGGATTGTTATGTTCAGGGTTTTGCAAAAAATAGGAATCTCTCATAGGGATAGAAAAATTATTTACAGTCTATATAAAAACCAAAGCGTAGTAATTAGATTTGATGAAATAGAAAAGGAAGCTAAGATTAGAAATGGTGTTAGACAGGGTTGTATACTGTCTCCCTTGATTTTTAATGTTTATATTGAGGAAGCTTTAAACTTAGCCAGAGAGAGAAAAGAGATAGGTATTAGTGTACAGGGACAGAAAATAGACATGTTACGTTTTGCAGATGATATAGCCATTATAGCAGAGTCTAGAAAAGAGTTAGGAGAGTTTTTAAATATTTTAGATGAGATACTACGGAGTAACTATAGTATGAGAATTAACTCGGTAAAGACAAAGATAATGACAAGTGAGTTACAGCCTAGTTCTAAACCAAAATTAAAAATAGGTAATACCGAGTTAGAGGAGGTAGATGAATTTTGCTATTTAGGTAGTATAATTACAAAGGATGGACGTAGCAGAAGGGATATAGTAGCTAGAATAGCTCAAGCTAGAAAAATGTTTTTAAAAAAGAAAACTTACTAATAGCCAATAGTATTAGTTTAGATAATAGAAAAGTTTCTTAAAGTCGTACGTATGGAGCGTTCTACTATACGGTAGTGAGACTTGGACAATTAAAGAAGTAGATAAGAAAAAGATAGAAGCTTTTGAAACTTGGTGTTATAGGAGAATGTTAAAGATTAGTTGGACAGATAGAGTAACAAACGAGGAAGTTTATAGAAGGATAGGTGAGGATCCCTGTATGTGGAAACAATTGAAGGTCAGGAGAGATAGAATGATAGGGCACCAGTTAAGACATGAGGGACTATTTAGTAAAGTCTTAGATTATAGACTACCAAATAAAAATAGAGTAGGAAGGCCTAGACAAAGCTATATTAGTCAAATTATTAGAGATTTAGGTTGTGAAGGGTATGTAGACCTTTTTAGACTAGCTCAGAATAGAAAAGAATTTAGAGCTGCGTCAAACCGACTTTAAGTAAGTTCGAAAACAAAACAAAAAAAATAAAATCAGTTAACTAAATGTCACCAGGACATAACTCACAATTAGTTAGCGGTCTGGCATGTTGGTAGCGTTTCGTTGCTTAAGCCTTACCATAACATATAATTTAATAAACGTCACCAGGACACAACTCACAATTAGGTAGCGGTCTGGCATGTTGGTAGCGTTTCGTTGCTTAAGCCTTACCATAACATATTATTTAACACTTTTCATTTTTGAAGCGGATAACCAGGTTATATTTCATTTCCTTATAAATGGTAATCATGTAAACATGTTAGAGTTCTTTAACAACCATCAGGTTGCTAATATCTATGTAGAGTCAGCTGGATAGGAAAAAGATAGAAGGATTTAGGAAGATCTAGACCAAACTATATTAGTCAAATTATTAGAAATTTAGGTTGTGAAGGGTATGTAGAGCTTTTTTAGATTAGCACAGATTAGAAAAGAAGTTAGAGCTGCGTCAAACCGACCTTAAGTAAGGTCGAAAACAAAATGATGATGATGATGAGGAACCCCTGCCCTCTCCGCATTGGTAGTTAGCCTGGTATATTTACGTTTTCTTCCGGCCACATCATTGTACGTAGCAATTTGCTCAGTATAACAAATGTCGAGTTTTCAATCCTAAATTACACTTTGGTTTCGTGTCCGATTTATTTGAAAATGATTATCGATAAAGTTTGTTACGTTCACTTTCCAATGGTAAAGTTAAAACGTACTTTTTTGTTTTTTATTGTTCGTTTGCGTAGATTCTGCTTTAATCCTCCAACAACACCCGGAATATTTGACCTTCCTACAATAAGTACGCTTCCTAATAATTTGCATTTAAATCTATTTACTTCGAAACGAAAAGCTCTTCTATAATCTCAATCGTTCGTACCTTGTTTGAGGTATTCGTTGACTTGATACACAATACTATAGCGCATAATTACTTCTTATTATACCCAATCATAAAGACTCGTTGAAATAATGAACCGTACTTATTTGTTAAGTTTTGTTTCAAGTCTCTATTTAACACTTGCTTTGATAACGTTTTCCTACTGGAAAGATTGAGATTCTGTATTATTTTTTTTTGGTGCGATTCTTAGGGTTTTTGTTTGTGGTTTTTGTACTTGGTGCTTGGTGTTATTTTTTTTTGGTTTTTCTATTTTTTCCCTGTTCCTTTTGTTCCACATTCCTCTCCTTTTTCCTGTGCTGACTTGGAAAATTTATTTTTCGATCCACTTTCTGGGGAAGGTGCTCTCTAGTCCATTTTTTTTTCTTCTGAAACCATGACTTAGTTGACTTTAGGCATAGTTAACAATTCTTTTCTTTGGTTTTTCGTTTGTTGTGATTCTTGGGTACCACAGCTTGATGTATTTTGATTTTTTTCTCTATACAGCATTCTTGTTGTTTCCTGGCTTACTTTGAGGCTACATACTTTTGGCGATTATTGTTAGTTTTCTTCTTCGTTTCTTTTTGTTGCTTTTGGTTTTTAGGAAACCAATTGTCTTTTGAGGTTGAAGACAGTTTTGTTTCTTTGCTGAAGAAGCATCCGTCCTTTGACGACCTTGACAGTGTTGACGCCGTTCTAGTTTTGCCCTCATTCATTGCTACTAGCTACTTATCTTCCCCTGTGGTCCTTTTCACTTTTGGTGTTGTCCGGTATTTTGGTTCCTCGAGCCGGATTAGAATTCTTTTTTAACTTTGGAGTGTTTTTTTGTTCTTATTTAATTCGTTAAGCAAATTTTTTTTTGTTCCTCTTATTATGGTATGTCGGATTTCGAGCCGG
This sequence comes from Platerodrilus igneus, assembly GCA_036346225.1. Taxonomy (NCBI): domain Eukaryota; kingdom Metazoa; phylum Arthropoda; class Insecta; order Coleoptera; family Lycidae; genus Platerodrilus; species Platerodrilus igneus. Next base: position 6,709,989 of record JARFIW010000012.1, on the reverse strand, counting down.
ATATCAGGTGATTTTTTTTTGTTTTATAATTTACTTAAGCGAATGTTTGTTTGTTTGTTTGTTTTTGGGCACTGATTACTGTACTGTCCCCTCCCGTACTTTTGTTTCTGTTTCAATCCTCCAACAACACCCGGTATATTAGACCTTCCTACAATAAGTACACTTCAAAATAATTTGCATTTAAAACTATAATCTATAATCTCAATCGTCCGTACCTTGTTTGAGGTATACGTTAACTTGATACACAATACTATAGCGCATACTTCTTATTATACCCAATCATAAAGACTCGTTGAAATAATGGATCGTACTTATTTGTTAAGTTTTGTATTAAGTTTCTATTTAACACCTGCGTTTGATAACGCTGGGTTTGGAGTAAATTATTGCAAAAAACAATTTTAATTTGATTCTGCAGTTCGTCTTTATATCTACATTAACTTGTCCTATTACTTCAAGAGCAATGCACGTTTTATTTTTGATAAGAAGTGTAGATCTTGGGTGCATCGGTAAGTTCTCCTGCGTTATTAATACTAGTAAGATTCTTTTTATAGCTTTTAGCTGGAGGCCAAATTGTTTAATGTAAGTCCGGTTATTTTTTTTATGTAGAACCAACTGCGCTGGTATGTGTTCCGCTGTTGTAGTGATTGTCGCAGCACTTAACATCTGTCGACCGTGGTGACCCTGCCGCTTAGCTGATTCATCTCCGTGGATGTAATGGGCACACGATAGTATCTTGGCACAGGGAGCTATGTTGTGATAGTCTTCCCATATATCGGAAGTACCTTTTTTTTCTACTTTTGTTGTCAGTGCGTCGCTGGTGCTCTATAGTGCTTTATTAAATGATTACTAGAATTTGTTCTACCGTTAATATTTTTACTTTAACACCCTGGTGTTATGAGAGAGTTTAAAGAGTAATTTTTTTCTTTCTTTTACTAATGAATTTTATTTTAAATGAAATGCGCATTTCGTACGTCAATTCTTAAAATTTGTTCCTTGTAATATAACTATTTATTAATTTTTTTTCTGTTGATTTAAAGCGAATGCTTTTTTTAAATTAATTTTTATTGTAAATAGAAAATTGATGACGATGTATTTTTTGTGTTGCTGGAAATTCTCCCCCCTCTCCGCATTGTTAGTTAGCCTACTATTTTTACGTTTTTGTGTTATACTTTGTAATCGTGATTCGTATGGATCCTCACTTTAAGTATGCTTTCTATTTCTGTCTGACTCGTACGCTTCATAGCAAGTTATATTTTTTAAAATCAACATAATTATTTGGTTTTGTATATTTCTTTCCTCAATAATGGTTAGCTTTGTCTTTATTTACTAGAGCCCGTTTCACATGCACTTGTATAGCAGAATCATAATAAAGTACGACTTCAGCATTTTGTAGATGTTTAAGCGGACCGTGTCAAGATTCGAATCCGGGACTTTGGGCGTAGTAGTCACACGCATACCAACTACCCCACCGAGCCCCCCCGCCCTTTCAGATACCGTGCATTTACATTTCCAATGCTCCACCCGAAGGTACTATATTGGCCAGGAGGTAAGTTTTTTGTTGCCTGGAAATTTAGAATTTTGCCGAACCCTTGCTATTCCAGCCAATGTAAGGATCTTTAACATGCGTGATAACACTCACACACGGGACCCCATTAAACCTCTTATCCGAATGAGGGCTTATTTTTGTGAAAAATGCTCATCTGCCATTTTTCAAGCAGTTAGCCGTGTCGGGATTTGAAGCCAGGACTTTGGGATCCGTAGTCTTACGCTTACTATGTTGATCCTCGTGAATGCCTAATAACACCTTCAGATACCTTACATGTGATTTTCCAATGCTCCACCCGATAGTACTACATTGACCAGGAAGCGAGTTTTTTTACCTGGAAAATTTGGAATTTTGCCGAACCCTTGCTGTTCCAAGCAAGGTAGGGATCTTTAAAGTGCGTATCAACACTCACACACGGGATCTCCATTTTACCTCACATCCGAACGAGGGTGTATTTTTGTGAAAAATGCTCGCCTAACATTTTTCAAGCAAACCGTGTCGGGATTCGAACCCGGAACCTTGGGCGTAGTAGTCACACACATACCAACTACGCCACGGAGCCGCCTCCCCTTTAGATACTTTACATGTGATTTTCCAATGCTTCACCCGATGGTACTGCATTGGCCAGGAAGCGATTTTCTTTTACCTGGAAAATTTGGAATTTTGCCGAACCCTTGCTGTTTTACATTTACATTTCCAATGCTCCACCCGAAGGTACTACGTTGGCCAGGAGGCGAGTTTTTTGTTGTCTGGAAATTTAGAATTCGAGACAAGGTAGGGATCTTTAACATGCGTGACAACACTCACACGCGGGACCTCCATTTAACCTCTTATGCGAACGAGGGCGTAATTTTTGTGAAAAATGCTCACCTGCCATTTTTGAAGCAGTCGGCCGTGTCGGGATTTGAACCCAGGACCTTGGGATCCGTAGTCTTACGCTTACTACATTGATCCACGGCGACGCCTCCTCTTCAGATACTACTGAATCTCGGTAAAATAGGACATATAATTAGAAAACAACAGAATGGGAACCGAGCTGTATCTAGGCTGTGGGAATTTCAGGGAGCTGTGTAGGCTAGCTCAAGCTCAGATTAGAAATAAGTGGAGGTATGTGTCCAACCAGTTTCAAGACGAAAAACCTAATGACGAAAAAAAATAATTGCACTTAAATCTGTTGATTATTGTAAACAACTACATTTAATTTTGAAATATTTTCAACTAATGTTGATTGTTCGTAAGGATATATTGGAAAACTATTAATTCAACAAATGTTCAAGTGTTTGGGGATCTTGGTAGCAGCAGGCCGCCTAACTCCCTTCACATACCACTGAACATCGGAGAAATAGGGTATATATTTGTAAAACAATAGAAGAGGAACGGAACTGTATGTAACAAGAAAGAGCAGCGGCTTTATTGGAAGACAACAAACATAAAAACAAGGCGAAAATTGTTGAAAGCATATGTAGAACACAAAAAAACAATTCGGAGAAATAGAACGACAGGGTACGTTCTAATGCATTTTTGGGGAATAGTGCGGGATGTATTACGAGCAGAGATAGGAAAAAGACGAGGTTTAGGTAGACCTAAATTAGACTAATGCACGCAGATAGTGAAAGATGCAGATTGTGGAAATATCAGGGAAATGAGTAAGTCAGTTCAGAATAGGAAACAATGAGGGTACGCGTCTAACCAGTTCTAGGACTGAAGACTTAATGATGATGATGAGACGCTATTAGCTTAAGAAGAAAGGAAGCAATTTAAAAAAATACAGTTTATATTATAGAAGTCAATTACGAGGCTCAGGTAAGCAAGTTGACAATCAAGCTAATAATGATACATACAGGTATTTAGAATGTGGCTGATGGCATAGTAAACAAAATTGTCCAACATGTGGAAAAGTTTGTGTTCTTTGCAGGAAGCCTAATCACATTGCAGTAAGTTGTAAGTTTAAAAATGTGAAGCAAGGTCAAACTAATAAGGTAAACCAATCTAATTTTAAATTGCAAGCCAAGAAATGTTCATGAGTTTAATAATATTAATAATAATACGTAATTTGACATTGGATAGTAAAGAAAAATCAAATAATGATTAAGGCTGTTATAAATAATAAAGCTTTGTCCTTAAAACTTGATACAGGGGCTAGTTGTAATTGCATGCCAGTAGCATATTTAATGAACTAGGTATAGTTAAGAGTAAGATTGATATGAATGAGCTAACTATTGTTACATATGGTAATAATAACATCAAAACTAAGGCAGTGTTGTGCTTACCTGTGAAATAAAAATTAAAATGTGGAATATAAAATTTCTGTTAACAGACGAGTACCAATATTACGATTAAATGCTTGCACTAAGTAAAATTTAGTACAGAGGGTCGATATGGTGAAGTCTTGGTCATCATTAGGTCTTCAGTCCTGGAACTGGTTAAATGCGTACCCTTATTGTTTCCTATTCTGAAGTAACCTACACATTTCTATGACATTTGCACAGTCTGCATTTATCACTATCTGATTTTATGCTCTATTTCACCGAGATTCATTGAAGGGGGTTAAGCAGCCTGTGGCTGCCAAGATCCCCCAACACTTAGACATTTGCCCAATTAATAGTTTTCCAGTAAATTTTTACACACAATTAACATTATTCGAGAATATTGCCCAACCAATACTTGTAGTAGCTTATAATAATCATCATGTTTAAGTACAGTTACCTTTTTAGTCATTTGTTTATACATCTTGGGACTGGCTGGATGCGTACCTCCATTGATTTCTATTCCGAGCTAGCCTACACATTTCCGTGAAATTCCTACAGCCTACATCTTTCACTATCTGTGTGCAGTAGTCTAACCTAAGTCTACCTCTACTTCTCTTTTTTCCTATCTCTGCTTCTAATATATTCCGCACTATTCCCTCATGCCGTAGTATGTGGCATATCATCCTATCTCTCTTATTTTTTACCGTTTCCCACATATTTCTTTCTATCCCTACCATTTTTAGTACATCTTCGTTCTTAACTTTGTCTGTTCATGATATCTTCATCATACGTTTGTAGTACCATTTCAAAGGCTTCTACCTTTTTCTTGTCCGCTTCTCCTACTGTCCAGGCTTTACAGTCGTACAGTGCTGTGCTCCACACATATGTTTTAAGCAATCCTTTCCTTGTTTCTATGTTTGTTGTCTTTGAGCACAGTGGTTGCTTTTTCTTGTTAAATGTAGCACGACCTTGTGCTAATCTTTGTTTTATGTCTTTTGTGCTTTTCCCATCTTGCGTTATTTGGTTTCCTAGGTAACAGAAATTTTTAACCTTTTGTATGTTCTTGTTACCTATTTTGTATTTTTGTTTTTGATTTATTTTCCACTCCTTTGCATACTAGTACTTTAGTTTTATTTTTGTTAATTTTCATACCGTATCTTTCTGTTAGAACCGTTTCCATTTCATTAAGAGCAGCTTCTAACTCTTCCTTGCTAGATGCTAATACCGCTGTATCAACTGCAAATCTAAGCATATCGATTTTTTGTCCCTGCATAGTAATTCCAAATGTCTTTCTGGATTTGACAGAATTTATTGCTTCTTCAATGTACAACTTAAAAATTAATGGTGATAGGGCACTTCACTGTCTCACCCCTTTCCTAATGTTTATGTACGTTCCTGCTCTAATTCTATTACTGCTGTTTGCTCTTTGTATAAGCTATGTACTATTCGTCTATCTCTATAACTCATTCCAATCTTTTTGAGTATTTCAAACATTTTTTTTCATTTTACATTGTCGAATGCCTTTTCGTGATCTACAAACCCTATATACACGCTTTCCCCTTTTACTATTGTTTTCCCCATTATCACTCTCAGAGCTAAAATAGCCTCCCTGTGTTCCCCTGTTTCGCCTAAACCCAAATTAATCTTCTCCTAGTACTTCTTCAGTTCGTTTTTCCATTCGTCTTTGTACAATACTAGTTAATATTTTTGACACGTGTGCTGTCAAACTTATTGTTCAAAAATTTTCACATCTATCCGCATCCGCGTCTTTCTTTTTTGGTATAGTTACTATGATGTTACGTTTGAAATCTTTGGGTATCTCGCCTGACTCGTACATATAGCTTACAGGTTGGAAGAGACGTTCTGTTACTGCTTGTCGAGCGGCTTTTAGAGTTTCTGCTTACACTTTATCTGTACCCGGCGCCTTACCATTTTTCAGACCTTTAATGCTAATTTATACTCTTCTCTAAGTTTCAGATATACCAAGTCCTCATTTTCAATATCTGATTCCTGTTCTAATGCTGTTAGTTCCTCTCCTGCATATAAATTCCCTATATATTCCTGCCATCTATCAAACTTTCTCTACATCTTCTAGAACGACGTTTCCTCCCGGGTCCCTTATATTTTTGCTATATACGGTTTTATATCCTTAAAATTCACTCTAATTAATTAGTATGCTTCGTCTGTCTTTCCTATTTCCATCTTAGTTTGTACTTCTTTGCACTTATCAACACTCCATTGTGCTTTATCTTTCATGCGTTTGCGAATAATTTCCCATTCTATGTCTTTGTATCTCTGTTTTCTTGTTTCATCTGATTTATTTTTGTATTTTCGTCTTACTTCTATTAGATTCAAGATATCCTTTGTTATCCATGGTTTCTTATTTTCTTTTTGTGTATACCCACCCCAGAATATATTAGGCTGCCATGTCTAAGCTGGATTTATTGTTATTTCATTCTGTTTTTACATCCTTAATATAAAAATTTTTTCCGATATTTTTCAGTAATTCATTTGACTTTTTTTCAAATCTTTCGCGGATATATTTATCTTTTAGTTTCTCAAAGTCAAAGTGCTTTTTTCCGTTCCCCCTTTTCAGATTTTTAAATTTAAAAACGGCCTTTATAATTACGATGTAGTGGTCAGTGTCTGCCTAACAAGAATGGTCTCTGCCACTCTAAGTACCGAAATAGCTGTTGCCCTCTTTCGAGGACTTGTTTTAGTCTGCTTCCTCACTACAAACTCTATTAATTTGGTTAAACCTGTAGTTCGACTTTTTAGCTCACTGAAACAGGCAAGCCATTCTACCCGTTCTAGTATTTTAGAACTTCGTCAAGGTCCGTTTAGAATGGGCACACGGTTTCATCAACTTAAAAAATTCCTCCAATATGCATAAAATAATAAAATACCGTAAAAAACTCTTCTATAAAATATCACTATCTCATAAAACTTGTGGCATAAAATTTTCTGAAGTTGTCCTACAAATTCCTTATCTATACTACTAACGCTATTCTCAATAGAAAGGGACTTCAATTAATTTTCATTGTATGGATAAATTTAATTTATGTGGAATTTTCTTTTTATCTGATAGGAATCCACCTCTCTCAGAACATAGGTAGTATCCCCTTTCGCCCTCCCACTCACACAAGGATTCACATTTGGCAACTGTAGTTTTGAATACGTGTACAAACACCTTTTTCTAACACTCAGGTTTTTAATGATAACTTCGTCTCCAATTTTGTACATTGTCCTTTTTTCACCTTTTCGTTCATCTTTCTCACATACCTTTGCGCCCTTTCTTGAAACCTCCTCCAGGCCTTATTTAACTTAATTTCAAACTCCTCAGTCTGTGGCAGAACATGGGGTCTATCCGGATTTTTCATTAATGCAATGGGTGATTCTACAGTAACCGTATGAGATGTATGATTGATGTATTTCTTCGCCAAAAGAAGCTAAAACAAAAATTTAGTACTAATTGTTTTAAGCGTGATAGTTTCAAAAACACAGTAAAAGTAGTCGTTGCAACGAGGGTTTCAGTTTGGCTCTGGGGGTAACGAAATATGCTAAAATATATTGTCTAACTGCTGAAATTAGTAAATTTTGAAGCTGTTACGGACAGTACAAAAAGAAAGAGTTAGTATTGTCAATTTTGTCAGAAAGGAAGAAGTAGGGACAAGCCTTTTTCTTATTATTTGAGTTGTAAATATGATTACAAAGATTTTCACAAATGACTCGTTATTGTTTTTAGAATAGTGTAAGTTGCAGTGATAATTAGTAGAGTCACTGTAGCTACCAGAAAGAGTTGTACTGTACGCTCTGCTCTAACTACCAACCTGTTTTGCAACCTCTTTTGTTGACTTCTTCACAAGCATATCATATTTAGCAAATTCAATATTAAAAATAAAATAAAAATTCATATAGAAAAACAAATGTCTTATAACTAAAAAATCTGACCTGGTTTTATCTTTTTCACATCGACGCTTCCAATAAAAATGATCTTCCCCAATTCTGGATTCCATTCAAATTATTACACTATGGACCACCACCATTAAATTATATACCCCAATTTATTTCAATTCTTCAAACTTAGACTTTTATCATTCTTGCCCCAGACTTAAAATTGCAGTTTGTTTCATCCCTGTACTTCAAGATTGTATTATTCTTCTTTTCACCTTGACATTTAAATTGTATTACTGTATTTTTTTCTTAACATCAGAATCCTAGTCTATTTCCCTCAGACCTCGAAACCCTATTATTTTTATGTCTTAGTTTACCATAAATTCATTAAAAACGTACTTACGTTTAAACGGCAATTGTAATCTTCATATTCGTACTCATTTTATTTTTCACTTTTATACTTATTACGTATTACTGTATTTAATGGCAATGCACTTCGGCCTTCATTGAGTTCAAAACTGACTTTCTTATCAAGGTGCTTGCTAATATAATCTCGAATTCCCACTCCATCCGTGGGTCTGGTCTAGAACTCGTCGCTTGTCTCTGACCAATCAAATAATTGCTTTTAGAGCAGTTTCTGATGCAATGCTCCACGCTTTCCCATAATCACAACCTGCCCGTAGCTGTCTTTCATTATCAACATTCTGTATTTTGATAGATTACTTGCTTTTCTATAAAGAACTGATGCAACCCGACTTTAAATTTTCATGTTTACATGCGATTCACGCAATTTTTAATCATTTCTCTTATCAAAATGGTTAGATCTTTGTACGCATTTATATTAACTGCCTGAAACTCTATTTCTATATCCGTATTAATTTAATCGTCTGGAACTCTTCTTCTTAATGCGCGTCTAATTACACTTTATCATTTATTTCTCAATATACGCGTACTTTCACTGAAAAATGTCCTTATTTGTTTTACCTAAATTAACTAAACTTTATCTACAGGGTATTTAATGTTTACTATTTACTTAATACGTGTACTTCTCATTCCTACGCCAACCATGCATCTTCCTATGTTTACCTGTGTCGCCCAAAAACTATTTCTACTTTATATACAGGGTGTTGACTACTTACTATCTACAAACTAAGTCTATTTCTTAATTATTTCCTTAAATAAGTGTGGTTTTCTGTTGCCTATTCTAATTACTCCTTCCCGAACGACCTTTACTATAACGTGCACCCTTAAGCAACCCCTTATCACAGCAATATATATATATATATACAACAGGTAAGTATTTTATAACCTTATTTTATTATATAATATAAGTAGTGGGTTTTAGATCTGCTGGATGATTAATAAGACTCTTTTTATTACCTAAATTTTATATTATATATATTATATTTTATATTATATATATATTGCTGTGATAAGGGGTTGCTTAAGGGTGCACGTTATAGTAAAGGTTGTTCGGGAAGGAGTAATTAGAATAGGCAACAGAAAACCACACTTATTTAAGGAAATAATTAAGAAATAGACTTAGTTTGTAGATAGTAAGTAGTCAACACCCTGTATATAAAGTAGAAATAGTTTTTGGGCGACACAGGTAAACATAGGAAGACGCATGGTTGGCGTAGGAATGAAAAGTACACGTATTAAGTAAATAGTAAACATTAAATACCCTGTAGATAAAGTTTAGTTAATTTAGGTAAAACAAATAAGGACATTTTTCAGTGAAAGTACGCGTATATTGAGAAATAAATGATAAAGTGTAATTAGACACGCATTAAGAAGAAGAGTTCCAGACGATTAAATTAATACGGATATAGAAATAGAGTTTCAGGCAGTTAATATAAATGCGTACAAAGATCTAACCATTTTGATAAGAGAAATGATTAAAAATTGCGTGAATCGCATGTAAACATGAAAATTTAAAGTCGGGTTGCATCAGTTCTTTATAGAAAAGCAGTAATCTATCAAAATACAGAATGTTGATAATGAAAGACAGCTACGGGCAGGTTGTGATTATGGGAAAGAGTGAGCATTGCATCAGAAACTGCTCTAAAGCAATTATTTGATTGGTCAGAGACAAGCGACGAGTTCTAGACCAGACCCACGGATGGAGTGGAATTGAGATTATATTAGCAAGCACCTTGATAAGAAAGTCAGTTTTGAACTCAATGAAGGCCGAAGTGCATTGCCATTAAATACAGTAATACGTAATAAGTATAAAAGTGAAAAATAAAATGAGTACGAATATGAAGATTACAATTGCCGTTTAAACGTAAGTACGTTTTTAATGAATTTATGGTAAACTAAGACATAAAAATAATAGGGTTTCGAGGTCTGAGGGAAATAGACTAGGATTCTGATGTTAAGAAAAAAATACAGTAATACAATTTAAATGTCAAGGGGAAAAGAAGAATAATACAATCTTGAAGTACAGGGATGAAACAAACTACAATTTTAAGTCTGGGGCAAGAATGATAAAAGTCTAAGTAAAAAGTAAGATGTATCTGTAAACAAACTCTTATGAAAACAATAAGAACCATTGACAAATACAAATCGGGCTGGTAGTTATATATATATATATATATATATATATATATATATATAAATAGTTATTAAGATGAAATGAAAACCCAACTTTGTATTTAAAGTTGAATTACCATTTCAAATCTAACTAGTAATTGAAAAACACTAAAAGAACGGCTACAGCAGGACTTGAACCTGCAACCTCTGATTTTCCGGATCAGCGCTCTAACCAATTGAGCTATCTAGCCTACTATTAATATATATTAAGCATTCATTTGCATTCCAAATGTGGATTATCCTTCTCTATTATATATATATATATATATATATATATATATATATATATTGCCGTGTTACTGGGATTAAAAATCAAACCCCTCTAATTATCAATTTTATAACAACTCGAAATTTTTATTAATTTATCAAAATCGAAACTAAATTTCACACAATAGAAAAATTTTCAAAAAAAATAAATAAATTTCTTACCCCGCTTCCAGCTTCCTCGGTTGAATTGCTTTCTTCAACTGCTTCCGGCTAGCTCAGTTGGACCTCCTCTTGGATACTTAGATTCGCTCTCATATTCTCTATCGTTCACTCGTTCACGCACACTCTCAATAAAACCACAAAATAATACAACACACATACAATATCTATTTTCCACTATTTACAAGTAAAACTTCAAAATTATATACATATCAGTGGTCAAGTTACACCTCAATAAATTCTATTTTGTAACGTCCAGAATTTTAACTAAAAATATCAAACACATTGAATGTAACCTGAGTAAATGGGCCCTGAATAATACCTTATCTTTCTTATTTCATTTATAATATAATTTTAATTAGGAAACTCTGGAGTATGGTGAGCTCATGATAACCCAGTTATTTGTGATTAATGTATGCTCTTTACTTGGCATATTCTTATTACAAACACAACAAAAACCCATGTACTCATAACAGAAAAATATTTAAATTCCTGAGGAACGTTAATCAGCTTTATATACACCTTTATATTTCTATTTAAATACCACAATAAAAGTTAGTTATACGTATTACTTTCAATACGCCAAATAATGTAAAATACCATCATAGTTCACTCTCACCCATCACAATAACCTTCAAGTTTATCAACAACAACAAATTCTAAAGCGTTACCTGGAATTTATTGAAGATCTCTGCTCCGTTGATGATGATGCCATTAAGTTGTTTTTGTGGTACTGCTCTGCTCCCGCCTCCAGATATTAGTAGTTGAACACCCTCTAAGTAATGGTGCAATGCTGTTCATACACGATACATCCAACTCCAAATCCAATTATTACTCTTCTTTGATAATTGTTTAATTTAATTCACGTTTCATAACGTCACTACACGAACTTGTTAAAAAAAATATAATTTGCACCTCAATAAAATTTAGGCTCGGCACTATCCGCGTACAAATTATTAAGCTAACACTGTACTATTTAATTTAAAATAATTTTCTATACTTACAAGCTCGTGGTAACTTCGGTACGTAGTCTGAAGCGATCAAAATACTAAGGGACTTTCAATCATTTTCAAAAAGTATTTATACATTTACGATGCCACCTCTCGGCCGCATTTCACCCGAAGTCCTTCAGTTACAATAATATTTCTTAAAATTCTGGGTTCAACCGTTTTCTAAATCCTCGAAATTCAGCGCGTCGTTACGATATTTTCTGAAAAATTAACACTTAATATTCCCGTGTTTGTCTGATGTAAAACTAACGGTATAGACTAATAGTCTATGCATTAACGTCTTACAAATCCCGCCTATATTAACGTTGTCCCTTGCTTATGCATATCATATGTTTCCTTCTAACCTTGTTTGAGTGGTAGAGAATCGATATTACTGTCCGCGTTCTACAACTCCATGTGGACCAAATTACATGCTTTAGCGACTGTTGTTTACCAATATTCTTTGAAACTTGTTTGTTATCTATAAAAATAGAGGAACTTGACATTTACAAAACCTGCAGGTGTTCAATTTTAACGAACGTTTTAAATAACATTTCTACAAGTTGGCTTTCTACGTATTTTATATCCAACGGCTGTTTATGTGTTAGCAACGCGTTTCACCTTGGTATTATTGATTTTTCATGCTTTTATGCATATTATAGTTAAATAACCGTTCAATTAAACTCAATTAAATTAATAAATTAATTGCATTGGCTTCTACAATTTATTTTCTTTGCAGACCGAACTAAATTTTATTCCTTAATTGTAAATTTTTGTTAATACTTGTTACATTAAACTGAACTAATGAAATAAATTTCGCACGTAATTTCTGGTTGTATCCTTTACACAGGGTGTTTTGAAATTGCCTTGTTTATATTTACCTTTAACCCTTTAAAACCACTACAATATATATTAGTATTTGCTAGCTAGTGTATTTGTATGCCAGATTTCACAACTTCGTTTGGTAATCATAATATTATGATACACCTTACATAGGCTCTGATAATGCTAACCTATAACCTACAATTACAAATACAATGGCAATAACGTCTTCCAATGTGCCAGCAAGTTTTTATGCCATTCCCGTATTAATAGATAGCAGTTAAAGTTAAGCGTAATATCGTAATCCCCTGGCAATAGATCACACCACATCATAAATCATTTTCGTACATACAATTAATTCGAGACCTGTATGAGCCCCAAACAGTAATATCTTAATGGACAGAGTCTCGACACAAGCAGGCAAGAAACACTTACCCACGTCTCTACGGTGTTGGATCTCTCGTTCGCTCCTCAGACCGGAGCAAGCCAGATGAACCTAGAATCCCGTAACAGGTGCAGCGTTCTATACCCGAAGGAGCGGCAATTCAAGGGATTATCGTGTCCCCGGCGGGAAGCACGCTGAAAGGCGTGCGCGAAATTTTCATAAAGAAAAACGGAACAAAGAATCTAGCAATTACGAGTGCTTTTTAACATTTTGAAAAGAAAGTATACATAAATTCGTCTAATTAAACAACCAGAGCTACAAGTCATATTGTAGTTATCAAAAAGCGTGATTAGGAAAACTTGGAAACATGCTTTTATCGGATAGTACGCGACCTTAGTTCGACGAGTCTTTCGATTCAAACCATAGAGAAATCAATTAAACGTTATCGGAATGTTTAACAAATTAAAGGATACCTAAAACCAGGTATTGACTTATTTAAATTTTTTCATAAACTTGTCGTTTCCAAGCAAATAGATTCGAGTTAAACAATTATTGTAAAATGGGCTTATGATGAACAGGTAAAATATACCAGATGTTGATGAAGGATTTAAGAATAGCAACGGAATTGATTTAACTGAAAAACAATTTAAAGGAAAAAAGGGGTAATTAATTTATCCCGAAAATAAACGTAACAAACGTAGTACTCAGAGAAGACTTTTCCGGGTAGGGAAAGAATTATCTCAACAAGGAGCGTTAAATTAGATATTTCTAAAGTGTCGAACGCAACTTAAAAAATTGATATTAGTACCACATGTATCAATTATAAACTTCGGAATGCTAGAAGGGGCGATCGCCCATATCACCCCCTTCTTTAAATCCACCGAATTCTTCTTTTAATTTTTCAAAACAAAACTAGGTTTCTGAAAATCATGTACATTTATTTTATAAACATTCTATTTTCCAAAATAAATATAAATATACTAAAGTTTTTTTTATAAAGATGGCAAATTTAACCGCCCCCAAAATTTGACCACCTGCGTGTTGAGCACGCAATATAATAAGGATACTTTAGAAAGACAGTTGGTTAAACCAGCTCCATGTACAGGTCAGTTTAAATTCTTATATATATTTACACCTTTATTTCTTAAACACAAATCAACAACGAAGATCTCATTATTAATTTTCGACCCTTAACGTACATCACCACATTAAGGTTAAATAAATAATATTAGCGCCTGTAGAGTGATTTATGTAAACAGAACAAACGTCTAGTCACCTTGTAGGAGGTGCACGCAGATATTAATTGAAGTAATAATTTATTAGAGATTAATTCCTGAAGTATGTAATGTAGTATGCCATGAATATTACATGCGCGGCACTGTCGCGGTCGGTGGGTTGGTTATACATACAATAATATTGTAAATTAATTGTGAGTAATGTCATTGCCGTTTTTATTTTAGTACATTTTTAAATTACGACGTAATTAAGACAATAATATAGCGTGCAATTGAATTTCAATACCCTTTACGAGTCATTCTTGTTAATTACGTCAAGATCGTTGATAATACAGTTATACGCGTAGGTCTTCTAACGCTTTCAGGTAAATTACTATAAAGGATATTAAACATAAAGTTACAATTCTGTTAAATTAATTCTTTAACATTCTCCGACTGAAATATCAAACACATATATTTCAATATGTTTCTAAACACTTACAATCATCAACCAGTTATGACAATTGGAGTAATTAAAAGGTGAGCGAAGTTAGCTGAATAATGTTGGAAAGAATAATAGGCGCTTTCCTTTCACAACTTAGTAAAAAGGATTATCTTACATGAAAGTGAAGTAGCTTAGCTAACTTAACTTGTTTGATTGGAACGTACTTCCGGCAAAATACTGAACTCATCAAATTAACCTCACATTTGCAGCTGTAAACAACTGGGTGCTTTTTGTTATTATCAGGGCGTATGCAAATTGCATAAGACATGCCGCTTTCGGTAGTGAATCGGTAAATAATTGAAATTCAAAATTAATATAATTACTATTTACTACTATACTTTGAAGTGATCCGTAGTGTTTCTAAAACGTTTTCTCAATGGTCGATAATTATTACAAATATTATCGTGTACATTTCGATATTCGAAGATATTTGTTAGTAGCTCAGTAACCTTAGATATCATTTTCCAATGCTCCACCCGAAGGTACTACATTGGCCAGGAAGCGACTTTTCTTTTACCTGGAAAACTTGGAATTTTGCCGAACCCTTGCTGTTCCAAGCAAGGTAGAGATCTTAAACGTGCGTGACAACACACACGGGACATCCATTTTACCTCTCATCCGAACGAGGTTGTATTTTTGTGAAAAATGCTCACCTAACATTTTTCAAGCGGACCGTGTCGGGATTCGAACCCGGGAGCTTGGGTAACAGCTCAGTAACCACTTGCAGGTTTCTGAACGCATTCCGTGGTGTCAGATTTTACAGTATTTGGTGCGCATGTGTATCGACAATCAAGATGGTCGACAGAGTCGAAAGGACTTTGTTTTTAGGTTTTAAAATGACAGGTCGTGAAAGCTTTCCTTGGCAGTTAATTAAAGGTAATGTTTTATAAGTTTATATTGTAGTTGTTATTTAAGGTAATCTCATTATATCTTGTGATTCTAGCTTTGTTTTGAATATGATTTTGGTACTTATTGTAAAACCGTTATTTACGTAAACATTAAAGAAAATATTTTTAGGAGTACCTGTTGTTTTTGCCTCTGAATTATTTGCTAGTTGTTTTACTTATCAGGTGTAGTATGTAATCTTCGGGTACTTGCGATTTGTATTGAATATGTTTTATGTCTAAAGGTGTGTAGTTTGGTTTAACAACCTAAAACTAATATTTATTTAGCAGAGTTGGAATTACAATTGCGTTGCACTTATTATCGAATCAGTAGCAGAGGTGCCATTACTGTAATTTTACGACAATTAATGATAAAAACTGACATCGAATTAAATCAAATTGTTGGGCAAGCTTGAATATGAACAGTATTATATTTCTATGTTATATTTGTTTTGGTTTTAAGATAGTAATTGAATTTAACAACAACGATGTTGTGTATATTTTTTTTGTTTGTAATTTGTAATACCACGATGTGTTTAATTTTTTAAAAGATTTTATATATTTAACTAACATGCATTTATATAAACATTTAGCGCCTGAATCTTGTATTTGATTATAAAATTTTGATATGTTTTTGCTGCCTACATGTTATATAATGTTTGATATTTGTGATGCATTTGACATTTTTATTTTATGTGTAATTGTTTTATTTTAGCATATGAACTGGTCAATTAGTCAATATTTTCTGTTATAAGTTTGTTGTTAAAATTAGCTATCCGGTATTGTTATGGTAAAGATATACAGCCATTAAGTCTGCTTTTGTGATTGTATATTGCAATATAAACTATTTGATTAAGAAAAACAAAAAAATCAATATTTTGGTCATTTGCAAAAATAACTCCATCATGTTCTATATCAGTAAAATCGGCAAAACATAAGGTATTAAAGAAACTAATAATAGTGTAACAAATATATTCTGTGAAACTAACTTTTGTAACCACTTCTATTTGTTACAGCTCTGTTATATCTGAACTTTTTTATTTCGCATGATAATATCAAAAGAAACAATTTCATAAGAAAAGAAAATTTTATTATCATTAATTAGATTTAGATTTATCATAAGAAAACATTTAATAATAACAAATACTTTGAAATTTTCCTAAGAACAAAACGCCTTTAAAAAGAAATACGTTATGAACAAGTCAGTTGTGTTGCTTAATTCGTAGGCGGATTGCATCCACTTTTAAAATTATTCAATTAATATAGCGCTTGCGCAGAGTGTCACGAGGTGACGCTCAGAACAGATCACCTGTTCTTGACGTGGATGGTATCAAAGAAAAGCTTGGCCATCTTGCTCGAATACAGCGTTAGTGAAGGGGGTAGATGAAAAGATGTTGACACTTTTACGTACCAGCTGGTGCCTTAGGATTGAAAGTTAGACCGGAAGAAGGATGATGGTCGTTTTGGAAGTGGGCCGAGATGTATAGTTTTCCCGGGTTCCGACCAGGCGACCGAAACACTGTATGTAGTGACAACGTGGTTGCCAGCCCTGGACATCCGTTAACGGTGAGATTATAATTGGTAGGTAATTCTTATGCTAAAAAGGATCTTTAATTTTCTTAGCGTTTTGGTAAAATTAGAATTGGAAGACACCTTTGTTATGGAAGAATTTGAGGCCGTTCGTAGAGCTTTTTTTAGAAAAGCATGATGAGAAGATGTCGGTTATTTATTGTGGGATTCCCATCGGCGAGGTTTTGTTAACCAGATGAAGCCCCAAGTTTGTGGATCGAAATTCTTTTAGAAGCATCAGTTTCCTTTCATATACAAAGACCAGGTATTAAAAACCCTTGTTGATATAGAAGTCAATTCCCGGTGAGTGTTTGATTATTTTGTGTTAGTTATGGTGGAAGCTTTGTTACCACGTTTTCTAGACTTTTGAAAATGCTCATAGAGTTGTTAATGATACCAAATTTTATGAGAGGATTAAGTTAATGATACTGACTTTTATGAACAGATTAATTTCGCATTTAGGTTTTAACATAAAAGGCCGTAGAAGTAATAATGTTCTAATAATCTTATATCGGATTTATTTTCTTATTTAATGTTAAAAATATAAAAAAAAGGGAAAGCTTTGCTCTTTCTAAGTAATCCAAAGTTGTTCTGTAGAACATGTGAGATATACATGTGGCTGTATAAAGAGGTTTGTAAAGTTATCCTTCACTTATAAATGTCTAATTATAGTATGCTCGATAATTAGTAAATTAACAGTGTCATTCCTGAACTATGTCAATATACAATTTTCTTAATTTATGTAATTCTCATGCTATTTAATTCTTTTTTTGTAACAAATACTACAGGTGAGGCTTATTTGAAACATATGTTAACCAATATAACAGATCTGTCAATTGGGTTATAAAGATTTTGTTTTTAAAAATAGTACCAAATGCTAAGATCTCATTATGTAAAAAGAAAATTTACGAATCTTAAGAAATCAATTTTACTTTTGAATATTATACCTGTGACTTTATTTAGAAAAAAGGAATTACTTTAAGCTACATTTTTGGTTCAAAAGTTTAAGTCTTTTTATTTTATGAGTAGTTAAATTTAATGGCATCATAATCGAGAAAACAAATTTTGAGTAATGAAATGAAAGGAATACTGAAGCAGTATAAGGTTATAGAAATGATGCACGTGATTATTCTTTGATATCTATTTTTAGATAAGACACCTTTAGTGTGGTAATTTCATGATGATTAGTTTGTAAGTATCGTTGTACTCTTTTGTTGTAAGGCACAAATTGTGTCTTTTAATTAAAATTTATTGTATGACATTTTCTTTCAGGATCATATTAGCAGGAGTTGAAGTAGGTACTTTCGAGAGGTTTTCAGAGATGTTGTTTTATATAACTTATATGTTTTTGGTAATTATTAAAACCTGAGGGTTTCTGTATCTTCTCATAGGATACTTCCGTTATTAATCGTCCAAATAGATGCGGTGGCGCTTAATCCCCCTTTCCATTTTCATGCCTGTTTATAATTGAGTTTTCGTGATTTCCACGCCCATTCTAATTGCTCACCCTTAGGGTAATTCCCAGACTAAGCCGCGAATATTGCGAAGTTCGTAAGTCTATTGCAAGTGATAGCCTCAAGAATAAATTCTTGCTTAGACATGGCTTTAAACTTAATTTCTAATAAATGGGATAACATCAAACCACATGCCACCCTTTCAAAATCATTGTTTCTGGCATCTATTACACTAATTTTCAATAACACTTATTTTGTTTTCCAAGACGTTTTTTATTTACAAAAGTTTGGTACCCCCATGGGTTCCCCATTATCACCTATATTTGCCCAAATAATAATGGATCATTTGCTAGACTCTGTCATACCTAATTTGAATTTTAAAATGATTTTTCTTGTGAAATATGTGGATGACATCTTGTGTTCAGCTCCACCTGAAAAAATACCACATATTTTAGATTGTTTCAATACCTTCAATCAACATCTGAAGTTTACCCATGTAATTGAAGTTGGAAGGTAAAATTCCATTTCTAGACACTCTAGTCATCCGAGATTCGGCAAATAAATTGTTATTTGATTATTATAAAAAACCCACGAACTCTGGAAGATATATAAATTATTTCTCCAATCATTCTTTTGGCCATAAGATTAACACTGCACTTGCTCTAAAACACAGGATACAGATGATCGCAGACCCACAGTTTTAAAGAAAAACCTACAAATTTTAGAAATGACCCTTTGCAATAATGGATACCCCAAACAAAGGGTTAAAAAATTAGTTTACACCAACATACATTTTGGCAATATTGAACCCAAACCTAACACTTTGATTTATAAAAAATGACCTTTTATACAAACTTTAACTCCTTTGTTAGCAAGAATTTTACATCAACCAAATCTCTCAATGGTAAATATTTATGAAAAATCAATGAGAAACTTTTTCACAAAATTAAAAGACAAAACTAACATACTATTTAGAAGTAATGTTATTTTTAAAATAACTTGTTCCTGTGGAAAAACCTATATCGGTAACACCACCCAATGGTTAAAAAATCGTATTATTCAACACAGGTCTGATGCAAAATTACATAAAAACAGCTGTGCTTTGTCTCAACACATTAGTAACACACTTCACACTCCAAATTATAAAGAGGTAGTTATCTTGGATTCTGAAACTAATTATAAAATGAGACTTTTTTTGGAGGTTTACTATATATACAGTGAACTTAATGCCATTAACTTCAGACAAGATACTCAAAATTTGCATCCCATATATGAAAATTTGTACAGAATTTCAAAGAAATTACCAAACATTTAATAACAACCCGAATGTCACCTAATTAGCTTTTTGTTATAACTTAATAGGCTACATATGATTAACGCATTCTTTTCAAATTTTTCAGTCATTACTTGTAAATTGACATTATAATATGTATTAATGACAATCTTCTATTAAAATGACTTTGTACACCCTAGTGAGTGCTCAATTTTGTTATTTTGATTTGGGACCTCACCATTTCAATTTTGGTGGTGTTTAACTATATATATGTATTTGTGCATTAACAACTTTTAAGTAAATATTTTTAATCTTTAACTAACTGTCATTCTATATGTCAATTTTTTGCAGTACCTTTGAAAAAGGCAAAAACCTTTGCCAAATGTAAGGTCTTAATTAAATGTTGTGCTAAATACAATATTGGATTTTGATTTGGACTACATCATCCCAATTTTTCATCTATAAAACTAATTAAAAAAAACATAATATATATATATATATATATATATATATATATATATATATTGCTATGCTACTACTGGAATTATCGAGCCCCTTCGTTGAGCTGTTATATTATTTGCTATGTACTCTAAATTATTCGCGCTCCATCATTTGAGCGACCATATTAATATTACTCCGTATAAACAAGATTGTAATTATCTCCGACGTTGGGCCGTCTTATTAGTGTTGCTATCAATTCCCTCCAGAAACTTAACTGGATTTTATCTTGAACCAACCTTGTCAACCAATAATAAAATTCGATATGTTACCGCCTTACTTGTTATCAATTTCCTATTCAACTCGTAGCTCCTCCTTGAACTATTTAAATTAACAAATTACTCCCATTGGCTTTATCTTATGATCTCGACTAGCATTTATTTGGAATTAAAAAATTCAGGTAATTTCGATTTTATATAATGAAACCAATATATTATGTACAGCTTTTGTAAATTATTTGATATACACTTTTCAATTAGTTAATGTTGTAAATTTCATTTATTAAACATCATATCCTTTTTACTCAAAACCCAAAGTCACCAAAAAAAAAACCTATTATCTTTATCAACGAAGTGTAGAACGCTCTAAACCTGTTATCATATTACTCACTTTATACGTATGCAACTTTTTTTGTTGACTTTTTCACATTCATATTATATTAAGCAAATTCAATATTCAAAATAAAAAATATATAGAAAAATAAAATGTCTTATAACTTAAAATCTGACCTGGTCTATTTTCTTCACATCGACGCTTCCATTTGAATAAAAATTATCTTCCCCCAATTCAGGATTACATTTAAATTATTGCCATTACACTATGGACTACCATTATTAATTTATGCACCCCAATTTATTGTTTCATTTCAGACTTATTACTTCTTATCAATCAATTTCCTCAAACTTAGAATAGAATTCTTATTATCATTGTCCTCTGACTTGAAGTCGTAGTTAATTTTCTCCCTTGACTTAGAAATTGTCGTTTGTTTCCCCCGGACATAGAAGCCCTATTATTTTTATGTTTTAGTTTAAAATAAATTTACCAAAATGTACTTACGTTTAATCGGCAATTATAGTTTTCATCTTGGCACTTATTTTATCTTTCACTTTTAAAATTATTACGTATTACTTGCTCCAGTATCAATTAACACTTTAACTATTTAATCTTCCACCTTTAAATTAATTATTGGTAATAAGTTCCTTTCAAATCTTCCTAATTCATTATCCATTTGATATTTAATAAACTCGCGCTGGTGTTCATATCCGTTAATTCGTAGAATTTTCCTTGGTTCGTCCGTACTCAAAAATCCTGATTTCGCGTCGAAGGTCCTGCCTGACTCATTATTCCAGTATCTGTGCGATTCGTATTCCTTATTTCCATACTATTAATATTTCTAGCTTGTGTCCGTCGATCATCATTTTCCTGCCTATTTATTCCTCTATTATTATAATTTCCCTCATGATTCGTTCTGTCCATTCGTTGCCTTGGTATCTGTCCAGTATTCCTGTTTTGCCTAAAATCATTATTAAAGTTGCCATAGTTCCCCCTATTAAAATTTCTTCCACGATCATAATGGTAATTGTTCCTTCTATAATTATTCCAAGTCTCATCATTCCTTATAAAATTCGTGCGTCGATCCCTAAAATTATTTTCCATTTTATAATCAAATTCCAAATCATCATATCTCTGCAAATAATCAATAAACGTATCTCTATCTACTATATTTTGCGACGTTATGTATCGCTTTACTTCAGCGTTAAAATGACTTGCTAAATACCTTATAATAATTTTATCTTCTAAAGGAGGATCCAATTGCTTCGCTACAGTAAATTTCTCAATCGCATATAATTCTCGCGTTATTCCTTTCGTCGAATCGTATCTTCCCATACTCAAGTTACTTCGAATTCGATCTTGCTGATTGTCACTCCAGAATTGACTTAAAAATTTACGCTCAAACTGTTCAAATGTTTCTATTTCACTCTCAACTAAATTGTACCACTTTTCAGCATTTCCCCTAAGTATTACCTTGATTAAATTTAATTTGTATAATTCATCTGTAGATCCCTGTATCAACATTTTAAAATTTTTCAGAAATATCTTCGGATTTAATTTTCCGTCCCCGTAAAATTTCGTAAACTGTTCAATTGAAAGGTTTGTTTGAACTAGCCTAATTGGTTTTCTATTAAAATTTATTGGATTACTTTTTTAATTATTTATTTCTTGATTTATTGATCTGAACTCCGTTTCGCAATTTTCTTCAATTTTACCTAATTTAATATTTAAATTCGTTATTTTATTCGTACTTTTCTTGTTTCGTTTTAACTAAAGTAATATGGTCCCATAGACCGTCTATTTCATCAGAAACTCTCCCAATTCTTTCATTCATCTGTGCCTTAATCTCAGCGATCGTGTGGTTCGTTTCTTTCAGTCCATTGCTAAGAATTTTGATTTCATTCCCCAATTTCTCGCTGTTTTCATCCATTTTTGTTGTAACTATTTTTATGGCTTCTTCACTTCTATCCATTTTATTATTTAATGCTATTAAAATCTCCATCATTTTGGTTTCTTGTGAAGTTCGCCTTTCTTCAATAGAACTGGTTTCCTGAATTATCACGCTCTCCTGGGATCCTATCTCCACTCCTTGTTGTCTTAAAGCTTCCCTTGTTTCCCGTATTCTTTTGTCCATTTTGAAATTATTATTTTACCCTAAACTTTTAAATGTTAAATAAATCTACCTAACTTTAATTACTGTACAAATTTCCGCTAATTAAAACTTTTTAATTAATTTATTTGAAATCTTGCAATCGTATTTTAAAATTTATTTTTAATTTAATCCGTGCCTCTTAATCTCAGGTTGTATTTTATTGTGGTTTAATTCATGCCCCAAGCTTGGGTAGCCATATTAATTTTGCTATGCTACCACTGGAATTATCGAGCCCCTTCGTTGGGCTGTTATATTATTTGCTATGTACTCTAAATTATTCGCGCTCCATCATTTGAGCAACCATATTAATATTACTTTGTATAAACAAGATTGTAATTATCTCCGACGTTGGGCCGTCTTATTAATGTTGCTATCAATTCCCTCCAGAAACTTAACTGGATTTTATCTTGAACCAACCTTGTCAACCAATAATAAAATTCGATATGTTACCGCCTTACATGTTATCAATTTCCTATTCAACTCGTAGCTCCTCCTTGAACTATTTAAATTAACAAATGACTTCCATTGGCTTTATCTTATGACCTCGACTAGCATTTATTTGGAATTATAAAATTCAGGTAATTTCGATTTTATATAATGAAACCAATATATTATGTACAGCTTTTGTAAATTATTTGAAATACACTTTTCAATTAGTTAATGTTGTAAATTTCATTTATTAAACATCATATCCTTTTTACTCAAAACCCAAAGTCACCAAAAAAAAAACTTGTTATCTTTATCAACGAAGTGTAGAACGCTCTAAACCAGTTATCATATTACTCACTTTATACGTATGCAACTTCTTTTGTTGACTTTTTCACATTCATATTATATTAAGCAAATTCAATATTCAAAATAAAAAATATATAGAAAAATAAAATGTCTTATAACTTAAAATCTGACCTGGTCTATTTTCTTCACATCGACGCTTCCATTTGAATAAAAATTATCTTCCCCCAATTCAGGATTACATTTAAATTATTGCCATTACACTATGGACTACCATTATTAATTTATGCACCCCAATTTATTGTCGTTTCATTTCAGACTTATTACTTCTTATCAATCAATTTCCTCAAACTTAGAATAGAATTCTTATTATCATTGTCCTCTGACTTGAAGTCGTAGTTAATTTTCCCCCTTGACTTAGAAATTGTCGTTTGTTTCCCCCGGACATAGAAGCCCTATTATTTTTATGTTTTAGTTTAAAATAAATTCACCAAAATGTACTTACGTTTAATCGGCAATTATAGTTTTCATCTTGGCACTTATTTTATCTTTCACTTTTAAAATTATTACGTATTACTTTATTTCATAGCGGCGCACTTTGGCCTTTGTTGAGTTGCAAACTGACCTCGTTATCACTGTACCTGCTAATATATTATTGAATTCCCACTCCGTCAGTGGGTATGGTCTAGAACTCGTCGCTCATTTATAACCAATCAAATAATTACATTTAAAGCAGTTTCTGATGTAATTCTCTATGATTCCCAATAATTGTAACCTACTTGCAGCCGTCTTCGTTATCAACATGCTGTGTTTTGATAGATCTAATTGCTTTTCCATAAACAACTGATGCAATTCGACTTTTAATTTTCATATTTACATGTTATTCACGCAATTTTTAATCTCCTTTCTTATCAAAAATGGTTAGCTATTTGCACGCATTTACCTATGCTACCTGAAGCTCTATTTCTATCTCCGTATTAATCTAATTGTTTGGAACTCTTTTAAATGCGTGTCTAATTACACTTTATCGTTTATTTATAAATATACGCGTGCTTCCACTGAAAAATATCATTACTTGCTTTACCCAAATTAACTAAAACTTTATCTACAGGGTATTAAAAATTTACTATTTACCTAATGCATGTTTTCCTGGTTTCTACGCTAACTATGCGTCTTCCTATGTTTATTTGCGTCGCTTAAAACTATTTATACTTTATATACAGGGTGTTGACTGCTTACTATTTACAAACTATCTCCATTTCTCAATTCTTCACTAAATAAGTGCAGTTTTCTGCTGCCTATGGTAATTTCTCATTTCTAAACGACCTTTACTATAAAGTACACCCTTAAACAACCCCTTATCACAGCAATATATATATATATATATATATATATATATATATATATATATATATAACTCTATCATTTATAAAAATATTTCCAATCCCATTAAAGAAAAAATGGATCTGTTCAAGCGTATATAATTGTTTTATGGCTATTTTGAATACAATAACATCATCTTTCATAACGTTCTGTAATTAACACATCACTCAATAAGTCCGTAGGATAACTAAGAAAAACACATTTTTTTGGCGAAATTCGATTTTATTCATCAACATACATTCCTTCAAGAGTGATACAATCAGTCCAACGCCGTTCTAGCATTTCGATACCTTTTTTGTAAAACAATTCGTCTTTGGCCTCAAAATAAGCTTCAGTTTCAGCGATCACCTCTTCATCCGAGCCAAATTTTTTTCCGGCGAGCATTTTTTTCAGATCTGCGAACAGGTAGTGGTTGCTGGGGGCCAAATCTGGAGAATACGGTGGGTGCGGAAGCAATTCGAAGCCCAATTGGTGCAATTTGGCCATCGTTGCGATCGACTTGTGACACGGTGCATTGTCTTGGTGAAAGAGAATTTTTTTCTTCTTCAAGTGTGGCCGTTTTTTGGCAATTTCTTCCTTCAAACGCACTAATAATGCCATGTAGTATTCGCTGTTGATTCTTCTTCCTTTCTCAAGATAGTCGATGTACAAAATTCCGTGCGCATCCCAAAATACAGACGCCAAAACCTTACCAGCCGACTTTTGCGATTTTGGTCGCTTTGGACGTGGTTCTCCGGCTGCAGTCCACTCAGCTGACTGCCGATTAGACTTTGGAGTGTGGTGGTGGATCCATGTTTCATCCATTGTCACATACCGACGCAAAAGTCCTTTTATTCCGGTTGAACAGCTTCAAACAGCTCTCAGAATCATCGACACGTTGTTGTTTTTGGTCCACTGTGAGCAAACGCGGCACCCACTTTGAGAACAGCTTTCTCATGGACAAATGTTCATGCAAAATAGTGTGCACACTGCCTTCTGATATCTTCAAGGTGTCAGCTATCTCACGCAATTTCACTTTTCTGTTTTCCAAAACGATTCGGTGGACTTTTTTTATGTTTTCCGGTGTAACCACCTCAATTGGCCTTCCAGAGCGTTCAGCATCGTCAGTGTCTGTACGGCCACGTTTAAAATCAGCAAACCACTTCTCCACCGTTTGTCTCGATGGAGCAGAGCCCGGATAACACTTATCAAGCCATGCTTTGGCTGCGATGGTATTTTTACCCATCAAAAAGCAATGATAAATCAACACGCGAAATTGCTTGGAATTCATTTTTTTGAAAAACTCAAAAGTATCGTCACTTGAACCTCTGTAACTTGTAAACTAATCGTCGGATTGTCATGAAATTTTGACAGATATCTTTTTAAGGTTAGTACTTCCTACAAATCATATGGATTATTACATAGCAACGCCATCTATGTATCATCCTACGGACTTATTGAGTGATGTATTATACCTCATTTTTATGCTAATTATAATACTCTTAGTTTTGAATATATTGCACATGGGCTTGTTGAATAGCAAGTCTCACATTGCAGTTCAAATACTCTTGGTGGTAACAGGTAACAATGTTCCTCCAAAAAATTTATAAAGGCTACAAAGTTAAACCGATGGGAGGAGGGAGCAAAAAACTTTCTATTGCGATAAAGTATTTTGGTACACGATAGAGTACAAAACGGGTACGAAATTTTGAGAACGTTTCTGAAAAAAAACGGAGCGTGTGGGGGGGGGTCGTTTCGCCAGTGCCCCCCACAGTTAAAAGTTCATCAAAAATACAGGGCTAAATTAGCAAGTGATTTTTGAATTTTAGCCCCAAAATTTACCGAAAAAATACGTTCAAGTTTTAAGTACTGAATTTTTTGAAACTAATGGTTTGAAGCCTTTTATTATTTAAATTAATGTTCAATTGCCCTAAGTATATTCAGAAATGTATTTTAATTTACTATCAATTTCGTTTATTTTTTACTAAAATTTTTAGAATTGTGAAAGCTATTGCTAATAAGAATTAATCTTTTTTATAATCAGAAAATTTATTATAATTTCAAAAATTTCTTTTAAAAATGTAGGTATAAAGAGATATATTTTTAATTGTACTGTCCATTTCCAATTTCATCTATTAGGTGATATACATTTTTAGAATTAAGAATGTTCGAATAAAAATTAGTCTTGTATATTTAAATAATAAAAAAATTTATATAATTTTGAGTTTATCATTTTTGTGTTTGAATTTTTAAAATAAAATTATTTAATTAATTACTATTGATTAGTAACTTAATTTGAGCAAGTTCAAAATTTATAGAAGTATATAGCTCATACAGAAGAAAATAATACGTAAAAATTTTTAGGTGAAAAATAAACTAAGCAACAGCAGTGAAATTAATTATCTATCTATCTATATTAAGCATACCTACCTATCATTTTAACTAATGCTCAGCAATAAATTTAATCTCAACTATAGTACAAACTTTTCCGATTTCTATATAGAATATTGACTATT
Organism: Platerodrilus igneus; assembly: GCA_036346225.1. Lineage (NCBI taxonomy): Eukaryota > Metazoa > Arthropoda > Insecta > Coleoptera > Lycidae > Platerodrilus > Platerodrilus igneus. The sequence goes on along the minus strand of JARFIW010000012.1, from coordinate 6,682,372 downwards.
CCAAGATTATTATAAAACAGTAATCAAATCCCGTATAATAAACATTCTAGAAAATTTGAAAAGATTTTCAATTACAGAAAATATTAAGACATAATATCCACAAAAACTCTTGCGTTCTTCAAAAATGTTATGCTTAGATAAAGCACTTTCAGATTATCATAACGTTGTATTTAACAATCTCATCGGACGATCCCAATTTAAGGACTTATTCCGAATTAGTTACTTCTGATAAAGCTATTTCAGCAGGAAATCTTGATAAACTAAAAATAGCACTATCAAATCGATGGATAGTACTGGATGGATAGCTTTGTTATCTGAAGAGAGTGAAAATCGGTTAAATAGGAAATGTTTGTAGATGTGTTGTTTAGTAATAATCGTTATTTGGAATTCAATTTTTTTTATACATTTCGTAGATATTTGGGAAAAGTGGGAAAGTGATATTTTCGAAAAGATCAAATATTAGCTTTAATCAAAACTTTATAAAATACTCTTTAAATATAGGTTGCTGAAAATGATTCAAATAATTCAAAAATGTAAAAATAAATCTTTGGTATCCAAGATGTCTGAGTTGTACCTACCTAGAGGAGGATACCTTATTCAAATCCCGCAACATACGATAAGACTTTTTTTCACAAAATTAAAAATAGAAGAGTAGAAAGTTATGGGAGCTCATGGCACCACATTTGCTCCCAAAACCCACATTTGCTCCCACATTTACATGTAAATTCCCATAAGAACCAAATGTGGAGATGAGTGATAGTTTGGTGGAAATGAGGAGAATACTTCCACACATGCATGAGGGCATAAGGATATTTGATAGTTGTTTATATTTGTATTTATTTTAGTGTGTATATCTAGTAGTATATAAGTTAGTTATAAGCATACCTACCATCCCCATCCTTAAAATTCCTTCGTTCCCGGCGATATGTGTTTACCTCTACGTGGTCTCGCTGGACGGTAAAACATATTGTTGGATTAACAACAATATGTCTTATTGACTGAAAACACGTTTCCTCTCCTTTACTTTAATTTCTTTTTGTTACAGGTCTATTTAAACAACCCATTAATCTCTTTTTTGTTACAGGTTACTTTCAACTGCTTGGATTCGGCTACACGAACAAAATAATGTTATACTTTGTAAAAATTGTATTCTATTAGTTTATTAAACTGTAAATCGGATAAAATAAATTATTAAACTTTTGTGTGGTTAATTTCTTTTGTGTTAACACCTTAAGTGGTTGGTTAAAGGATTCTAGATGTTAAAAAGGAGAGGTGATTAGAAATTAATCTTGGTAAAAAATCTTAAAATTGGGGTAGCTCCCTGGGGGATGATGCAATCTAAGAAATTCCTAGAGATTCTGGTAGCTGAGAAAAATCTAATATTAATCGATACCAAACAAGATAGGTTTATCTCAAAAGATTCAATGGCTAGCCGAAGAAAACTATTTGGTTTAGATTTGGGAGCAAATGTGGATTCTGTGTGGAAATGTGGAGTTCATCTCCGCATTTCCCTCCTTATGGGATTTACGTATAGTCGAAGAAAACTATTTGGTCCAGATGAGTGTGGAAATGAGGGATTCTCCTCATTCCCGCCTTATGGGAATTTACATGTAAATATGTGTGGAAATGAGGGATTCTCCTCATTTCCACCAAACTATCACTCATCTCCACATTTGCTCCTTATGGGAATTTACATGTAAATGTGGGAGCAAATGTGGGTTTTGGGAGCAAATGTGGTGCTAGGAGCCCCCATAACCTCCTACTTAGAAGATTAAATAAATGTACCGCATGTGCAGAAATTCAAGGGTTAATAAAAGAAATTAATATCCAGGACGATTCGAAATTCAAAGTTTAACAAATGTCAGTTATGACGTAGTTGAAAAACGGTGGACGTGACATTTTACAAAAAAATTGAATGGCCGTCAGTCATAAGTTAGAAAGAAAAATTTGTGAAACTCATAGAAAGTTAAGCGGCCGAGTTAGTGTAGTGTAGATAGATACATCCATAGAAATGTAGTCAAATTAAAAAATTCCTGCACGACCTCTCCGGAGGTATCTGTCTACGACTTTGGTTCTGTATGCTGCTTAAAACTGAATTCTGCTCCATTTGGTTGTTACTTGACTTAAATTTGACACCCCTAAATCATGCAGTTATATTACGTGTTCTGTAATACCTTGCAAGTGCACTTGTAAGCCTCTTGTAGGAACGTCGTGATCCTGTCCTAAAGTCCGTATTATTAATCACCTCGTTATTAGATAATACTCCTATAATTAAATGAAATATAATTACACTATTTTAAATAAAAGAAACGCAAGAAAAACATTTCAGCATTGGATCTGCTTAGAATTCTTTTGGTAGCTGTAATTCAAAAACGTTGGAGTGTGGCAGTGTTTTGTCTAAAATAATATAAAATAATAATGTGACGACTTATTGAAGGTGGTGCAAACTCTAAATTTAGTGGTGCAAGGTGGTGCAAGCTTTCCTCTATCTGGTACACATATTATTTTTTTGAAATTCAAATGAAGGGGGCTAGCGTCATTCTAGCACCCTCATAAACAAATTACCGCAATTGTTTTTCCAGCATGGTGCAAGTTATTATTTTGGTGGTGTAAGGTGGTGCAAGACTAGTAGTTTCTGGTGCACATGCTATATTTCAATAAAGCGTTTGAAGGGGGCCAAGTTGACGGAGCCAGCAGCGATGCTATTCTCCTTAAGTATTCTGTAGTAAATATGTACCAACACAAATAAACAAATACGGTTATTGTAATATAGAACGATTAACTATAGTCCTTTATTATACCTACTACGTTTTTGTCAGAGACAATCAAAACAATTACGCACAGTAGAATATCCGTTATCACAAACACACATTTTTTTTAAAGAGATATTATCATCTTAAGGAATAAAATAAGGTTTTGGACCCTAATGGGTTATTACTTTATTTTGTATTAGAAAGTAAATATAAATCGGCCAAGCTTTCGGACGTACAAGTTTGTTACTCTCATTGTGGCCGTAAATAAGAACTAATTTTAAATATAAATAATGATTTTTGAATTACGAAATTTATACTAACTGTAGCGGAATTACGTAAAATTATTATCAAAAAGATCTACAAATTACATCATCAAATTTAACATGTTAAATTATTGAGAACTTCTTGTTTTCATTTATTTAAGTGCCTTTATACCTACCACGCCCGTTGTAAAACACTGGCATAGCAACGTAGATACGATATTCCCATAAGAAAGCATTGCATATCCTCAACATACTGCACTCCCACTCTGAGACGCTTCACACAGTTTTATTCTTTAAACACTATTGTACAACTGTTAATCAGTGTGTGCGGTAATTCTTTAGTTATACCACCAAGCAATTTTGTTCAAAATTCATGCGTTTCGATTTGACATTTATAGTTCAAAATTCCTGCTTATACTTTACTGCTGAAGAAAAAGTTAGCAACAAAAATACTTTTTGTTATATCTTGCAAACGGTGAGTGTTGCTGCGTTGGGGTTTGAAGCAGGAAAATGCAGGAATATAGCAACACAAGTAGGCATGAGTTTAAAAATTCCTGCTTCCACTTTGTTGCTGAGTGAGAAGTTAGCAACAAAAATGTTTTGGCTATATCTTGGAAATGGTAAGTGTTGATGAGTTGGGGTTTGAAGCAGGAAAATGCAGGAATATAGCAACACAAGTAGGCATGAGTTTAAAAATTGCTACTTCTACTTTGTTGCTGAGTGAGAAGTTAGCAACAAAAATGTTTTTGCTATATCTTGGAAATGGTGAGTGTTGATGAGTTGGGGTTTGAAGCAGGAAAATGCAGGAATATAGCAACACAAGCAGGTATGAGTTTAAAAGTTCTTGCTTCCATTTTGTTGCTAAGTGAGAAGTTAGCAACAAAAATATATTTTGTTATATCTTGGAAACGGTGAGTGTTGCTGAGTTGGGGTTTGAAGCAGGAAAATGCAGGAGTATTGCAACACAAGCAGGCGTGAGTTTCAAAATTCCTGCTTCCACTTTGTTACTTACTTCTCGCAGCATAAATAGCAATTAACCTTGCCTTAGAATCAACTTAGTGTACTCTGAATAATAATTAACTGATTATTACACACCTGCATCAGCATTATGACACGAGACATTACAGGTATGTTAGAATAAATTGCATGTTCCAGCTTGTATAGTTTCACAGAAAATAAAACAAAGATGCTGAGTTGCTATGCAAAGGCGAAAGTAGGGAATTTAATCACATTATTATTTCACCACAAGTGTAAGGTACTTCGTATTATATTATGCAGTAAAGGCGATTATAAGATAATCGCCTCTACATCATATGAATTCTATACCAAAAATAATACTAGACAGTTATAAATAGGCGAATATGCTATAATGGTCTATTTTTCATAAGATTTGGATATTAGCCCTTTAGCACTTAAAATTTCAGGCCTTTTCGGTGAAGATACATATTTGCCATTTTTACACAACAACCAATGCAACGTAAACAAATATAATCTGTAAAAAATGTTTTTTTGTAAAATTGGCTTATTCGCCCTTTTAACAAAACGCCGACGATGTAAGATTTAACCGTCTCTATTTCTAACAGTTTACAAGATCTCCATAGTAAAATTGAAAAACACTCACCCTGTATATGCAAAACTGAAAAGCACAACAAAATAAAGCTGACATTTTAAGAAATGATTATAGTGATTGTTTTACGAGGGAATGGAATTCATTAACAGTAATAATACTGTTAAGTACACTTTTGTTGATGGTTAGATATGCTTTTGACGTAGCTAGGTAGAGTCTTTCGTAGCGAGAGGTGGTACTTAACTCAGGTCTTGGACCTTGGGATCGAGAGGGGTCTTTAGGAACCGCGATGGGGTTTTGAGACAAGACATTCTTGTAACACGATTATAGTAATAAGTGAAATGATAAGATGGAAGTAAACAACAATATTTAATAAACAATAAATAAACTTAAAGCTAAATGACATGTAACAAAAGCAAAGCAATAAAGGAGTGAATGAATTACTTACGTGACCATCTGTGCTCAACTGCCTCAGCAACCATAAAAGACTAGGTTACCATTTTGAGGGTTGGCTCTGAGCCGACTTGCTCCAGAGCAATGGATGAACTAGGACCATACACAGACTGACTGAACTGAACTAACTAACTAACTGAACTGACTGAAATGGGTTTTCTGCCGAAGGTTGTGGCAGGCGATAAAAGTGTATGTTTAATAGTGGTAAGCCAAAACTTTCCTGAGTTCTAGGACATCTACAAGAAATCTAAATGTGGTTGTTACAAAGTAAAGACGACTAAAAGATTAAGTATACAAAAAGATAAGTGTGGTGAGGTAATTTCAAGAACATGACATTTGATAAACATGATGGAAGTTTTCCTAGAACAAAGGATGTTCGGCTTACTGATTCTGTTACAATGTAATAAAAAGTAATTTAAAATAATGGCTTCGCTATATACAACACATGCCCCGCCCATGAAAAATTTGGACTCCAAATAAATTAAAAGAAAGGTGAAAAAATTGAATAAAGAAAAAAAAATGAGGCAAGGAGGCAATTGTATATAAGAAGGCATTCACATCAAAATAAATCAAATTAAATCAAATCAATTCAAAGCAAATGGTCACTGCAAAAAGCGAAAGTTAAAAAGTAAAATTGTAAAAAGATAAAATTATAAAAAGTTAAAAGTTAAAAAATTTTAAACATAAAAAGTTAAAAGTACATAAACAAGAGTTAAAGAAAAATTCTGAAAGTAGAAAATCAAAAATAAATGCATGTTGGTAAAATATTAACATAGATATAATTATAGGTATAAAATGCACTTAAAAGTAAATTAACATATGGGAAAAATAAAAATAATAAAGTTAAATATCGAAAATAAAAATAATGTCTTTATGAGCATAAACACTTACATGACTAGAAGGCACTTGAAAAGTTAACGCGTGAAACATATCACTGGCACTCGGTTGAACCATTATATAAAAAAAACTGGATCAATGTTTTGAACATTATACCATATGTGTTGAAATGTTGAAGTGTTGAGAGTTAACATCAGTAAAGACCAGAAGATGTGGAAAGGATTTGGACCGTGCATGCTTGACTTCATAACTCCATAGTGTTGATACTAAGTGTTGTTGATCTTTGTTGTATTATAAGTGCTTTAGTTTTTGTCCATTGGAAAACCAAAGAGTAAACCATTTTGATTAATATTCCATCAAAGGAAAACTTTATATATTCTATTTAATATTTCATTTATTACTTCCATATTAAATTCCATGATATTTTGCGAATGTGAAGACTTTGACATCCACTTTTAGTTCAAAAAGTTGAATATTTTTGTACGATTGTTAGTTAATCAAGCATTGTATTTGTGTTGAGATATGTACCAAGTCCATAAATAAAATAAAACATAAGTGCCATTTTATTTGTGCCGTAAGTGTTCGTTTATGGGAAGGGGTTTGTAAATCTAAGAACAGAGGATGTTTTCAAAAAAAGTATTGACAATGTTTTATACTAATAGGTAAATAAAGTTAAAGTTAACATTACAAAAAAAAGTTGGAACTTAATCGGAAAAAGAGGGTAAAGTGTTAACACCTCGTTGTCCCACTAAGTCTTACAAAAAAAATTCGATAAAAATAAAGGTAAAAATTTATATTTGTGTTTGTATGTAAAATTCATCCATGCAAAAATGCAAATGCAAAAAAATTGCAAAAATGCTTAAAGATCTTATGAAATTTAATTCATCTTAAAGTCAAAAAAATTCAAAAGTAATAACTTTAGAAACTAAGGAAAAAAGCTTTCCTTAAAAAAAAGTTTGTTTTGATGTGGTATTCGTCCATCATAGTGTTTTCCATTAAAGGCAAAATGTCCTTTATAATTAATAGTGTTTGTTTTCAACAAAGGAAAATTAATATTACTATTTCGGCTTTGCGTGTTTTGACCTATGATTTCCAAAACTGTCTAAGTCTGAAGAAGGTGGCTAGGCTTCGTCAGCAGCTTTGGGTTAAGTCTGGAAAGGGTGGCTAAGTCTCTCCAGTCATAGAACATGACCGATTAAAATAATACTATATTTTCTGTAAAAAAAAAAAAAATGTAGTTTTGACTTTCAAACTTGCATAACTGTCTGTATGAGTGTGACTTTGGCTAATACCAGTAAAACAAGAATTATAAAAATTGTCAAAATTTATTGATAAATCATGTGTATCAAAAAGTTCAAAGTCTGAAATTGACAGAAATGTTTATAAAATCGACCAGAATGTTTAATAATGTCGAAAATGTCTAAAAATTTTTAAAATGTCTACAATTATGGTCCGTTGATGCTCTAATATTTTACGTTCTTCATACTATTTCAAAATTCTTCACATACTTAATTCATAACAAAAAAAATTAAAGAGTGTATCGACTCTATTACAAAAATACTACTTTAGCAAGCATCTTAGTACTTGTAGTTTAGTAAAGTCTATTGAGTCTACGTTAGTTTTTGCGCAAAAGGAAAAAAATATGAGGGTTTACTGTCCGAAGATGCTAGCTCGATACAGATATAATAAACGCCTCTTTGTGAACTTGTTTCTAGATTCACAGTAATCATAATTCAATATTTTTAATATAATAACTCATTGTATAGTATGTTTCAATAGTTTATAATCATATAATAATAAAGTTGCAGTACGCTACATGATTCCGGTTATTTATTTTTATTTATTTATTACACATCATTTGCACGTCTTTGTATGTCTATTGCGACACCTGTTATGCAAGAAAAATATCTCATTTGCACGTCTTCGAATACCCTTTGGTACCTGTTATGCAAGAAAAAACAATATATATATATATATATATATATATATATATATATACATTCATCAATAACTCATATAAATAATCATTTGTAATCATGGTACTGTAATGTAGTACTGATAGCTACATTTTAAATATCGTAGTGGCATCATTATCATGTAGGTAAGATTGTTCAACGTAAACATATCTTTATCTCAGCATTTTTAGAATACGCCATATTTAAGATAACTGCACCGGAAAAATTAATAAATGTTTTCAATAGTTCAACTTTAAGTTGTATACGGACATAATAGTTTAAAATCATATTATCAATTCGTTTTCATCATGTACAAAATAACAATTGGATATCTCAAGTTTTTGATCGAATACGTGATCATTTGTTTGTACAAAATTGTGTCATTTATTTGGCACTATGCTACTAAAGTACTCAATTCAAAATTTCAACGTTCGGAGTTTTAATATTTCATATAATATCTTACTTAAAGTACTTACATTGGTTTCTTGTAAATAGTTGTAAAATGCAGTTCTTCTTTTTGGAGGTTCTGACAATACATATTTTTGACATCGTATATTGCCAAAATGTCCCTGGAGTGGTTTTCCATCAAGCTAAATATCTAGAAAGTTTCTTAAACAAAAAACAATACAATGTCCATTTGGACATATCTAGAAAGTTATTGACATTATTGTCTGCACCAATTTTTTTGTGGTATACTTAAAATAAGCTTTTTTTCTATCTCGGTAAAAAATCATACACGTTTTTATAAAACGTTTCCTTTTGCAGAATAAATCTACATGTAAAAACATTTAAATCATTTTGTCCCAAATAAAGGAATAAGAAAGTTAGTTTCGTTCTTTCTAAAAGTATGTTTCATCTATAGCAAAATTACTTAAAAAATATGTGGTTTGCAGAGTGTATAATAACTAGATTCGCTTAAAAATAAAACCTTAAAAATTTTCTAATTTTTAGTTACGTTTAAAGTAATATTTAAAAAAAAATGATATAACCTAACTTATTTCTTACTGTGTTACAGTTAATAATTAATTACGAACTATACTTATATGATTTTTGGCTTTTTCTCTTTTTTGTGATTTTATAAAACATAAGAACTTCATAAATTTGTGTCAAGTATGCTATGTAATTGAAGGTTAATGCATAGAAATAAACTTAAATTACTGGATTATGAATAATAATACATGACTGTATTCTGTTATCAGCTTAAGATTGTGGTCTTTATTTTAACCAGAAAGTCTAAGATCAGTGTTATGTATTTAATACTTCTGTGCGTTGATTACTAAGAAAATAAAGTAAAAGCTTCTAAAAGTGCTTTCAGTTTTTAAGTGTATATTTGTGAAAAATTAATACAAAATTTGTGTAAATGTGTGTACGTTAAGTGATTCAATTATGTTTTGTCCTGCATTTTCAGTAACGTTTACGGATTATACAGAGTTTAGGTAAGCTAGAGCTATTAATGGTTAACAGATTCTAAATGATGACATAAAGCTTTACAAACGTGTAGGGTAACTGAAATTTTTCAGGGATGATATTCAATTGCATTTTCTTACAAATGGAATTTGTTTTAACCAAGTGCTAATAAATTAAAAATAATTTCTGAAAGATAAAAGTTTTAAAAAAATGGCAATTTTTAATGCATGCTAAACAGGATGTAGAAAACCTCAGATGACAAGTTCCTGTCTAGTAACTGTATGTAACTAATGTTCCTTAAAGATTTTTATGTGATTTACAAAGAAAGATTAACAGAATAATTAAAAATGGAAGTTCACATTTTTGTTTTTCAATTAATTATCAGTTTAAAGAAAAGTAAATTTTGCGGTAGGATTAGCGATATGATTCGTCATGTAAATGCATAAATAGAATTGTGGTATTAACATTAAATTAACTTGACATTGAAATAAAATACTTAGAATGGATTTCTTTTTCCCTATAATAAATTAGAAACTAAAACGTTTTAAACTAAATGTCTGTTCTTAGGGGTAGATTGATTTGTGTCAATGGTCTGCTGTTTTTCTTTTGTAAAGAAGTAGTTGTAATTGAAAGCTTGAATAAAAATTTAAAAGTTGGATTTGAGGTGATATACTAAGAAATACAAAGTGTAAAATTGTAAAATTATTATGTAAAATTGATTTTAACCAAATTTAAAATAAAAATGTGATTGGAATTCAAAAGTATACCGTTGAACTGACTTCATGTAAGGATATGGAATGTTAATGTGACCCTAAAAAAATATACGTCTGCCACCAAAAACCAAATTGAGAAGACGGCACTTCCACCAAATGTTAAATGCAGAACCGGCGTCTCTAACAAATGTTAAACATGGTTTTTCCAAACGGCGCATCCGCCAAATGTTAAATTAAGGAACCGGCGCCTCTACCAAATGTTAAGTACACTTTTGTTGATGGTTAGATATGCTTTTGACGTAGCTAGGTAGAGTCTTTCGTAGCGAGAGGTGGTACTTAACTCAGGTATTAGTCCTTGGGATCGAGAGGGGTCTTTAGGAACTGCGATGAGGTTTTGAGACAAGACATTCTTGTAACACGATTATAGTAATAAGTGAAATGATAAGATGGAAGTAAACAACAATATTTAATAAACAATAAATAAACTTAAAGCTAAATGACATGTAACAAAAGCAAAGCAATAAAGGAGTGAATGAATTACTTACGTGACCATCTGTGCTCAACTGCCTCAGCAACCATAAAAGACTAGGTTACCATTTTGAGGGTTGGCTCTGAGCCGATTTGCTCCAGAGCAATGGATGAACTAGGACCATACACAGACTGACTGAACTGAACTAACTAACTAACTGAACTGACTGACCGACTTTGGTGCTCTGTCTTTTATAGCTGCTGATAACATGAAATGGGTTTTCTGCCGAAGGTTGTGGCAGGCGATAAAAGTGTATGTTTAATAGTGGTAAGCCAAAACTTCCCTGAGTTCTAGGACATCTGCAAGAAATCTAAATGTGGTTGTTGCAAAGTAAAGACGACTAAAAGATTAAGTATACAAAAAGATAAGTGTGGTGAGGTAATTTCAAGAACATGACATTTGATAAACATGATGCAAGTTTTCCTAGAACAAAGGATGTTCGGCTTACTGATTCTGTTACAATGTAATAAAAAGTAATCTAAAATAATGGTTTCGCTATATACAACAATACCATTTGACGATCTCAAATTGCCTAGATCGTTACAAGGGCGTCAGATGAAATTTTGCATAAGGGCGCCATAAGTGCCTATTTACGAATTCGTTTAAGCAGTACCAACAATAACGTTGATCTGTCTTTATCAACTTCCCTTCTCTGAAACACTTGTTCGTAACGCTTATTTCAGAAGCAACTTGAATAGATCTGTCTAATTATGAAAAATATCAGACGCCATCGAAATTTCTGAACTATTTTATTTACCATTGTTTACAGTTTGAAATTGTAATTTTGAATTAAAACCATAAATGACATCATTAAATTTAATTATAAATTAGAAGGTATAAACTATCGAGTGCTGAAATCAAGTTATTCAATCGAGTCTTGCGGAAGGCAAGTTTTCGAAACAGAGATCCTGCTTTAATGAATCCACGCACTGCTTGTCTTACACTGCATTAATTCACCATCCATGTATCTGCTTACAACATGTGTTATTTATGTGAGCACGTAAACACAATATAACCTCCTGTCTCTGTCAAAGGAAAATTAACTTGTTTTGTATTCTCTCCATTTAAACTAGTTCATTTTTTCTTTAAATGGTTAATGTATGGCATTTGTCAATGCTTGCATTCAACATGTATGTAATATGTATAAACTGTTGAGTTTAAGATCGAAACACCAATTAAAATAAATATGCGAATAAGTTAAATAAGTGATTGATTTGTGAACGATTTAAAAGAAAAAGAAGAAATGATTTCAACAGACAAATAATTTACCTTCTAGGATCGCAGAATAAGGAATAAGATGTTGGCTTGTATTGATTGCGTATATATTTGTGTTTGACATAAATACACAAGCAACGTAGTAAACACATCGTTTAGGTATTCATTTGCATATCTCTGATTGGATAAAAGGTATAATAGTATAAGAAAGAAGACAGTTACAATTTTTATGTAGGCTATTGTGAGACATTTTATAGTAATAAAGTCATCCATTAACTATCAGACGTTTAGATTTGCTCTCGACGTACTCGTTTATAGGTGCGTGAAGTTGGCCGCAACATTTTTGAATTTACCAATTAGGCGCCATTTTGCGCCGCTAAAACTAAATTTTGCGCCGTCTTGGCAAACAAGTTATTAATAAAATAAGATTTTTCCGGCCAAGTTCACGAAGCCGCACTTTTTTTCAATTTTCAGAAAATCTTTATTCCATAATTTAGCGCCAATTAGGCGCCATTTTGCGCCGTTCAATAATTTTGCGCCCTCCAGTGTAACAAGTTATTTGAAAAAAACGTGAAGTTGGCCGCGACTTTTTTGAACTTCGAAAAAATTTTTGTACCACAATTAAGCGGTAATTTGGCGCCAATTTGCGCCGTTGAAACAAAATTTTGCGCCCTTCTGTGTTAGAAGTTATTTAAAGAAAACTATTTCTCCAAACTAGCCAAAATCGTGAAGTTGGCCGCGACTTTTTTGAATTTTTAAAAAAATTTTGTACCAAATTTAAGCGGTAATTAAGCGCCATTTTGCGCCGTTAAAACGAAATTTTGCGCCCTTCTGTGTAAGAAGTTATTTAAAAAAACCATTTCTCCAAACTAGCCTAAATTGTGAAGTTGAACGCGACTTTTTTGAATTTTAAAAAAATTTTTGTACCAAATTTAAGCGGTAATTAGGCGCCATTTTGCGCCGTTAAAACAAAATTTTGCGCCCTCCTGTGTAACAAGTTATTCGAGAAAAACAATTTTTCTGAACTACCTAAAAGCGTGAAGTTAGCCGCGACTTTTTTAAATTTTGAAAAAAATTTTGTACCAAATTTAAGCTGTGTAGCGTGATCCCTTTTACCGCACGCCAATGATTAGTTTAGTGGAACACACTCCTAACCTCCTAATAAGTAGTATGTGTTATGTCGTGTAGAGGAATGGTCGTACCCTATCCTCGCTCATGTATTATGCATTGTTTTGATTGTTAAGTCCTTAATATACGTAGTTTACTGTGTACCATTGCTTTATATTAAAACCCTGAGATTAAAATACAAATACATATATTGTGTACAACGAGTATTATTAGTAATTATAACAAAAACCGTCCCTCGTCCCGTTAAAGCTGTAATTACGCGCCATTTTGCGCCGTTAAAACAAAATTTTGCGCCCTTTCGTGTAAGAAGTTATTTAAAAAAAACTATTTTTCCAAACTATCTAAAATCGTGAAGTTGGCCGTGACTTTTTTGAGTTTTGAAAACATTTTTGTACCAAAATTAAGCGGTAATTAGGTGCCATTTTGCGCCGTTGAAACAAAATTTTGCGCACCCCGTGTAACAATTTATTTGAAGAAAACTTTCTCTGGCTATCTTAGACGCGTGTCTTCAATGTTGAAATTACCGTTCTTTACAATAAGTATCGTAGTTGAGGGATAATTGTATTATTTTAAAACGTTACATACAAGGAATGTGCTATAGAAAATATTATTTTAGTCTAAACAAATAAATACATTATAACCAGTAGCGTCTTGCATTTTGCTGAGTACACAGGATTTATTTAAGTATAGAGTGAAGATTTAAATAAATAAAAATGAAATACAATTTGCTGCTGACTTTCACAAAACCTCAGTTAGAGATATTAAAATCGGAATTTAGGATCTTTGTCTTAAATAATAAAATACTTGTATAAGCGTTTTTTAAGAAACAACTCTTACGCGTGTAGAATAGAGAATGAAAGTTGGTATGAAAATTTTATTTCCTGTTATAAACTTGAAACTTCATAAAAATATATTATTAATCAAGTATTTAAATTATGTATAATTACTCCTAACCATGGGGTGTAATTCCATGGTAATACTTTCAAATAATAAGAGGCGGGCGACAGCTAATTTCTGATAAGAAGATACCGCTGGTGGCCTACTATATTATGTTCGCTTACTAGCTGTGTCCGTTAGTTCTAGAATTTAGTATAAATCAAAATATGAATGTATATACAGTTCGGAAAAATGGTTTTTTTTTTCAAATAACTTGTTACACAGAAGGGCGCAAAATTTCGTTTTAACGGCGCAAAATGGCACCTAATTACCGCTTAAATTTGGTACAAAATTTTTTTCAAAATTCAAAAAAGTCGCGGCCAACTTCACGATTTCGGCTAGTTCGAAAAAATAGTTTTTTTTAAATAACTTCTTACACAGAAGGGCGCAAAATTTCGTTTCAACGGCGCAAAATGGCGCCTAATTACCGCTTAAATTTGGTACAAAATTTTTTTCAAAATTAAAAAAAGTCGCGGCCAACTTCACGATTTTAGTTAGTTTGGAGAAATAGTTTTTTTTAAATAACATTTTACACAGAAGGGCGCAAAATTTCGTTTCAACGGCGCAAAATGGCGCCTAATTACCGCTTAAATTTGGTGCAAGAATTTTTTCAAAATTCAAAAAAGTTGCGGCCAAGTTCACGCTTTTAGGTAGTTTAGAAAAATAGTTTATTGCAAATAACTTGTTACACAGAAGGGCGCAAAATTTCGTTTTACCGGCGCAAAATGGCGCCTAATTACCGCTTAAAGTTAGTACAAAATTTTTTCAAAATTCAAAAAAGTCGCGGCCAACTTCACGATTTCGGCTAGTTCGGAGAAATAGTTTTTTTTAAATAACTTCTTACACAGAAGGGCGCAAAATTTTGTTTCAACGGCGCAAAATGGCGCTTAATTGGCGCTAAATTATGGAATAAAGATTTTCTAAAAACTGAAAAAAGTGCGGCTTCGTGAACTTGGCCGGGAAAAACTTATTTTATTAATAACTTGTTTGCCAAGACGGCGCAAAATTTAGTTTTAACGGCGCAAAATGGCGCCTAATTGGTGCCTAATTATGACAAATATTTTTGAAAAATTCAAAAATGCTGCAGCTAACTTTACGCACCTCTCGTTTATGATATTTTAATATTATTTGAAATTTTCATTAAGATTTAATATGACCAGAAACACACATTAATCGCGACTTCGGTCGTGAAAACATGTAACATTATAATAACAATAGTAATAATAAATTTATTGGACAGTAGTAGTAGAGGGTGAAATCATGCAAAAACATAATCAGTTACTTTAATTCCATCGTCGATGCTGGACTGCAACTTGCTTTAACTGTATAACGATATCGATAACGATTGAAATTATAATTAAAACCTCACAAACTGTAACATACTGTTTTAGTACAGTCGGTTATGTAAAAATAACTCTCTATTATTTCTCAAATTGGTTTATTTTCTAGTTTAATTTTAGCGTCCCAATTACTAGGATAACGGTTTTGTAGCATAAATATGTCTGCGATTTTAAACGGCTTCAAAAGCTCCGTTACCAAGTAGCCAGAGCAGGGTTCTTGGAAAATATAATCCAAAGATTTAATTAACATTCCCAAGGTACAAAGCTTTACTTGGAAGGCACTTAACGTGTCAGATTAGTAGTATCTACTAATAGATGTCAATCAAGTAGCTAAGACCCTAGTTATGTATAAAGCAGCCCGAGTTGTCTGAATAACTTTCAATTAGTTTGGGTACTTAACTAAAATTATAGTTTTGGAGTTTTCTTGTGAGGGAGATTTTGATTATCCTAAAGCAATTGTTAGTTTTAATTAGCTTTTAAGATTTATGACAGGCTTAACCTTTTCGATTATGAGAGCTAAACTGGACTGGGTATTTTTTAATTAACTTAAAGGTATATAAGGAGTTCAGTGTGGGATGGAAAGGGCTTTTTTTATTTCAATACTTCCGACCGACAGTTGGTTTTATTTCTGTACTTCTGAAAGTAAAGTGATGTGTGTTTTTTATTTTATTCTGAGTAAGTATTTTCTCAGTTACTAAAACAGAGTGTATGGTATTTTTTAAATAATGAACTCAAGGGTTGTGTAATGAATTATGTATCCGTAATTGTTTAACTAAATTGTGCCGACGTTTTGTAAAAATACTGACGTTCAGATTAAAGCTCTGAGTTTGGGCTTAAGCTGACCGCGTTGAAATTTTATTCCCTGGGTACTTATTTAGGCAGACAGGGAGGCTTCAGCAGGGTACACCGCTTCACGCTCACGCAATAGCTTAGCAACGAAACCTACCTGATTACGAAATTTTCAGGGCAGGTATAGTAGTAAAGGACCCCCGTAGTGATAATCTTTGTTGTACTTGAACGAGTTCCGTTACAGTATAGTTGACCGGTGAAAAGGTCGTTTCATGTTCTGTTAGTTGGAGACACCCTTGTTAACTGAGAGCGTGGGTCACAGTAGGTAACCTTATTAAAGTTTGAGCCCGAAATTGTTTCTTATATCCTTAAAAAGTAGAGTAGTCCTAAGGAATTTAGACATGATCTTGTTTAGTCATATAGTGTGTAACTAGCCGGGGACTATAAAGCTCCACAGTAGTGCAGTGTTAAAATTTTCTGCGTGCGTATTTGTGACAATCTTTTCCCATTCTCTAGAACAAAGTGCCACGAGTGATAATACATTGATAAGGTCCGTAAGCCTTCCCCTCTTTTACGGTGGCGCCCTATTGTATATAACGGCAAATATTGTATATATTTTGTACTCATATGTCATTAGGTTAAGGTTTAATTAGTTGTACAGTTAATAAAACAATCTAAATTTATATATTAATGTGTTGTAGCTTAATGAACCTCACCCTCTCACCGACTGTAGCAAGCTTTCGAGGCAATGTTCCGAAACGTTTGGGTACTTTAGGTTCAGGGGTCATGCCCTATTATTTTATTGTTAATTTGATATCCTCACGAGGCAGGAATGTATAGTTAGTTACAAAACAATGATAAAGTTTTAATAATAGTTTCCTGGTCTCATCATAAAAACAACAACCCCTCCTTTCGGCAATGCTTTTAAGTCTGCATGATTTAGGAGGGGATCAATAAGGTGTAAGGAAGGAAGTATCTCTTGACCAAACATCGTACCCACCAAAATAAACAAATTTATTTTAAACAACGCGAGTTACATATCTCCATAATCAATGCATGTATAATTAAATAGAAATTATTCAGAAATTTAAGTTAGATGCAACAATGTAATTCAAAAATAAATAAAGAAAAGGTTAATGAAAGTTCACATACAAGTTGTGAGAACGGATGTGAATACAATGTATTCCAGACGTAAGTGATACTGCAGGGGTAGGTCACAGACGGCTATAAAACCACAATTATTAGAATTAAGATTATTACTTTGCATTATATAATTGAATAAAGAAATAAGCGGACATGAGCTCTGCAGTTCCCAAAGAAATGTAAGGGGCAGGGACAACATAAATACTCTGAGAACCCTAAGATAGTCAGTCAACCTTGAGCCGCACAACTTTTGCATTGTTGGTTGTTTAGATTACTCGCCCTAATTTAAATCTATTTAACAGTAATTTCGACTTAGAGTAATTTTATATAGTTTTGTAAAATTCCATTTGTAATTTCTAATTAAATAAAAATTGTTACAAGAGTTTTTCGGAAAAATTTTTTTAAAAAGGCAGCTCCCAATGCCCAAAACGTAACTCGCAAACTAATATGCACAACCTACGCGATAAAGTTATAGGTGACTATAGTAAATTACTTATATACCCTAATGATATTAGCGCATCATACAAGTATACAAACGTAAGATAGAAAAAACTGTTATATAAATAAAAATTACTGCTCTGTGTACAAAGGGCAGAGCTTTGTCACGGGCCTTTTAAAGGTACCGTGTGCTGTCATAGCTGTAGGCTTTCTCTTTAGCAGTTGAACCGAACGGACGTGTTTTGCGTAGCTCCTGGATTAACAGCTACAAGCAGGTTTTTATATAGGGATTTTTATATTTATTACTTTGGAGTTTTGATTTTTATTGCGTGTTATAATAATATGCGGCGTTAGTTTTTCGAACTCAGCGCGATGAAATATACTTAGAAAACAAAAATTTGATTGATTAAATAATAAATAAAGTGGGTTTTGCTTAGATTTTAACCAAAAACCCGCGTTTAAAACCAAATAAAATTATATTTCGACTTAATAAATCAAAAACTCTATTAAACAGGACGCAATAAATATTTCCAAAAACAAAGATAAACTGGGAATTCAGGGGCAAATCTTTAACAATGATCTATGTAGGAGCAATTGAATCGACTATGTTGTATGCGGCTTCTCTTTGGGCGGAAGGTTGCAAGATCAGGAAAATCCGACAATTGGCGAACGTTTAGCGCATAACAGTGGTCAAGGTGGCGAGAACGAACTGGACCACATCCAGGAGGTAGTCCTAGTGATTAGTAGGATTACACCAATCGTATTCGTCGTCGGGGAATAGAGATCAGAGATTTATAAACATAAGGAAAGTATTGACTTTAGAGCTAGGGAGGTTGGGAGGAAAATCATTATTTCTGAATTAGGGCATCCGGCCGATGTCAAGGGGATTAAGTTTGTCGAAGGCGATGAAAACGCAGAGGAGATCAGGATTTATACGGATGGTTCGCGAATGGACGATGGGTAGGCAGGGGCGGCGTTCGTTGTGTATAAGGAGGAGAGGGAAGTGTTCGGATTCCAAACTAAAGTTGCGGATTAGAGCACAATTTTTCGGTGCGAGTTAGTGGCTATTAGAGAAGCTGTAGCGTACGTCATCAACCACTCGGGCACCAGTGGGTATTCTATCATTAGCGATAGCAAATCGGCTTTGACTGCTCTGGCAAATATGAATACCTCAACAGATCGTCAAGGGGACGTTTGGCGGATAGCATTTTTCTTAATCTTCTTTGGGAATTAAATTAAATTAAACCACAACAAACATACAGGGAGTATTTAGGAGGATGGTGTACACGGCACTTGTGTTTTGAGATTTGATGTTTTATTGGGTTAGGTCGCGTGACGGATAACAAGGAAACGACAGAGCACATAAACTGACCAAGAAGGCCGCAACAGAAAGGTTTCTTACATAGTATTTTTTGAAACCGAGGTCACTAATTAAGAAAAAGCTGCGAGAAAGGTCAATCCGACAGTGGGAAAGGAGGCGGAACAACGCCGCCACGGGCAGGTTGCCACACAAATTTATACCGAGCATAGAATCTAGAGATACGATGGAGGTGAAATTGATCATAAGATGGTGCAGCTAATAACAGGGCACGGAGCTCTGAAAGTCTACCTACGAAGATTGGGATTGACCGAGAACGACCGCTGTGAATGCGACGAGGGATCAGAAAGCGCGAAGCACGTGCTATTTGGCTTTCCACTAGAGATGGTTAATGGAGGGCTGCCGGACAGTAAACTAGCTGTTGAGGGGCTAGAATGACCTAAGAACCTGGAAAAGTCCAAGGAGTGGCTAACCAGGTGTTCTGGGTAGGCTTGAAGGAATTTGCGGGAAGGGTCGAGAAACCGAACGCCGAGAACCGGGTGTAAACCGTACGGAATGGGGGAGAGGGTTGCTTGAATTTCGGTGTAGTAGATAGTTTAGTGTAGAAGAATTGGTTTAAATTAATTTTGTACCACGATATAGCTTAATTTACAAAAATTAGCAATAATACATATGTATAGTAAATTAATCATTGTCTTACATAAACTAGTGGAACAAATCACCGGGTAATAAATCAAAACTTTAAACATCAGGTTAATAAATAACAAAACTAAATCAGGAATCTAATTAACTTAAACCAATAAATAAACCAAATAAAGTGAGAAACTAAACTAGAGCGAAACCGTGCATTCTGCCAGGACTTAAAAATGATTGTGATTATGACCCCCAGGACATTTAGTGTATACCTACCAGGACTTTAGCAATGTACATACTCCATAGATCGAAACGTAAATAAAGATGATTTTAAAAACTATGAGTGGTTTAATTCCCAAAGAAGATTAAGAAGAATGCTAAACAAACCACAAAAAACATACAGGGAGTATTTACATTGCAAAATTTTTGGTGGGTATGCACTAAATGTTCTGGGGGTCATAATCACATTCATTTTTAAGTCCTGGTGGGGTGTGCGGTTTCACTCTAGTTTAGTTTCTCACTTTAGTTGGTTTATTTATTGGTCATGGATCGAAACGTAAATTAAGATGATTTTAAAAACTATGAGTGGTTTAATTCCCAAAGAAGATTAAGAAGAATTTAGCAATGTATACTCATCTTCTCTTAGCAGTGAGATAATTAGATGTAAGCAGACCACTAGATTTTCGGATCCTGGAGAAAATTATATTCGAGGTATGTACAAATATTGTGGAGACTATACTCGCGTAAGCGTTAATAAATAGATTTAGCAATTAATTTTTAACGAGCACGTTTCGGTGTGATGGCGCTAGCCAAAATAATGCCTATGCAAATGCAGCAGATAACTTTAATGTTGGTTTTTGCTATTTATGCAGTGTTATATGTTTAATGCTTTATTTGGATATTTATATCTTATGCCTGTATTGTACGTTTATATATTTAGTTGTGTTTTGTCGCTGGATTAGTTTTGTTTGGCGTTTTGCCTATTTTTTGGTCGCAGTATCTATAGGAAAGAAGTTTCAATTAGAATATGTCAGTTAGGGCACGATAGGGATCGTTAGGGACAAATTTAGGCTAAAGTTAGAATAAAATACTTGGTCTATGGAAAACGATATTGTAAATTTATAGAGTATGAACGAATGGCTGGCTTCGCTATTAATAAATTTGGCGTATGCTTAGAAATTCGAATCCAATGGTAAATATTAGTTTTAAGTCGACTCTTCGGGTTGCACCGGTAAGCAGAGCTGGCGACTGCCATCCGGTAATTCGGCTACCTCCCCATTTACTTTTGTTAGTGTCTTGTTGATCAGACACACTCCATAGTCAACTTTAGTCTTAGTTTATATATTTTATTTATTATTAATTAATTTTGAAGTCAGATTTATTTGAAGCACGTTTATTTTCGCGTTTAAACCCAACGTAGTACTTTCGGGTATAGAATTGGGTACGTGACGGTTCTTTCTTACATTATACTGCCTTAACTGTGACAACGCACACGACGTTGTCTTTGCCAGCATGCGGTTGGATGATTCTACCCAACCTCCAACGAAGAGGTGAGGCAATCCCATGTTTAATAAAAACCAAAGTATTTAATTTTAGTGATTGCTCGAAGCCAAAGCACTTAGACTTTTGCAATAACCGCTGGGCCAATTGTCAGTGGTGTAATCGATTAATGAGAATTTTCATAAACTCTGTATCTGGAATTACTGAAAAAAGTTCAAAAGTTAAAAATGGCTCGCAATTAAGCACGATAAATCGTTGCGATCCGAATTACACGGTCCTAACGGACAAGAGTTTAAAAGTGCTTTGATTTGTACTACAACGGTATTGAGTTCCTCATAAGTTAAGAAGTTAAGCGTTGCTCAACGACACGAGACAAATGGGTTTTGACAGATCTGATCTTCCCACAGTCCACCGAAGTGTAGAGCAGAAGGGGGATTAAACAACTATTCAATGATTTTTGCTTCTGCCGATTGTTGTAAAAGTTCACGAATTCTGGAAGCAGCACCAACAAAGTTTGTACCATAATTGCTGTACGTGTGTATACACCTTCCACGCTGGGAAATGAATCGGTGGATAGCTACTGAAAATGTATACGCCGACAAATCTGAAACTAATTCTAAGTGCACAGCCTTAGTGCTGCAACAAACAAGAGACAAAGATGTGCATTTAAAGATTTTGCACTTTTTACCCCAACCCATTGTTATGAAGAACAGACCGCCAAAATCGACACCAGTATGACGAAATGCTTTTCTAGGAGTAACCCTCTGAGTGGGTACATCTACCATAGAAAGCACCACCGAAATGGAATAAGCCTTAAAATATAGAATACATGACCGTAGGAACAGTTTTATGGGTCCCCTAGAAGACAAAATCGAAAAATCTTGTTGTAGTAATGAATGGATGGTAAGATTGCCGCAATGTAAATTTTTAACGTGACGATCAGTTATAATCAGAGTGGTTAAGAGATTTGATCGAGGGAGAAGTAATAGATATTTTGTATCATATGATACGTCCAAATATCTTAGCCGACCGCCCACCCTGAGGAGCCCCGGTTATCAACGAAAGGAGAAAGTCTGCATTTTTAACGTGGGCGACAACACACATACGAAAAAAATGCTCGCCTAACATTTTTCAAGCGGTCCGTGTCGGGAATCGAACCTGGGACTTTCGGATCAGCAGTTACACGCGAACCTATCTGATCCGGGAGCCGTCTGTCCAACGACCCTTACATCTGATTTCCCAAACTCTACTCAAAGGTACTACTAAATTTTTTATTTGGCATAACCCTTGCTTTGAATTTTGCCGAACCCTTGCTGTTGCAAGCAAGGTAGGGATTTTTAACGTGCGTGACAACACTCACGCGCGGGAACTCCATTTTTCCTCTCATCGAGGGCGTATTTTTGTAAAAAAATGCTCGTCTAACATTCTTCAAGCGGACCGAGTCGGGATTTGAATCCGGGACCTTGGTCTTGTGCAACTACCGCAGGCGCTAGGGGATCTACATACTTTGACTAAATCCTTGGCAATTGTAGCATCTGGTAACTTCTCCGTGGTCACAAATTCTGCAGGAGCAGTATCCTACAAAGAACGAGAATTAGCAGTGAGGATTGAACGAAGTTTAGATGAAACGTTTAGGATGAGGTTATGGGATTCGTCACTCGTGGAGCGACGGATGGAAATAGATTTCAGGTCTGAAGAAGTTTTCGGGGATGAGTTGTTTGAAAGATATCTGGTGGTACGTGTAGTTGAGAGCGTATAGGAAAGGTATTTCTTTATCTAGCTCAAACAAAAGTTTTTTTCCAAGTGCATCAACGCACAAGCTACAGAGACCAATTTTAAGATGAGTTCAAAGTAACGCGAATTCGAAAAGCAAACATCCGCGCTTATCGAAGCGCGATTGACTGGAAAAGCCGGGAATTTGTCGGAATAGTTCAATTTACTATTTCTACGAGGGTTTAGAATGAAACCACAGAGAAAGTAATGATAGGCTGCAAGGTATAACGAGATACTTAAAAACAGAACATTGACTTCTTTAATTGTAGGATAAATTTGTTGTTTCGAACTAAATAAGCTCAACCTGAAAATTTGTAGAAAGCGTATTTATTGTACACAGTATGTAAATGATTTAATTTATCGCATAATAAACTTTATGTTTCAAGGCAAATTGGATTTAACTCGATAAATTATTCGAAACCATATTTATTATTAATTACGTTGGAAATAAACGTAACAAGCTAAGAAATCCTTAAAAAATTATCAGAGAATATAACAAAATCTCGAAGAAAGTTTTAAGAAATACTCAAAGACTTGAAGTGAACTTTAAGAAAACTTTTACGAGACCTTTAAGGGAATAAAATTAATTTAAGACAACTTAAGAGTTCGGTAATAGAACTTTAAGAAAACTTTAAAAAGCTTTAAGGAAACTTCGGGAGAATTTTAAGAAAATTTTAAAAGAACTTTACAATGACCACAAGAGAATGGTCAGAAAAACTGTAAAAAGCCTTAAAAGAACATTAAAAATATTTTGAAGGATACTTTAAAAGAACTTTAAACAACTTTAATAGGACTTTAAGACGGTTTTTAGGAAACTTAGAAAGATATTTAGGAAAGCTTTAAGAGAACTTTAAAGAACTTCAGAACTGTAAGGAAACTTCAAAAGAACTATAAGAGAACGTTAAGAGAACTTTAAAAGGGCTTTAGAGAAGCTCAAGAGCACTAGAAATTTAGAAAACCTTTAGAAGATTTGAAAGAACTTTAAAAATTTTAAACGAATTTTATAAAAATTTGGAATAAATTTTGACAGTACTGATATGCAACCAACCACCAACCTTGTCGTGTCCTCAGCAATTTTTGTTAAGTATGTAATATGTATAACAGTAAACTAATAAGCCGGTTAGCTTATCTCAATTAAAATATACACGCAAATTAATTAATAAGTGATTGATATCAAGACGTTTATATAAAAAAACGACTAACAGAAAAGTAATTTACTTTCTTACATTGTTGAATAAGGAATAAGATGCTAGCTTGTATTGATTGCGAATACATTTATGTTTGACATAAACACATAATCGACGTTGTAAACACATCGCTTAGATGCTCATTAGCATATATTGAATTGCATAAAATACATAATAGTATTACAAATAAGACGGTTACAATTTTTATATATGCTATAAGTAGACATTGTATAAGATTCACTGATTTCCATTAAAATGACAATCGTCTAGGATTCCCTACTAGGTATATACATTTGAGTTAGCGTTACACAACTTTATTTGTAAAATAAATTCACTACAAAGACATAGTGTATATTTTTTCCTTTTAAAACAACTACTTCCGTTCTGAATGGACCTGCACCTTCAAGAAATTCTAGATTACTAGAATGGGTAGAATGGCTTGAAAGTTCCACTGATCTAAAGAGCCGAACTACACGTTTAACCAAAGTATTGGGATCTTTAGTGAGGAACCAGACTAAGACAGGTTCCCAAAATAGGGCAGCTGTGTGGCAAAGACCATAGGGATCGGTATGGCCTTCTAAAACATACGATTGCGATGTGGTAGGCAACGGGAAGCCACTATATTAATTCCCAAGTATACAGCGTACTTAAATTGTTATTTAAAATAGTCCCCCATTCGGATCTCCGGGAGAGGATTACTTCGGAGGGTGTAATCGGAAAGTTTAGAAAAGTAGTCGGGAACATTCTGGGAGTCGGGGCGTGAAATGTCAGAAATATGAAGCAAATAATTCATATAGGATCAGAGGAAGGAAATTAGGGCGTGGGATAACTATGAGAAAGAAGATCACTCTGTAGAAAACTACTTACAAGAGAGCGAAAAAGTACTCATGGTTAGATTAGAATCTAAATTGCTAAATACAATAATAATTCAAGTATACATGCCCACCTTTAGCTATAGTGAGGAACAGGTAGAAGCGATCTTCAAAGATGTCAAAGACATAATAAGATACGTAAACGGACATGAAAATTTAGTAATTATGGGGGGATTTAAACGCAGTGGTAGGTGAGAGTAGAGAAGTAGGTTTATTTGGTTTAGGCACAAGAAACGACCAGGGAAATAGGCTGGTAGAATTTTGCGACAAAAACAATTTAGCCATCACAACTCACAAGCACATTATTTCATCATGCTAGAAGACGATAGGCGTGGAAGATGCTAGGAGATATAAAAAGATATCAAATAGATTACATTCTTATTAGATAACGGTTTAGAAATCAACTAAAAATGTAAAAGCTACCCAGAAACAGATTTAGACACTTACCACAACATTGTAATTATGAAGGCCGCTCTTAAATTAAAAAATTTGAGAAAAAGGAATGGAAAAAGGTACTTTAACTTTCAGAAACTAAAAGATAGAGATATCCACGAAAGATCCGAGAAAAAGTCAAATGAATTGCTGAAAGATATCGGGGAAATTTCTGATACTAAGGAACTAGAAACAGAAAGGAATAACATTAGATCCAGTTTAGACATTGCGGACAGAGATATTTTGGGATATACACAAAAAGAAAATAAGTAACCATGGATAACAAAAGATATCCTGAATTTAATAGAAGAAAGACGAATATATAAAAATAGATCGGACGAAGCTAGAAAAAAGAGATATAAAGTCAGAAAATGGGATATTATTCACAAATGCAGGAAAGCTAAAAAGCAAATAGAATGATGAAAAGTGCAAAAAGATACAAACTAAGATGGAAATAGGAAAGACAAACGAAGCATACAAACCAAATAAAATGAATTTTAAGGATATAAAACCGTATAGCAAAAATATAAGGGACGCGGAGAAGAGACATCATCATTATAAAAAAGGTAGAGAAAGTGGTTAGATGGCAAGGTTATATAGAAAGTTTATACGCAGGAAGGGAACTAACAGCATTGGAACAAGAATCAAACATTGAAAATGATGACTTGGGATATTATATACTTAGAGATAAGTTTGAATTCGCATTAAAAGGCCTGAACAATGGTAAAGCACTGGGTATAGGACAAGCAGTAACAGAACGTCTCCTCCAACTTGTAGGCTATATGTATGAGACAAGCGAGATGTCCAAAGCTTTCAAACGTATTATCATAGTCACTATACCAAAAAAGAGAGGCGCGCGGATAGATGTGAAAGTTTTCCAACAATAAGTTTTACAGCACAAGTGTCAAAAATGTTAAATAGAATTGTGCAAAGACGGATGGAAAAATAGTCTGAAAAAGTACTAGGAAAAGATCAATTTGGATTTAGACAAAATAGAGGAACAGGTGAGGCTATTTTAGCTCTGAAGATGATAATGGAGAAAGCGTATATATATATATATATATATATATATATATATATTTCTGTGCTAAGGGGTTGTTTAAGAGTGTACTTTATAGTAAAAGTCGTTTAGAAATGAGAGATCATCATAGGAAGCAGAAAACTGCACTTATTTAGTAAAGAATTGAGAAATGGAGATAGTTTGTAAATAGTAAGCTGTCAACACCCTGTATATAAAGTATAAGTAATTTTAAGTGACGCAAATAAACATAGGAAGACGCATAGTTAGCGTAGAAACCAGGAAGACGTGCATTAAATAAATAGTAAATATTTAATACCCTGTAGATAAAGTTTTAGTTAATTTAGGTAAGGCAGATAATAATATTTTTCAGTGGAAGCACGCGTATTTTATATGTAAACATAATAAAGTGTAATTAGACATGCATTCAAAAGAGTTTCAAACGATTAGGTTAATACGGAGATAAGAAATAGAGCTTCAGGAAGCATATAAATGCGTACAAGTAGTTAACCATTTTTGATAAGAAAGAAGATTAAAAATTGCGTAAATAACATGCATATATGAAAATTAAAAGTCGAATTGCATCAGTTGTTTATGGAAAAGCAATTAGATTCATCAAAACACCGCATGTTTGATAACGAAGACAGCTGCGACCAGGTCACAATTATTGGAAAGCATAGAAAATTACATCAGCAACTACTTTAAATGCAAACATTTGATTGGTTAAAATGAGCGACGAGTTTGTAGACCATATCCACTGACGGAGTAGGGGAGAAAAGATATATTAGCAGGTACAGTGATAACGAAGTCAGTTTTGAACTCAACAAAGGCCGAAGTGCGCCACTATGAAATAAAGTGATACGTAATAATAATTCAAAGTGAAAAATAGTATAAGTGCCAAGATGAAAATTATGATTGCCGATTAAACGGATTCTGAAGCCGGGAAGAAAAAATGCAATTCCGAGTCCGTGGAGAATAAATGTAATTTCGAGTCAGGGGACAATGACAATAAGAATTCTATTCTGAAGCAGGGGAAAATAAATGATGATAATCCAATTCTAAGTTTGGGGAAATTGAAAAGAAGTAATTCTAAGTCTGAAATGGGACGACAATAAATTAGGGTGCATAAGTATAAGTTAATAATGGTAGTCCAGAGGGTGATGGCAACAATTTAAATGCAATGGTTCAAGCGTGTGGATAGACAATATTTCGAATGAGCATGTAATAATCCTGTATTGGGGGAAGATAATTTTTATTCAAATGGATGCGTCGATGCGAAGAAAATAGACCAGTTTAGATTTTAGTTATAAGACATTATTTTTCTATCTTCTTTTTTTATTTAAATATTGAATTTGCTTAATATAAATTAATGTGACGAAGTTCACCAAAACAAAGGATTTGAATCGTATAAAGTAGGTGATATGATAAGAGGTTTCGAACGTTCTACACTTCTTTTATAAAGATAATAGGTTTTTTTTTGATGACTTTGGGTTTGATAAAAAAGGTATATGATTTTGATAAATGAGATTTACAACATTAATTAATTGAAAAGTGTATTTTAAATAATTTACAAAAACTGTACATAATATTTGTTTCATTATATAGAATCGTATTAACTGAATTTATAATTCCAAATAAATGCTAGTCGAGGTCATAAGATAAAGTTAATGGGAGTGATTTGATAATTTAAATAGTTCAAGGAGGAGCTATAAGTTGAATACGAAATTGATAACAAGTAAGGCGGTAACGTATCAAATTTTGTCATTGGTAGACAAGGTTGGTTCAAGATAAAATCCAGTTAAGTTTCTGGAGGTAATTTATAGCAATATTAATAAGACGGCCCAACGTCGGAGGAGATAATTACAATTCTTGTTTATTCATAGCAATATTAATATAACAGCCCAACGTCGGAGAACGATAATTCCAGTAGTATCATAGCGATATATATATATATATATATATATATATATATATATATATATATGAGCTTTAGTGATAGAGGGATAGTACACAGTTTATACAAAGAGCAAACAGCGGTAATAGAATTAGAGCAGCAATGTAGAGAAGTAGATATTAGGAAAGGACTGAGATAGGGATGTCCCCTATGCCCGTTAATTTTTAACTTGTACATCGAAGAGGCGATGAATACTCTCAAATGTAAGAAAACATTTGGAATTATTATGCACATGATATAATGATATTGGCATCTAGCAAGGAAGAGTTAGAGGCTGCTTTTAATGAAATTGAAAGAGTTAGCAGATATGGTATGAATATTAACAAAAACAAAACTAAAGTACTAGTATGCAAAAGAGGGAAATTAAATCTAAAAGTAGAATACAAGTAGGAAACGAGAACTTGCAAGAGATTAATGATTTCTGCTTCCTTCGCAGGAAGCAGCCAAATAGCGCAAAATGAGAAGCGCAAAAGATATAAAACAAAGATTAGCACAAGGTCGTGCTACATTTAACACGAAATGCAACTACTATGTTCAAAGACAACAAGCATAGAAATAAGGAAAAGATTGCTTAAAGCATATGTGTGGAGCACAGAACTGTACGCCTGTGAAACTTGGACAGTAGGAGAAGCGGACAGAAAAAAGATAGAAGCCTTTGAAATGTGATGCTACAGACCTATGATGAAGATATCATGGACATCAAAGTTAAGATCAAAGCGGTTTTAGAAACGGTAGGAGAAGGAAGAAATATGTGGAAAACAGTAAAAAATAGGAGAGATAGAGTGATAGGTCACATACTAAGGCATGACGGAATAGTACGAAATATATTAGAAGCAGAGATAGGAAAAAAGAAAGAGAGGTAGAGATAGACCTAGGTCAGACTATTGTACACAGATAGTCAAAGATGTAGACTGTGGGAATTTCAGGGAAATGTGTAGGCTAGCTCAGAATAAAAATTAATGGAGGTAGGCATCCAATCAGTTTCAAGACCGAAAACCTAATGACGAAAAAATAATTTCACTTAAATCGGATGATTATTATTAACAACTGTAGGTGTTGGTTTTGCAATATTTTCAACTAATCTTGATTTTGCGAAAGGATTTATTGGAAAACTATTAATACCGCAAATGTGCGTTGGAGATCTTGGTAGCCACAGGCTGCTTAACACTCTTTACGTACCGTGCATTTACATTTCCAATTCTCCACCCGAAGGTACTACATTGCCCAGGAGGCGAGTTTTTTGTTGCCTGGAAATTTAGAATTTTGTCGAACCCTTGCCGTTCCAGGCAAGGTAGGGATCTTTAACGTGCGTGTCAACACTCACACACGTGACCTCCATTTCACTTCTCATCCGAACGAGGGCGTAATTTTTGTGAAAAATGTTTTCAAGCAGTCGGCCATGTCGGGATTACCTTGGGATCCGTAGTCGTACGCTTGCTACATTGATCCACGGCGACGCCTACCCTTTACGTACCACTAAATATCGTTGAAATTGGGTATATTTACTAAAAGGTCGGGGTTGGAAGCAGAAGCAATGGAGAAGGCAGTACACTAATATGACAAAACCAAAGAAAATTCACTTAGGAATACAAGAAAAACCAAAAACCATCAAAAGAATTTTTATCCGGCTTGAAGGACCAGTACACTGTCAAGAAGTATAAATGGGCACAGGAGAAGGAAATGTATAGGGTAGCAAACACCGAGCACAAAGATGGAATGACCTAACACTGTAAAAGTCGTCGAAGGACGGATATTGATATGTCGTCAATATGTCCTCTCACTGCCGTTTAGAGATCAAGAACCATTTCTTCCAGGTGGTCGTGATCGTGCCTTACAGCGATTTGTTTCTCTAGAAAATCGTCTACGTAAGCAACCTCATGTTTACGAACAGCACGTTTCATTCATGCGTGAATATCTAGATTCTAAACATATGCAATCTGTTGTTAATGGGTTTCATTCGGACTTTGCGTATTACATCCCGCATTATTGCGTTGTGAAACCCGAAAGCATAAGTACGAAACTACGAGTTGTTTTCAATGCTTCCGCTAAAACACTGCCTCAATTACCCTTAAACGATCACTTGTATATTGGGCCGCAGCTGCAACCAGATATTACGGCAATTTTGATACAATTTCGTTTACATTCTTATGTTCTCACTGCTGATATTCGTCAGATGTACAGACAAATTCTTGTTAATCTTGCTCAGTGTGACTATCAACGAATTGTTTGGCGCTTCTCCCCTGAGGAGCCCATTCAGGATTTTAAATTAAATACCGTTACTTATGGAATCAATTGTGCTCCTTTTCTCGCCATACTTACGCTTTTGCAGTTGGCCGTAGACGAAGGGAATTCTTCTCCGTTAGCCGCTTTCGCTCTTCGCCACCATACTTACATTGATGACATCGCTACTAGTGGATATTCCATTGAATCAACCCTTGATCTATTTAATTAACTAATTGCTCTTTTAAAACTTGGTGGTTTCGAACTTCATAAATGGTCAAGTTTTTCCGCTACGCAGCAATTTACGCAACACCGCTCCTTTGAGGATCCTGATACTCAACCCCTAAAAGTTGTAAGTCTTCCACCTCAGATAATTTTTGTTTTCTAATTCAGCCACTAAGTACCTTTTGTACCAAGCGCAACCTACTTTCCAACTTAGTCCGTATTTTCGACCCTATGGGACATTTATCCCCCTTTACTTTCCTGGTAAAATACTTAATTCAACGTTTATGATCGTAAAAAGTGAGATGCTCATCCTCTCCCCACTTCCTCCGTGAGAGAGATACTTGTATGAGTTATCAGCTTCTTTCGGATTTCGCTTTACCCAGCTTGTTAATCCCGCCACTGCTTTGCCGACGCTTCAGAACGTGGCTACTGTGCTGTTGTGTGCGACAAGTCTAAGCTCGCTCCTTTCGTACAATCTCTTTACCTTGGCTCGAATTGCTGGACGCCGCATTGGCATGCAAATTATTAATCTTTTCCCTCAAAACCTTTGATTCTAACCCTACCTTTCATAAATTTACTGTTGGTCTGACTCCATGGTAGTACTTGCGCCTCGTGGCATCACATCCTCTCCACCGAGAACCCTGCCGATACCGGGTCACGTGGTTTACTCCCTACCGACTTGTGTCAAAGTTTTTATGGCGGGCGGCTTCACCAACCTTGTTCCAGTCCTTCGCTAATTACAGTCCACATATTCCGCCTTCCGATGCTCCTGAAGTTCTCACTGAACAACGCTCTATTGTTTTATCCGCTGTCGTATCTTCCTGTTGGATTCACTCAATTCTAGAAAATAACTCTATCATGCCTACTGCTGCTTGGATTTACCGTTTTTGTCATAATATACGTTACCCACTCGAAAGGTACTCCGGACCTTTGTCATCTCCTGAATTGCACAATGCTTTGATCTCTTTACTTGCGTATAATCAACAATCGTATTTTGCTATCGAGCTGAAGCGCCCGGTGTTCAAACTTTGTCCTTTGCCCACATTGCGGACATAATTTTTGTTGTTTTTTGTAAATCTTTTTTCTTTCTTTTCTTTTTGTTTTTTCATTCCGCTCTCTCCTTTTTATTATTTTCTTTAAAGTGCCTTGCATTTTGATTGGCGGTATGTTACGTTTATATGGTAAATAAGTTACCTCTTAATTGTTATGGCGTTTGGAATTTATTGATTATTTACCTCTGCCCGGTATATTCAAATGTCATTGCCTGTACCGTGTAATTGCTTCAATCACCCCGCCTATTGTAAGTGCCGCAAAAGCAATAAACTTTGCTGTGTCCTTCGCATGTGCAAGTACTTCTTATCACCTGCCATGGAGAAGACAAGAGTCAAGAGTCAATAATCGCTTCTCGTCCTGTACGGTCGCATTAAGATTATTCCGTTTTCGTACGGCCGCAGCCAATATTTGTGCTACGCTTTGTTATTTTTATAAGGGTAAGTGTTTGAAGTAATTGTTTGTTTTTGTTTATTATCATTTATTTTTTTTCGTATATATGTCCACTTTCTCTCTACCACTTGCCTATAGAAATCCCTCCGTAAAAAATTACAGTAGAAATTATGGTTAACAAATAAAAGAAATGTTATAGACTACGATGTTTATAAAGGACTCCAGAACCGCATAAAGGAAATATGTACTAAGCCCAACAAAAAGTTGATTATGGTACATCGTCAAAATATCATATCAGCGTTGTTTGCATATAAGATGATTTTTTCGAAATTAGAGAAAAATCCAACGACATTGAAACTAGCAGCCAAAAGTAGCGGCCGATTCTAAAAGCAGTGATTGTGAACCAGCCACACCCTACAGTATAGTATACTCTAATGTAGAAAGACACAACTTTTAACTACGATAGCTATTGAGGAGTGCCTAATTATTGTAGTTATAGTGATAATCTGCCAATACAACATGATGTCGCTAAAGACAGGCTATATGATGATTCGTAGGGGTTCTCATAAATTGCTACTCGAGAATGTAGCTTGCATTGTGCGCACTTCAACCAAGCAAGAATGTAGCTTGCATTGTGCGTACTTCAACAAAGCAGAATAATGTTCCAATTGGTTCAGTGTATCAATAAATAATAAAGCTGCCAAATGCTGAGGCGTAGGGATACCAAAAATATCCCTAGAATTTAGCTTGCGTTGTACGAATTTCAACCAAGTAAAATAATGTTCCTAATGATACACAGTATCCATAAGTAATAGATCAGCCAAATGCTGAGGCGTAGGGATATCGAATAATGGCCTGAGAATGTAGCTTGCATTGTGCGAATTTCAACCAAGTAAAATAATGTCCCAAATGGTTCACAGTATCCACAAATAATAGAGCAGCCAAATTCTGAGGCGTAGAGATACCGAAAAATGGACCTAGGAAGTAGCTTACATTGTGCGAATTTCAACCAAGGAAGATAATGTTCCAAATGGTTCACAGTATCCATAAATAATAGAGCAGCCGAATGCTGAGGCGTAGGGATACCGATAAATGGCCCGAGAATGTAGCTTGCATTGTGCGAATTTCAACCATGTAAAATAATGTTCCAAATGGTTCACATTATCCACAAATAATAGAGCAGCCAAATGCTGAGGCGTAGGGATACCGAAAAATATCCCGAGGATGTAGCCTGCGTTGTCCGAATTTCAATCAAGTAAAATAATGTTCCAAATGGTACACAGTAACCATAAATAATAGAACAGCCAAATGCTGAAGAGTAGGGATACAAAAAAATGGCCCGAAGGTGTAGCTTGCATTGTGCGAATGTAACATGCCTTTTTGCGTATATTTTAGCATGTTACATTAGCATATAAATGCTTATACCTACATTTAAATATAAAA
Organism: Platerodrilus igneus; assembly: GCA_036346225.1. Taxonomy (NCBI): domain Eukaryota; kingdom Metazoa; phylum Arthropoda; class Insecta; order Coleoptera; family Lycidae; genus Platerodrilus; species Platerodrilus igneus. The sequence goes on along the minus strand of JARFIW010000012.1, from coordinate 6,648,888 downwards.
TTACGCTCTTTATTATATAATAATATATTCTCTATAAGAATTTATCTCGCACAATACTGGATTATTAGGTTTAATCCACAAGTTACCAATTTGTTTACATAGTACAAATAATTATATCTATATGAATTTTTCCTATTGGTTATTTCTGAAGTGTTTATTCCAAAAGCACAACTGGTGTGGTTCTAAATTCTGTACTATTGAGAATAATCACTAGAGATCGTCCATCCCGAAGATGGCCGAAAATAATTTATTTGAAGTGTGAAATTTTCATTTCTCTGATATCTGATTGCTTATCTGGCACTGTTGAGCATTTTTGACCTGAACTTCTACCTTGCCTCATGTGCTTACTTGGTATGTAAATTTTCTAATCATAAATCCTAAATTAACATTTAAGTATATTTCTAGATGTGTTGTATAATGGATGAAGAAGTTGTTTATTCGTTAAGCCCATCAAATATTTATACAGATGGTAAGAAATTAATAGATTAATTTTCCTTTGCACCTTGTGTTAAATTTTCACTTTTGTAACACAACTGAATTTTCTAGGGCGCTCCGGTTTATCCTCCGGTTTACGCTGCGGTTTATGCTCTGGTAACATATGCTGCTACCTTATATTCGTCAGATGTACAGACAAATTCTTGTTAATCTTGCTCAGTGTGACTATCAACGAATTGTTTGGCGCTTCTCCCCTGAGGAGCCCATTCAGGATTTTAAATTAAATACCGTTACTTATGGAATCAATTGTGCTCCTTTTCTCGCCATACTTACGCTTTTGCAGTTGGCCGTAGACGAAGGGAATTCTTCTCCGTTAGCCGCTTTCGCTCTTCGCCACCATACTTACATTGATGACATCGCTACTAGTGGATATTCCATTGAATCAACCCTTGATCTATTTAATTAACTAATTGCTCTTTTAAAACTTGGTGGTTTCGAACTTCATAAATGGTCAAGTTTTTCCGCTACGCAGCAATTTGCGCAACACCGCTCCTTTGAGGATCCTGATACTCAACCCCTAAAAGTTGTAAGTCTTCCACCTCAGATAATTTTTGTTTTCTAATTCAGCCACTAAGTACCTTTTGTACCAAGCGCAACCTACTTTCCAACTTAGTCCGTATTTTCGACCATATGGGACATTTATCCCCCTTTACTTTCCTGGTAAAATACTTAATTCAACGTTTATGATCGTAAAAAGTGAGATGCTCATCCTCTCCCCACTTCCTCCGTGAGATAGATACTTGTATGAGTTATCAGCTTCTTTCGGATTTCGCTTTACCCAGCTTGTTAATCCCGCCACTGCTTTGCCGACGCTTCAGAACGTGGCTACTGTGCTGTTGTGTGCGACAAGTCTAAGCTCGCTCCTTTCGTACAATCTCTTTACCTTGGCTCGAATTGCTGGACGCCGCATTGGCATGCAAATTATTAATCTTTTCCCTCAAAACCTTTGATTCTAACCCTACCTTTCATAAATTTACTGTTGGTCTGACTCCATGGTAGTACTTGCGCCTCGTGGCATCACATCCTCTCCACCGAGAACCCTGCCGATACCGGGTCACGTGGTTTACTCCCTACCGACTTGTGTCAAAGTTTTTTATGGCGGGCGGCTTCACCAACCTTGTTCCAGTCCTTCGCTAATTACAGTCCACATATTCCGCCTTCCGATGCTCCTGAAGTTCTCACTGAACAACGCTCTATTGTTTTATCCGCTGTCGTATCTTCCTGTTGGATTCACTCAATTCTAGAAAATAACTCTATCATGCCTACTGCTGCTTGGATTTACCGTTTTTGTCATAATATACGTTACCCACTCGAAAGGTACTCCGGACCTTTGTCATCTCCTGAATTGCACAATGCTTTGATCTCTTTACTTGCGTATAATCAACAATCGTATTTTGCTATCGAGCTGAAGCGCCCGGTGTTCAAACTTTGTCCTTTGCCCACATTGCGGAAATAATTTTTGTTGTTTTTTGTAAATCTTTTTTCTTTCTTTTCTTTTTGTTTTTTCATTCCGCTCTCTCCTTTTTATTATTTTCTTTAAAGTGCCTTGCATTTTGATTGGCGGTATGTTACGTTTATATGGTAAATAAGTTACCTCTTAATTGTTATGGCGTTTGGAATTTATTGATTATTTACCTCTGCCCGGTATATTCAAATGTCATTGCCTGTACCGTGTAATTGCTTCAATCACCCCGCCTATTGTAAGTGCCGCAAAAGCAATAAACTTTGCTGTGTCCTTCGCATGTGCAAGTACTTCTTATCACCTGCCATGGAGAAGACAAGAGTCAAGAGTCAATAATCGCTTCTCGTCCTGTACGGTCGCATTAAGATTATTCCGTTTTCGTACGGCCGCAGCCAATATTTGTGCTACGCTTTGTTATTTTTATAAAGGGTAAGTGTTTGAAGTAATTGTTTGTTTTGTTTATTATCATTTATTTTTTTCGTATATATGTCCACTTTCTCTCTACCACTTGCCTATAGAAATCCCTCCGTAAAAAATTACAGTAGAAATTATGGTTAACAAATAAAAGAAATGTTATAGACTACGATGTTTATAAAGGACTCCAGAACCGCATAAAGGAAATATGTACTAAGCCCAACAAAAAGTTGATTATGGTACATCGTCAAAATATCATATCAGCGTTGTTTGCATATAAGATGATTTTTTCGAAATTAGAGAAAAATCCAACGACATTGAAACTAGCAGCCAAAAGTAGCGGCCGATTCTAAAAGCAGTGATTGTGAACCAGCCACACCCTACAGTATAGTATACTCTAATGTAGAAAGACACAACTTTTAACTACGATAGCTATTGAGGAGTGCCTAATTATTGTAGTTATAGTGATAATCTGCCAATACAACATGATGTCGCTAAAGACAGGCTATATGATGATTCGTAGGGGTTCTCATAAATTGCTACTCGAGAATGTAGCTTGCATTGTGCGTACTTCAACAAAGCAGAATAATGTTCCAATTGGTTCAGTGTATCAATAAATAATAAAGCTGCCAAATGCTGAGGCGTAGGGATACCAAAAATATCCCTAGAATTTAGCTTGCGTTGTACGAATTTCAACCAAGTAAAATAATGTTCCTAATGGTACACAGTATCCATAAGTAATAGATCAGCCAAATGCTGAGGCGTAGGGATATCGAATAATGGCCTGAGAATGTAGCTTGCATTGTGCGAATTTCAACCAAGTAAAATAATATCCCAAATGGTTCACAGTATCCACAAATAATAGAGCAGCCAAATTCTGAGGCGTAGAGATACCGAAAAATGGACCTAGGAAGTAGCTTACATTGTGCGAATTTCAACCAAGGAAGATAATGTTCCAAATGGTTCACAGTATCCATAAATAATAGAGCAGCCGAATGCTGAGGCGTAGGGATACCGATAAATGGCCCGAGAATGTAGCTTGCATTGTGCGAATTTCAACCATGTAAAATAATGTTCCAAATGGTTCACATTATCCACAAATAATAGAGCAGCCAAATGCTGAGGCGTAGGGATACCGAAAAATATCCGAGGATGTAGCCTGCGTTGTCCGAATTTCAATCAAGTAAAATAATGTTCCAAATGGTACACAGTAACCATAAATAATAGAACAGCCAAATGCTGAAGAGTAGGGATACAAAAAAATGGCCCGAAGGTGTAGCTTGCATTGTGCGAATGTAACATGCCTTTTTGCGTATATTTTAGCATGTTACATTAGCATATAAATGCTTATACCTACATTTAAATATAAAATTACGCTCTTTATTATATAATAATATATTCTCTATAAGAATTTATCTCGCACAATACTGGATTATTAGTTTTAATCCACAAGTTACCAATTTGTTTACATAGTACAAATAATTATATCTATATGAATTTTTCCTATTGGTTATTTCTGAAGTGTTTATTCCAAAAGCACAACTGGTGTGGTTCTAAATTCTGTACTATTGAGAATAATCACTAGAGATCGTCCATCCCGAAGATGGCCGAAAATAATTTATTTGAAGTGTGAAATTTTCATTTCTCTGATATCTGATTGCTTATCTGGCACTGTTGAGCATTTTTGACCTGAACTTCTACCTTGCCTCATGTGCTTACTTGGTATGTAAATTTTCTAATCATAAATCCTAAATTAACATTTAAGTATATTTCTAGATGTGTTGTATAATGGATGAAGAAGTTGTTTATTCGTTAAGCCCATCAAATATTTATACAGATGGTAAGAAATTAATAGATTAATTTTCCTTTGCACCTTGTGTTAAATTTTCACTTTTGTAACACAACTGAATTTTCTAGGGCGCTCCGGTTTATCCTCCGGTTTACGCTGCGGTTTATGCTCTGGTAACATATGCTGCTACCTTATGTTTCGACTACCTGTGTTTTGGTCACCGTTGTTACGGGCGACATGTTTCCCTCATTCAGATTTTTACATTTAAAAGTTGCCTCGTGTTTTCGCACAACCAGATGATGTAAAATAGATACTCATCACAAGAATTTTATATTTTGTTTTCTTCTACCTTACATATTGCTGCTCAGTTATTATCTTATTAAAAAATATCTACAAGTTTAATTTTATGGAACAGAAGTCTGCTAAAGACAACATTTGAAGTCGACTACATGTTGTTTTGTACCTACTCTAGGAGATCCTCCAACGCAGGATGTCTCAGTTTTCTGGATATTGAAGGATTCCTATAAATTAAGTAACTTAGCATTAGTTCAGTTAATGATACTACAGGTAGTATGAGATTAAAACTTTTACCTTATCGTTTTTCTGTTAAAATAAAGAGGCCTAACCTCTATTTAAATTTGTCTTTGTCACTACAAATATTTTGTTTTGATTATTTAAATTTGTCTTTGTCACTACAAATATTTTGTTTTGATTATTAATTACATTTTACTTCTCTTAAAGTTTTGATAATTAATTACATTTTACTTATCTTAAATGATTTCAAATATAATTCTCTAATACATAACCTAAAAATATGTAAACATTCGAACTTCATGAAGCTTCTTATGGTGAAAAAGTTTATTACCATAACTTTCATTTCATGTGCAATTTGTTACAATTTATTACAATTATGATCACTTTTTGATTTACTACCGCATTAAGTAAAATTTAGAGTTTCTAAACAGAGATTATTTATTTTGATTTCTCTATAGAAATTTTCTCGTGTACATTTTATTAAATATGTGAATTATATCATGTTAAAATATATAGCGATGTCTACTATGTTAATGACACAAGCGTATATCTTATACATGCACTTGGAATTGTAATAATCGAGTATTTATATACATATTTAGTCAAATTTCTCTTATCGTGTTTTAACTTTTGTTTCTCTAAGTTATTTTACAGTTGTGTAAACAAGTGTCTTAATATTTAAATCTTTAACATTCAGATATTCTCTAAACATTCCCCTTACCCTGTGATTTCAAGTCTCATGCAGCCTCCGAAACCATAAAGGTCGATGCAAGCTGTGCCGAAGTATTTCTTATACTTCGTCGTGCACTTACTTTTTATAACATCGAGAAAAGAGTAAGGTGCACGAATTTCAACCAAGTAAAATAATGTCCCAAATGGTTCACAGTATCCACAAATAATAAAGCAGCCAAATGCTGAGCCGTAGGGATACCGAAAAATATTCCGAGAATGTGGCCTGCGTTGTGCAAATTTTAACCAAGTAAAATATTGTTCCACATGGTACACAGTAATCATAAATAATAGAGCAGCTAAATGCTGAGGCGTAGGAATACCGAAAAATGGACCGAGGATGTATTACACTTCTATTGGTGATAGTTTATATGGTCGATAAAACAGTTTGCAAAGTATTACACTTTAGATGGTGATACATTTATATGGTGATAGTTCCTAAAAGTCGGTAATGCAGTTACCAAAGTTCATAAGATACATCGCGCAAGCGCAATAAGAAAAGCGAGTGACGCCTCTAGCGGAGGGCAGCGCGAACCCCTTTTACAGGTTTCGCGTGGCAAACTACCATGACGTCACCGATACAAAAGGTATATTGCGCAATAATTAGAAATTTACCTAATTAAACAACGATACAAGCAAACAAATTAGCTAATAATCTACTTACATCAAAAATCCGGCATTCGCACAAAGTTGCGCTAGGGTAGGCCTCTATTGAAATCCATCCGGCTACATCCCGGAGGGACTAAAGATGGTGATTCCTCCGGAGCTGCTAGCGGGGCATGGTCATCAGGAGTCGTCTCGCGGTCGTGGAGTCCGATACGCCTCGAGGTGGCTGCAAATTTATTTACCTAATATGTAGGGAGCGGCAGAATCAGGTTTTATAAGGGACGACAAACAAGATAAAACAGAAGGGAAATCTACATACTAGAGATAAGGCACACTACGATACCCTGACCGACCACACACCTTGAAAGTTCGAGCAAAAACAGCCCCGTTTTAGAGCGTCACGGAAACACTTCTCCCAATTTGTCCCCACTCTTTGTCTAGTATTGGTCCAACCCTCTAGGGACACGCACACTGCGCAAATGCACTACTATGACGTACGGAAGTACCGCCTAGTCTATTTAAAATTCCCGCGCACTGCGTCTTTTGAAATTATGGCGCGAAACTTCCATACATCAAAACTTAACCTAAAAACACTGTTTAAGTGCAAATTGCACGTAACAGATGTAGCTTGCATTGTGCGAATTTCAACCAAGGAAGATAATGTTCCAAATAGTATACAGTATCCATAAATAATAGACCAACCAAATGCTGAGGTGTTGGGATACCGATAAATGGCCCGAGGATGTAGCTTGCATTTTGCGAATTTCAACCAAGTAAAATAATGTTCCAAATGGTACACAGTATCCATAAATAATAGATCCTCGGGCCATTTATCGGTATCCCTACGCCTCAGCATTTGGCTGCTCTATTATTTATGGATACTGTGTGACATTTGGAACATTATTATACTTGGTTGAAATTCGCACAATGCAAGGTACATCCTCAGGCAATTTTGCGGTATCACTGCGCCTCAGCATTCGGCTGCTCTATTATTTATGGATACTGTGACCATTTGGAACATTATTATACTTGGTTGAAATTCGCACAACGCAAACTACGTAATCGGGATATTTTTCGGTATCCCTACGCCTCAGCATTTGGCTGCTCTATAATTCATGGATACTGCAAACCATTTGGAACCTTATCTTCCTTGGTTGAAATTCGTACAACGCAAGCTACATCCTCGGGTCATTTTTCGGTATCCCTACGCCTCAACATTTGTCTGATCTGTTATTTATGAATACTGTGTACCATTTGGAACATTATTTTACTTGGTTGAAATTTGCACAATGCAGGCTACATCCTCGGGCCATTTTTTGGGATCCCTACGCCTCAGAATTTGGCCGCTCTATTATTTATGGATAATGCGTACCATTAGGAACATTATTTTACTTGGTTGATATTCGCACAACGCAAGCTACATCCTAGGGATATTTTTCGGTATCCCTACGCCTCCGAACTTGGTTGGTCAATTATTTATGGATACTGTATACTATTTGAAACATTATTTTACTTGGTTGATATTCGCACTATGCAAGCTGCATCCTCGGGCCATTTTTCGGTATCCCTACGCCTCAGAATTTGGCTGCTCTATTATTTATTGATATACTGAACCATTTGGAACATTATTTTGCTTGGTTGAAGTGCGCACAACGCAAGCTACATTCTCGAGTAGCAATTTATGAGTTCCCCTACGAATCATCATTTAGCGTGTCTTTAGCGGCATCATGTTGTATTGGCAGAATTTCGCTATAACTATAATAAATAGACGCTCCTCAATTGCTATCGTAGTTAAAAGTTGTGTCTTTCTACATTAGAGTATACCATACTATAGAGTGTGGCTGGTTCACAATCACTGCTTTTAAGATCGGCCGCTACTTTTGGCTGCTAGTTTCACTATAGTAAAATGCAGATTGTATTTAGAAGTTTGAACCTGGTGGTGCATTTAGTAGTAAAAAGTTAATGATATTCGGAATTGGATTTTGAGAGCCGCACCAAGTGTATGGATTTCTATAATAATTTCAATTGAGCACACAGTAAATCAATTTACGATGCACATTTGTTAGGCTTTTACGTCAGACCCTTTTGCCCGCCAAGCTTAACGTTCCGAGATTCATTCCCGTGAGTTTATACAAGAAAATGTTCTTAATTTCAAGAAAGAAAATATATACACTACTTTTCATAACCCTGAAACTACCCATGCGTTGTTTCTTTTTCCATTTCCATAAACACCTCTGAAAACTGAAAAAGAAAACATTTTCTAAACGTATCCAAATCATTAGCAGCAGCTTTTCGCTCCTAGAATTATTCACTCAGACTTTGCGCTCACGTAACTACGTATTAGACGAAAACCCAAACAAAATTCCATTTGGCTGCTTTTCCTAACCTAGGGCTTGAACGCATAAAAGCGTGCGGGTGAATGTCCTGTTTTGTTGGCGTCGTGTCTACCGGGTTACAAGGAGAGTAAGGACCGCATCATGCGGGTGGTGCGCCGGGGTGCGGGGTGGTGCGTCTTACCTCTGAGGTCATTTCAGGTCACCGTCGGGCCTGCCAGACGCACGCCAGCCTGCAAGATAACCCCGGATTACGACGTGACTGCAAGGAGTTGTCACTTTATAGCTGTAGTAGTTTTAGTCTGGAGCTTTTAGCATGTCTAGCTTTTACGACGTCATCCTGCAAACGTAATCAGCTATGCTATAAGGGGAATTGAAGCTTCTGGAAGGCAGGCGTGTCTTAAAATCGTGGTTTAATTTTCTCAATTGTGAAATGCAAACTGAAGTGGAATGGAATGAGAGTTTAAAGAAAATTACATCGTGCTGTAAATGAAACGTTGTAGAATTGAAAACGTTTAGGTGTTTGAGAAAAATTCACTTATGAAGGTATCGGAAACAGAAGTTTCTATGAAGTAAGAGCACGTATTTACTGCCAGTGGCAAAACAATGTCGGTGTGAGCTCTGGTACATAACTTAAAAGTGGACTCCCGCATCCCGCTATATGTTTATAGATACAAACAAAATTAATATCGACCTACCGAATACGCATTACTTAATTTATAATCAAACTCATAAAATACTTCATAATACTAGTCAATATTTGAAAATAGCAAGGCACTTTTATATCATAAAGCAAATTTTCTCGGCGTGCTTTCTTTCCAGCAAAAGTTGTGATTAACGCTTCAACGCCTATTTCCCTGACTTTTCATTTTCAATAGAAATTAGCAAAAGGCTTCTTAAAGAATTCTTATTTAATTTTAGTTTAGAAAACAATCGTTTGGCACGCGGCATTGTTGCAGGAATTGTTAAAAATAGAATATCATCATCATTTTGTTTTCGGCCTTACTTAAGGTCGGTTTGACGCAGCTCTAACTTTTTTTCTATTCTGTGCTAATCTCAAAAGTTCTAGATACTCTTCACGACCTAAGTTTCTAATAATGTGACTAATATAGCTTCGTCTAGGTCTTCCTATACTCTTCTATCTTCTATACTTTTCTCTCTTCCTATACTCTTCTTTTTCCTATCTACCTGACTCTACATAGATATTAGCAACCTGATGGTTGTTAAAGAACTCCAACATGTTTACATGATTCCCATTTATAAGGAAATGAAATATTACTTCGTTATCCCCTCCAAAAACAGAAAATTGTTAAATTATATGTTATGGTAAGGCTTAAGCAACGAATCGCAACCAACATGCCAGACCGCTCACTAATTGTGAGTTATGTTGAGGTGACATTTAGTTAAGCGACTTTTATTTATTTATTTGTTTATTTTTGATTGGTTTGTTTTCGAACTTACTCAAAGTCGATTTGACGCAGTTCCAAATTCATTTCTATTCTGAGCTAGTCTAAAAAGGTCGACATACCCTTCACAACACAAATCTCTAATAATTTGACTAATATAGCTTTGTCTAGGCCTTCCTACTCTATTTTTATTTGGTAGTCTATAATCTAAGACCTGACTAAATAGTCCCTCATGTCTTAACTGGTGCCCTATCATTCTATCTCTTCTGACCTTTAATTGTTTCCACATACAGGGTTCCTCACCTATCCTTCTATAAACTTCCTCATTTGTAACTCTGTCCAACTAATCTTTAACATTCTCCTATAACACCAAGTTTCAAAAGCTTCTATCTTTTTCTCATCTACCTTTTTAATTGTTCAAGTCTCACTACCGCATAATAGAACGCTCCATACGTACGACTTTAAGAAGCTTTTTCTATTATCTAAACCATAGGTTCCCAACCTTTTCTGAACCACCGCCCCCTCTACTGGAAAAAAAACTTCCAACGCCCCCCTCCTCATCATAGTGCATTATAACGAATATTAAAATATTGTTGCATAGTATCTATCTATCTATATATATATATATATATATATATATATATATATATATACATAGATACTCATATACGAACGTTGCACTTTTGACTGCTATTACAAGCGTTCACTAAAGCGTTGGACAAGGTATATATATTAAAAATCGCAAAAGTAAACCTTAATTAAAACGACTATCAAATGTAGTACAAACTTGTTTATTAAAAACTTAAATATGAATACATAATGAACAGAAAAAAAGATTAAGAAGAAAAAATTAATGAGATAGTTGAGGCTGGTGAAGTTTTAACAATTTGCTAATGTCGGGTTCCAATTTCGTTAACATCAGCCGCAAATCGCCACGTTCAGTAATGTGCAGTCTGTTCCTTTTCTTAGACAATAAATTAGCTACTGCACTGAACCCACGCTCAGCCAAATAAGATGAAGGAAATGCAATTAAAAATATTTGTACTCTTGACCACAATCCAGGGTAAAGAACTGGTATTGGTTTTTGAAGTCAGAACTCTTGATATCCATTTCTGAATTTTACTTTTAGTTCTTCGTTAGTTGTGAGTTCTACGAGTTCCTCTTTTAAATTTGATGATTCTGCTGTATCTGCATTTGCGAAAGGATCTAAAACCCAACCCGGTATATTCATGTTTAAAATATCCTGGAATCGCTCCACACAATCAACATGAAGAACGTCCAAGTGTTGGCAGTAAGTAAGTAAATCTTCATGTTTTGCAGAGACTGCTGATAATGTGGGAAAGTGGCTGTATTCACCTCTCCCTAGATTTCGTTTGAATAGAAGAAGTTTTCCCACAAAAGCAGCTATGACGTTTTTTGTTTTAATTAAATTCAATTCGTCACTTTGCAATTGTAAATTGACTTCATTAAATATTTTAAACAATCTGTCAAATAAGCGATGTCATTTTTATGTATAATCAGGTTTTCGCGCAATTTTTCGTTTCTGTTTTCAAGAAAGTCCAGTACTGAATCAAGTAGTTGAAAAAAACGGTTCAAACAAGTACCTTTTGAGAGCCAACGAACTTCTGTGTGCAGCAGCAAGCGATTGTAATCTTCATCATTTTCACTACAAAGTTGGCTAAATAATCTGTCATGCAATGAATTGCTTCTAATCGTATTTACTGCTCTAATAACGTAATGAAGCGACGAATGCAAACGTTCGTTCAGATTTTTTGCAACCAAGTGCTGACGATGAATAATACAATGTATAGCGAGTACATTTGATACTGCTTGTTTCAAATGAGCTATGAAACTCTTATGACGTCCCGTCATTGCTGGAGCACCATCAGTAGCTGCCGACAAAATATTATGCATAGGTATTTCTTTCTCTTGAAAAAACGTACTCATGGTATTAAATATCGTTTCTCCCTTTGTATCAGTTTCCAAATTTTTTGCAAATAATAACTCTTGATTAGTTTTTTCGTCTTTTATGAACCGAACGTATGATAACAGCAGTACTTCGTTATTTGGTAGAGTGGATTCATCAAGTTGAATGGAAAAATTGCAAGTTTTTAAGTAATCGCATAATGATATTTCAACGTCTTGAGCCATTTCGTCTATTCTCCTTTGCACTGAGTTATTACTCAGAGGAATTTTCTGATGACATCTGCCGATGTCTTATGATGAAGAACAGTTTTATTACCTCTCTGACTGCCGGCAAGATAAGTTCCTCGCCAATGGTATGTGGTTTTCCGTTTTGCGATTAACAATGAAATGTTATATGATGCTCGTAGTCCATCATCTTCTTGTTTAGAAGACGACGCAAATAGGTTTGATATAGTTGGCTGTTTCAAATATTTCTTCTGCAGTTCTTGAAAATAGGACAAATCTTTGTCCTTTTATCAGTATGCATTTTATTTAAATGTTCTTGTAGCCTAGAAGGCTTCATGGCTTCATTTGAGAAAACTTTTGGCAAAGTAAACACATGGGTAATGATGGGTTTACAGGAGAGTGCGTAAATCCATATTTCAAATACAAAAGACTGTACTGCCGGCATTTCGTCTTAGATTCAGACATTTTGAAATCCAAAACTTGCCACGGTTTAAAATAAATTAACTTTTCAACGAATTTATAGATCATTATAAAATTAATGGTTATAATGACTTATATAACTTATCACTCACGAACATGGATTATTTGCGAAGCACACAAAATAATAACACATTCCTAGAGCTATCCCTGCCTTTTATACGTTTGATTTCATACAAGCATCAACTTGTATGTTTTATCTTGTTTGCGATGCCGGTGCACTTTGTAAGCAAGTCATATCGCGTCTTTGCTTATCAACTTGCAAAGACTTGTTGCGGACAATATTAAACGGAATTAGGTATTCATAGACCTAATGCTGAATTAAATGTTTTAAAGTATATTTTCTCGATAACAATAACATAGACATTTTAGATAGCTAAATAAACTGTCTATTCATGCCAACTAGGTATTTTCAAAGTATTTTAATATATTTATTTTCTAAAAAGGCAAGTACGTCACGAACGCCCCCCTTGATCCTCCTAACGCCCCCCTTTTGCCCCTGTACTCGCTACCGCCCCCTTTGAAAGCTACAGCGCCCACTGGGGGGCGGTACCGCCCCCGTTGGGAACCTATGATCTAAACTAATACTATTATCTATTAGTAAGTCTTTCTTTTTTAAAAACATTTTTAGCTTGAGCTATTCTAGCTACTACATCCCTTTTGCTACGTCCGTCTTTTGTAATTATACTGCCTAAATAGCAAAACTTATCTACCTCCTCTAACTCGGTATAACCTATTTTTAATTTTGGTTTAGAACTAAGCTGTAACTCACTTGTCATTATCTTTGTCTTTTTTGAGTTAATTCTCATACTATAGTTACTCTATAGTATCACATCTAAAATACTTAAAAACTCTCTTAACTCTTTTCTAGACTCTGCTATAATGGCACCATCATCTCTCTCTGTACACTAATACCTATCCGTTTTCTCTCTATAGCTAAGTTTAAAGCTCCTCAATATAAACATTAAAAATCAAGGGGGATAGTATACAGTCCTGTCTAACACCACTTCTAATCTTAGCTTCCTTTGCTATTTTATCAAATCTAATTACTACGCTTTGGTTTTTATATAGACTGTAAATAATTTTTCTATCCCTTTGAAAAATTACTATTTTTTGCAAAGCCCTGAACATAACAATCCAATTAACCCTATTAAATGCTTTTTCTAAATCTACAAATGCGAAATGAGTCTTTTAATTTTTTTGTAACCTTTTTTCGATAACTACCCTAATCATTAGTATTGGTTCTCTAGTCCCTCTGTCTTTACGAAAACCACATTGGTCTTTGCCTAAATAGTTCTCAGTCAAAGTTTCTACTCCATTTTTAATTATTATTGTTAGTATTTTAGAAGCGTGGGAAGTTAAACTAACCGTTCTAAAATTCTCACATCTATCCGCTCCTGACTTTTTGGGATTGGGATAATAATATTTTTTTCGAAATCTATTGGGACCTCACCTGTGTCATATGTTACTTTTAACAGTTCATATAATCTGTCTAAAGTTTTCTGACTTGCATATTTTATTAATTCTGCGGGTATATCGTCTATCCCCGGTGCTTTATTTAGCTTAAGATCCCTAACAGCTCTCTCAAATTCCTCTCTTAATATTGATAACCCTATTTCTACATCCTCTTCTTGCTCGTTCTCTAACTTATCCATATTGTCGCCCTAATATAAATCTTCTAAATATCTTTTCCATCTATCTGCTACCTCAACTTTATTTATTAGAAGCTCATTATTCTCATCTTTAATAGCATTATATTATTTCCTATCTTCCCCGAAAAAGTTTTTAACTGCTCTGTAAGCCCTGTCTGTTTTACCTACTCTCAAATCGTCTTGTATTCCCTTACAATTCTCCTCCATCCATTTATTTCTAGCTTTTCTACACTCATGTACTATCATATTTCTAACTCTAATATATTTTTGTTTACTTTCACTATCCAATTCTCTGAAAAATTTAAGCTTTTTTTTATTCTCTATTAAATCTAATATCTCTTTTGTTACCCAGGGTTTTTTCGCTTCTATTTTTTTCTTACCTATAGTCTGTGTTACTGTATCATGTACAGCCCTTTTTATTGCTTTCAATCTATTTTCTACGTTTTCCCCTATAGCTATCCCTTTGATCTTATTATCTAATACTTGTTTATATTCCTCTTTTACCTCACTATCATTAAGCTTACCTAGATCCCATCCCTCTCTTTTAACCTTTCTCAATTTTTTGAATTTTAGCTTACACTTCATTTTAACTAAGTATAATCGCTATCTATGCCAGCCCCTGGATAACTATCACAGTTTTTAACTTGGTTTATAAATCTTTGTTTAACTAAAATGTAATCTATTTGGTATCTAGCCCTACCACTTGGCGCTTTCCAGGTATATGTTTTCTTAATATGTTGCTCGAATAGGGTGTTTACAGTTACTAGTCTATGTTCCTGTCAAAACTCAACTAATCTTTCTCCTCTATCATTTCGTCAACCATACCCAAATTTTCCTATCATTTTTCCCTCACTACCTTCGTCCACTGACGCATCAAAATCGCCCATAACTAATAGATTCTCATCTCCCTTTACTTTTCCCACTATACTATTTATATCTTCGTATACCTTTTCTACTTCCTCATCCTCGTACTGAGTTATTGGCATGTAAACCTGTACTAAAACAGTGTCTATGGGTTTCGTACTCAATCTAATCATAATTATTCTATCACTAATTGTAAGTACTCTTCAACTTTACGTCCTAATTTTTTACCTGACACTATTCCTACCCCTGCATGTCCATTAGTTGAAGAATTTGTAATTATTCTATAATTATATTTCCAAAAGTCATTACTATCTGGCCATCTCACATCACTAACACCTAAAATGTTCAGCTTTTCTTTTCTCATTTTGGCTAATAAATTCGTTAATGTATCTACTCTAAGTAATGACCTTACATTCCAAGTTTCTACCACTAAATCGAACCGTTGTTATAAATTCTTACGATGACGAGCCCCAAGTACTGTTAAAACTTCGGGAAAACTCGAGCATAAAACACTCCGTTCAACAATTAACAATTTAGCGAGATTAAAATGGTGGAAAGAAATTTAATTTTCTCTTCCCGAACAGTTTTTTAATGATAAAAGTTGTGATGATAGTGTAAGCGAAGGATCACTTGCATAAGAGTAGATAAGATACCTTTGTACGAGCGCAAAAAAACAGTTTTCTTATGGTATTTAACATGTGAAATTCTAAGATCTATTTTGGTCATTTTTGCCAGATACAAATGTCATTCACCCCACGTGATCCATACATATATGATACAGTAGTCAGGAATGTACAGGGTTATTCTAAATGATGGACCCATTTTTAAAAATTCGTATTTATTAAAGTACAAATCCAAAATGAACAATCGTTATACCAATGAACAGAGTAAGTTTCAAAGTTTTTTTTTAATACATTAAAAATGTTCAATGAATCCAACGTTTACTGCATGGCAAACATCTACGCGGTAGGTAAACTCCCACACATCATCCTCTGACACACGCGGTCGGCCTGTACTTCTTCCTTTACACACACTTCCAGTTTATCGAAATTGTTTAAATCATCGGCTAATGCTTTTTCTAGTTGGTGTTTAGTAGACGGAAAACACGGATTCTTGGACCACCTCCAACTTCCTCCGCTTACGTCCACCTCCCACCACATCTCTCCACATCCACCCACATCTCTCCTCCTGACTCCACATAACTAAATCACTCCCACTTCCATATCACTCCACATCACTCCACACAACTCTACATCACTCCACACACCTCCACAACTATCTACCTCCACATCCCTCCACTTACAAAAAAAAGCAAGTACCGTAACATCCACACTATCGAGTCGTTAAAAATTAGTGCTAGCTCGTATTATTATTTAATAAACAGATTCCATTTTAATTTAAAGATTAATTTAAGAGTGCATTTAAATATGAAAATTTCAGGATGATTAAGAAACCGCTTCCCGATTCCATTTTAAAGATTAATTTAAGAGCACCTAACCCAAAATTTTATATAGACTTACCCTGTATATTTTTTTTATAAACGAGCACCGCTGTCACGTAATTCTCAAAAGAGGTACGTTCTATACGTTTGCATCAGTCAACACACATTTTAGAAACTGACCAACTTGACGATTAACTTTATTTTAATTAGGTGGAGGTGGAGGTGGAGGTGCAACCACTTTAAAACCTAGGAATACAAACAACAATTTAACACATTAATAAATAATTTTTGATGGTGTTGACGTTACAAATAAGTAATCAAAATTTTATCACTAATTAGCATTCTGGCACATTTTTCCACTTCTACCATCTTGATGTCACAATTTATTTTTATCTAACCGGTATATTACTTTGTAACGCTTTGTACATGTATTTCACTACGACAGTATTGAAGAAAATTGTAAAAGTCTAGAACAAAGAAAAACTTTTAGATATTATGACACATATTGTTCAAGTTACAATAAAGTCAATTATACAAATACATAAGAAATTTATAAATAAAAGAAAATGTTCGGGATCGTGGTTGTCCATGTACTTATTGTTGGCACGAGCATGTCTACCCCCACACTGGGCCTCCACCAAGCAGTTTGTCTGCCAGCCGCCAGTCCGCCCGCTAACCCGCAGCCTAACCGTCAGTCCCCCGGCAGTCCACCCACCAGCCTACCCGCCAGTTTGCCCGCCAACCCGCCAATTTGCCCATCAACCGCCAATCCGCCCACCCCCCCATCGGCCGGGGTATTCACCTTAATATCTTTGATTTTACATAAAGACAGACTTATATTTCAAAATATTGATAAATAATATTATTTAAAAACATTTAACTAGTCAAGTATAAGCCAAATAAAACTTAATTTTAGTACCAAGTTACGGACAGAAAATTGTCCTTTCTTTATGTTTGTTGGGGGTCGTTTTATTCTATCTAGTTTTATCCGTAGTTTAAAATTCAAATTGATACCCAAGTCTTCTATCTCTATTTCTAGCCAATAATTAGGTGCATAGAGACCGTCAAAATGATCAAATTGCAAAATGTACCGATATTTGTTTCTATACATAAAGTTTTTGATTCCATAAACAACTAGATCAATTTCTTCGTGTAATTCTTACAACTCGCGGAATCTTTTAGTTGAGGCTTTCCAACTATACTTGCATACGTATCTTGTTGGCTTGCTCGATTTCCTTTTTTTGGTATTGCAGGCAATCTTGATCCTCCCACAAACTATTGCGTAGTTGAACGTCTACCACCTTTGAGAATATTGTTAAACCCTCGGTTTCAAACGATCCAAGAGGTTATTTACCAAGTAAATATACGATGTTTAGGCGAATCCCTTTACGTGTTGTGTACGACAAAGCTACAAATCTCATCTTTCTTAGTTTGTCTATGTATCAAAGTTTTCCATGGTTTTCCCAAAAAAAGAGTTATTCATCAATTTATAAAAGTCCTTCTCGAAGGAGTTTAATGCTTGAGAACGAAGGCTTATATTTTAATTGTGCATGATTTTAGCACTGGGGTTTGATAAAATTCAAGAACCCGGTAGAATAAGCAGAACTCTTTTGATGTTTTAGTATAAGCGTTGTTTAGGCTATTTTATCATTTTAATTCTTTACCGTTCAATACCCTTTAATTTCTAATGTAGTACGGCTAAAAAATATTAAAATTTATTAATAAAATATATACATATATATATATATATATATATATATATATATATATATATATATTACTTGTTAAAAACTTCTTTTTCTAACACATTAAGAACACCTAGAATTATAAATACACAATTGATTTATAAAAAACTACCTTTTATAGAAAAACTTACTCCTTTGCTTACTAAAATACTAAAACAACCTAATGTTATAATTACAAATGATGATGTCAAATCACTAAAAAGCCTGTTTACAAAATTGAAAGATAAGACTGAGGTACCATTATGTAACAATGTAGTATATAAGATCAAATGCAGTTGCTTGCTCAGTTATGTGGGACAAACTAATCAGTGGTTACGCAATAGAATGACACAACATCGCAGTGACGCAAAACTTGGTAAAAACAATTGCGCCTTAGCTAGACATGTGTATGCCACCAAACACAATCCGGAGTATAACCAAGTTAAAATCATGGAAACTGAAGAAAATTATAAAAAACGCTTGTTCTTGGAATCCTTCCACATACTCAAAAACACCAGCTCTATGAATAACAAACAAGATATGGAAAATTTAAGCATCGTATATTCTCGTTTTTATAATCAATAATATTACTGAACTTTTAATTTTTATCTTAAAACATCTATGTTTGTCATGTGTCACTGATTATGCCAATTTATCAATCGAGATCTAGCAGTTTTATATCAGTTTATTGTGTATACTACTTTCAATTAAATAAGTAGTGTCACTGTCATTAACTAAATAATTATATATTTATGAACAACAGTTAATGTAAGTTATCATGTTTGTGATTGGTTGACTACATCTTTTTTATTTTATAGACTTATGATTATGGCAAAAATGTGTTGCCGAAAGGTTAAGTAATAGAACAAAATATTTTAAATTACTATTTATTTTGACCAAAATCATCCCAAGATATTATAACATCTTATCTAAAAAAAATCAATAATTTCTAACAAAAATGTATTCGTTTTAAAAGCCAACATTCATTTACACAGATACTACAAAGCAGAGAATCTAGAAATTGTTATTTTTAAACGGTCGATAATTTCAAGAATCATCTGTTTGTTAAATGTTACGTTCAGAGAATTTGAAACGAACATTAATATAAAATTCCATAGATATTGTTTTCAACGGTCAATTTGTATAAGCAACTACAATAACAAATATATTAAGGAGTGAGTGGAATGAACAATTGATAATATACACCAGATAAAGACAAATATAAATGAAGCGTTGGATTGAAAGTCACGTAAGATATACACGTGCAAATGCGAAGGACGTCGACGATATTGATTTTCTGTAACTCTAGTGGGGTTTGAAAGGGCACAACAAACATGCATAGAACAGAGATGAATAGCGTATAGGTAGAGCATTGTGACGACAAGAAATTTTGTCATTGGTTGAGAGCCAACAGTTTTCGAAAAAAGAGCACACGGTAAGGTAGAAATCGAATTCTATGTAAACAGCACGACGGACGGGAGAAATTTTTTAGAATTTATAGACGGTTACGTTCCAAATTTTAAGAAGCCGCTTGGAAAATAAGCTTTCTCATAAAGCGGGTTCCAATAGGAGAAGATATTAAAGCTCTTTTTTCCTTCCATCGAGTTCTGAATACGGATTCAGACCTAAATAATAGTAAAGCTTTCGGTTAGAATTTGTGTGTGTAGTACGCATAATTAATCATTTCTTTTAATCAAACGCATGAAAGCAAAAAGGGAGCGTGCTTACATCAGAAAATCAATAATTTCTAACGCAAATGTATTCGTTTTAAAAGCCAACGTATATTTACACAGATACTACAAAGCAGAGAATCTAGGAATTGTTATTTTCAAACGGTCGATAATTTCAAATTTTTTTGAGGAAAGCGGTTGTTTGTTTTGAAAAACCAGGATTCAATGAGGTTTATTAGTGTTTGAAGTGTGGAACGCGAACTGCCGTGAAAAAGGTAGGTTAAACGGTTAACATAACCAAAGGTTGTGACGTTTCTTGGAAATGCTTATAATCATATTTCATTTTAATGGTTTTTGTATTAGTAAATGCCATCCATAGGATTACGCAATTTCTTTGCGAAATAAAATTTTTAGGTTGCTAGACTCTTGATAAAAGATAAAATTATTTTGTGTCATATACGGTTCAATCTCAAACGTTGTTAAATTTATTATGGCAGTTTTATAGGTTAGAGATGATGTCGTCATCGTAATTTCGTTCTTAATTATTGCAGTTTTATGATTCATTTGTTTTGATAAACAATGCACTAATTTCTCGTGCCAATGATCTCATCGGCTGGGCATGAAGGCTTCACAGGTAGATTTCTGCTGACACAAATAAATAAAAAGTCGCGATTTCTGGGTTAGTTAAGATATCTGCAAGGTCATTATACATATATGTTATCGCCCAAAAGGGGCGGCGTCTGTAAGTAAGTAGGCTTGGCTTAGCTCATTGTTTAATTAACATAAGAAAAGTCAGTATAAGTTCCAAATTTACAAAATAATAAATGTGAAATTAAATGAATCAAGAGTTAGGATGGCTTCAGATGGCCTCATGGGGGCCGTGGAGCCAGGAGTAAACTGTATACACCATTTAATGGGGTGTAGAGGTCTTCGGAAGGCTTCGGCTTTCTTCGGAAAGCTTCGGAAGTTGCTTCAGAGGCCCAGTGTGAACTTAACAGTGAAGATTAAGACATATATACAGGTCGGCGAGGTCCAGACATCTTCGGTGGTGTTCGGCTCTCGTCGGTAATCTTCGTGTTTTTAGGGGTGGTCAAAGTCACGTTAAAAGAAATTATGAAATGAAAATTATATGCACAAAAAAAACTACTATTTACAATATATATACAAAAGCAAAGGGGTTCAGAAGGTATTCGGTGTCTTCTGAAGTCTTTGGCGACGTGGTGGGGTTGATGCCTCCACGGGATGTCGTCCCTGTGGTAGAGCTTGATGAGTGTAATCACAATAACGACGTCGGTGCAGTATGGAACGGAGCTGAGCGTTCGTACGTGCTTGTTAGTTGTGTGTTGATGAATTACGACGACGGCCTCCAGGTACGGCGGCGGATAGGGTAGCGTTTGGCAACACGCAGACTATGATGAACACTGCGCTAGGAGTAAGCGTGCTATGGTGAGCGCCGCTTAGGAAGGGTTTTTCACAGGCTATGATGAGCGCTGTGGAGGAGAGGACAATCCCAGGCTATGATGAGCACTAGGACTGATTTATGCAGAAATTGAATTTGTATTTATAGTCTTCTGGTCGCTATCCATCGTGTGTTGAAAAACGCTTATCAGAGCTTAAACCAATGAACTGCATCGTCGATTTTAGATTGTAAATTTTGATTATTCAAAATTTGAAAAATGTTGGTTTCCCAATTCTTAGTTGAAGTTGTTCTGTGCTCAGCACGTGTACTCTGATATAGTCAAACTTGTGTGTCGACGTTCACTCAGCACATTGCATGTATTCATGCAGCTAACATATATATTAGATAAAAAACGACACGAGGTACTTTCACCTTGTGGTTTTAATTCACCTATCCTAACTTTGCCGAGGATGTTTCAAATTAAGTTAAAAAGAAAAGATTATTTCTTAGGACTTCGTGCTTAATATCCAAATAATCAATACAAAACTTTAGTAAGTAGACTACCCTTGGCAAAAAGGTTTTAGAACAGACATGGTCGTCAAATGTTCGTTGGTTATTTTCAATTATAGGGGTACATTGGTTTTCAGATCGACAACCATATGTTGGTGATGAGCATGTTGAGAGTTGCAAAGTCAACCTAAACAGTCATTTTAACGGTGCCCACTCTAACTACAGTCAACAATCACTCATCAGGTATTTAAGAATCCATCTGAAACTATACTAGCTAGAGTTTGTAACTAAATAGACGTTTGAAATTCACTATATGAACTGATAAAACGTACCTACAGTACGTCTGTGTGCTTAGGTTAAAAAATTAGTTAAGTAAATTTGTGATATATTTGATTTTTAATATTTGCTTTAGGATGCCCATCATGTAATTGTAGGCAACGTGTGTGTGCGTGCGTGGGTGCGAGCGTGCGTGCTTGCGTGCGTGCGTGCGTGCGTGTGTGTATGTGTGTAATACCGTTGAAGACGCAACGTCTATAATAGTATAAATATATGTTTATATTGATCTTTTTTACATTAATGTGAAGCTATAGTTACAGTCCTGTCGTATAAAATTATTTTGCAAAGACCTAGAGATGCGATTGAAAATTCAGGTCATTACCATTTGATTTTAGAAATCTTTCTTTCAGCTATCACTTTTAAATAGGTTTTTTGTTTCCTTATGGTTAAGGTTTATTTTATGTTTAAGTGATAGTGTTTTTTAAAATTTTTTAGGTAAATTCTAAGTCAGAATCCCTCTCTTCGATCTTAGGTTTTGGCATCCTCTTATTATTTTTGGGCTTTTCCACAGAAACCCTGCGGGATTAGGTGGCGTCCAAGATATTTCCCGGTAAAAACATATTTCTAGCCTTCTGGAATCCTCATTAAACACAACATCCGTTCCACTGAGTTAGTCGGCAACTTTTTTTATTAGCAAAGTCAAGATTTTTGGAATTTTACGGAAATATGATTTTTAGGAGAGTACCCCACCGAGTTTCTCTGTGGATTACTCGCTAGATTTCCTAGGGACAAAACGTACGTAATAAGATTTCGATGTTAGGAATGTTGAGGGTTCATAGTGGGTTGATAGCAAGGGTCCACAGGGTCGGCGATAGGATGGATTCTTGGAGACATCTTTGAGTTAAGGTTTTGGAAATGGAGTGAAGTTGAAGCGTAGGGTTGCGATACGATTTGTTAAGTAGGGTTTTACTATGTGAAAAATGTTGGGCGGGAAAATAGCGAGTTTCAGTTGAGTTAAGATGCTGGCTCACCACAGAAAATCGAAGGCAAAGCCAAAATATAAAAAAATATGGCGATGATGTACTGTGTGAAAAAGTGACTGAGGAAATTTAGGAGTGGGTGGTTTTGTTACACTGTAGCTTTTATGAATACCGCGTTGGTTATCTGAAATCAGGGAATGGTCGTCTATGTGAAATTATATTTTATTTAGAATAATGCGCTCAAGAAGCTTACCTAAGGCCGCGAAGAGAGCTATGGGACATTGGAATTTTGAGTCGCCTGGAAATTTAGATGGTTTAAATATGAGAGATATAGATGCCGAATAAAAGGAATAGGAAGGTAATAAAGTGCATCTGGGTGTGCTAGAATTTTTCAATGATAGTATTCGTTGTGTTGTCGATCCGTGTGGTTTTTCCAGTTTTAGTTAATTACCACCTGACTTCTTAACTAAGCTAGTTAAATTAAATTGAACTACACTTACTATTCATTTATTGATGATTATTAACATGAGGACGTTTAGCGTCTCACATTCTTACTCTGTTATGATGTTCTACACTTCTATACTTGTTTACTTATGTTGGATTTTTTAGTTCGATATTGCACTTATTATGTGTCCTTATAGTAGGTAAATGCCATAATTATAGAACGCTGACAAATATTAACTATTACATAAGTGACTTTGTAGTTCATAGTATTGCAAATAAAGTGTGCTCCACAATATTTCCGTGTTACTGGGTTAAATTGCTTAATTTGTTCTACAGAGAGCTAGGTTAGATATAATTGCTTTCAAAAGGTCGTATACAAGAGAATTCAAGAATTAGACACCGGTTTCTGTTTTCTTCGCATTTTTTTTCACAAATATCGGCACCTTCTTCAACAAAAAATCGATAGTGTGTTACTTAGAGGATAAATTGAATTAATATATACAAAGAATTTTTAAAATGTCAACAATTAATATTGTTACAGCCAAGGAGACATTATTTTACAATCAAGCTTTATATTAGATTACGGTTTTACAGTCCATTCTCAGATATAATACAATGGTGTGCGTTTAAAGAACAATAAATTACAATTTCTCAACAAGATATAATTAAATCGAATAATTCATTCATTTGATATGACGGTGAACACAAATGGCTCGTTCACATACTTGGGATTATGGCAGAAAGGTTTTGACGTCTGGTTAATAAAATGCCTGGCATGTCTGTAACAAATTTTATATAAAAAAAAAAATACAAAAATAATTGTTATGTTTGAATTTTACAAATGTAAAATTTTATTTGAAATTAGATACACGGTAAGATGAAGAAAACAGAATGCCCAACACGTAGTATTTGATGCTTGTTTGACACGTTTTATTCAAAATTGATCATCATCAAATAGCATACTGACGTGCACTTTTTACTGGAGCGTTGTTGGCAAAACGTTTTAATGGAGAAGTCATTCCTCACAAACGTCGTCAAGGTATAAGAGGGAGATTTTTTCTTCTCTACTGAGCCCAAGGCGCTACAGTTTTATAGTTGCCGGAGTTTTATACTTTAAAAATATAAATTCAAAATATGCTTTCGACTAACTTGGCTGTTACCCCAGGGAAGCGTTATAGGTGGGTCGGGACTGAATTAAAAGAAAATGTAATTTTAAGATGGACGTCAATGTATCTCTAATAATTATTAATTTGAAAGGTACATACAAAAAACCTTTTGGTGTTTCTTAATTCTTATTCCTAATCGAGGTTATTGGATAAATATAGTGTGACAATATATAGGGTAGACTTTGTCTCAATCAATTAGATGCATTTCCCACCAAAAAAATGCAACTCTTAAATTAAAAGACACAAAAAATTGCTAACGCAATCACACGTCCATTTCATTTTTGAAAAAAAATATTTTTAACATAATAACACTAGAAAATTCATATTGAATAAAATCATATAATATCACAGGTTTTTAGTCTTAGAGTAATCAAAAGCGATTTTTAAATAGTTTAAGCATTTACAAATGTATTAACTCAACTATGATTTGTAAAATCTGGCATACCACTTACATATCTATAAATTAGCTAAGTTTTAAATTATCGAATAGGAAAATCGAGTGGCTTTTTTACTTTTATACAAGGCAAATTCGTTGCAAATCATTACACAAAGAAATATTAAAAAAATTTTGTTGGTCCGGCCTTTCACAAATAAGAAGGGCAACCGAGAAAAAGCTCTAATTGTTACAAATTTTAAACAAATATTCTCTTAAGGGATTTTTCTTTTAACAAAATATTTGAAACTAAAGAATTGAAATTTTAATTATAATCAGTGTTTTGCGAAAAATTCTATAAAATGAAGTGAAGGTGCTTTTACATCTAGTTTGGTTTACGGGTATGTTGTTGCGTCAAGCCTTAAGGGAAGTTGTTTAACACAACCAGTTTTTCATAAATTCTTTGACGAATTCAGCAACAGAATAAATGACTCACCTTTAATAGCGAATTGTGGATAATCACCCTGATAAGACTCCTCTGTCGTGTTGTAGGATTTAACTAGATGAAACCATAGAAGTTTATCGACATCGTTCTCGAATAACAAATCATACTACCTCAGACCAATATTTCTGAAGGAATAAGTTGTATTAGGGTTCTTACGTTTTGCGCATCAACGACTACATCACGGGCATCTTGGAGAACGGAGTATGAGTAACAAGATTATCAAAGCGCTTCTTAAAAACGATTCGTCTCGGAAAACCCTATCTACACGAAACTATGCAAAAGACATATGTTTAACAAAACTAGGGCAGAGTACCAGTGGTGCTTATAAAATAACCCGGAAAACCTTGAAATATTTGAGAATGATAACGTATTTACTTACAATATCTGATGTTAAAATGCTATTTTAAACAATTAGCTTGAAGTTTTGACGACCATCACAATAAGACTTTAAACACCTGAAGCATATAATTTATTATATGCAGCTTAATCTTGCAATAAAATTAAAGGGAAATAACGGTTCGTTTATTGTTTTCCATCTGGAACAAAAAATTTGTTATAAATATGAAAACTTATTTAGGATTCAAATAAATAATTCAGCAAATTTTTTTCTTTTTTCTTTTATAAAAATTGTTACGATGGTTGAAATAGATGGAAAAAAAGGCCAAAGCAAAGAAGCCGAACCCGAATAATAGGGCTAATTTTAACGAGGGAGAGGGCGACACCTAACCAGGATTAGAAGTAAAGAAGAAGAGTTAAGGGCCACTTTAAATGAAGTAAAAAGCTATTATGTAAGTCAAATACGTCAGATATTTTTAATAGTAATAAAAACTTGGTTTTGCATAATATTCCAAGTGAAATAAATATTTATTCTTATGCAAAATATTATTTTAGAAAGGGAAGTTTAACGCTTAAATATTTTAGATGAGATACTACGGAGTAACTATAGTATGAGAATTAACTCAGTAAAGACAAAGATAATGACAAGTGAGTTACAGCCTAGTTCTAAACCAAAATTAAAAATAGGTAATACCGAGTTAGAGGAGGTAGATGAATTTTGCTATTTAGGTAGTATAATTACAAAGGACGGACGCAGCAGAAGGGATATAGTAGCTAGAATAGCTCAAGCTAGAAAAATGTTTTTAAAAAAGAAAAACTTGCTAATAGCTAATAGTATTAGTTTAGATAACAGAAAAAGTTTCTTAAAGTCTTACGTATGGAGCGTTCTACTATACGGTAGTGAGACTTGGACAATTAAAGAAGTAGATAAGAAAAGATAGAAGCTTTTGAAACTTGGTGTTATAGGAGAATGTTAAAGATTAGTTGGACAGATAGAGTAACAAACGAGGAAGTTTATAGAAGGATAGGTGAGGATCCCTGTATGTGGAAACAATTGAAGGTCAGGAGAGATAGAATGATAGGGCACCAGTTAAGACATGAGGGACTATTTATTAAAGTCTTAGATTATAGACTACCAAATAAAAATAGAGTAGGAAGGCCTAGACAAAGCTATATTAGTCAAATTATTAGAGATGTAGGTTGTGAAGGGTATGTAGACCTTTTTAGACTAGCTCAGAATAGAAAAGAATTTAGAGCTGCGTCAAACCGACTTTAAGTAAGTTCGAAAACAAAACAAAAAGAAAAATAAAAATCAGTTAACTGAATGTCACTAGGACATGACTCACAATTGGTTAGCGGTCTGGCATGTTGGTAGCGTTTCGTTGCTTAAGCCTTACCATAACATAATTTAACAAACGTCACCATGGCATAACTCACAATTAGGTAGCGGTTTGGCATGTTGGCAGCGATTCGTTGCTTAAGCCTTACCATAACATATAATTTAACACTTTTCCTTTTTGAAGCGGATAACCAGGTTATATTTCATTTCCTTATAAATGGTAATCATGTAAACATGTTAGAGTTCTTTAACAACCATCAGGTTGCTAATATCTATGTAGAGCCAGCTAGATAGGAAAAAGATAGAAGGATATAGGAAGACCTAGACCAAGCTATATTAGTCAAATTGTTAGAAATTTAGGTTGTGAAGGGTATGTAGAGCTTTTTAGATTAGCACAGAATAGAAAAGAAGTTAGAGCTGCGTCAAATCGACCTTAACTAAGGTCGATAACAAAATGATGATGAACGCTTATCAGTACAAAACAAAGGTTATTATTGAGAAATACTGGAATTGATTGAGCTGCATTTTAATGACGTATGTATTAACTTTACATATAATTGTTGAAACTATTTTGAATACTTTGCAAGTGTGCTACTTAAAAAATAATCAAAGATTGGAACTACATTCACAAACACAAGCTCATAAAATACATATTCAATTGCAATAAAACACAAACCTTAAAATACACGCTAAATGCATTCCAAATGCATTTATGCATTGTTAACCCTATTGCAGTGAAAAACTCGTTATCTTTATGGCAAATGTTACACGCTGCGTGTCGCGATCGATCTCACTACGCATTCTTGTTAGTCTGGTCAGTGGGACGTTTTCAATGGCTATTACAACATGCTTGTTCCAATATTTACATTTCAATAAATGTTTACAATTCTATGTGGCTACGTAATTGTTTAATAGACGCGTGTACAATGAAATAAAGATTATATTGTTAAGGCTATAAATGTCGATAAAAAAGTTTATAACGTTCGTGCGTTCCTTAAGTACACATTAAATTGTAGGAATAAATGAATATAATATTAAATAATTCAATGAGCTTTTAGCAACAAAGGTCACTCGGAAACATTTATAGAAGCTTGGGTAGTTTACATTTTATAAAGGAACTATATGAATATCATATTAAAATATGACAAATAAACGTACAGCAATGACGATAGGGATTTTACACTCGTTGTATTTAATTGGAAAAATTACCAATAAAAATCAGGGATATCATCGTCCACAATAATATTTGTATCAATTCACATGGAGTTCAAAAATCACAAAATAATTAAATATCACCAAATTATTGCGTTCGCACGAACTGAAGACATTAAACTTGACCATAAGAAAATTTTATACGCACAAAGCGTAACAACGGAATTTTTAAAAGAAAGCCAAATACGAAATATAACGATTAAGTTCGGAAGTAAAGTTAGGAAAAAAATAGTTGAGTGATAACGAATGTGTGTGGACCGAGTGACCTCGATGAATAGCTTATTGTTTTGAGATTTGCTGGTTAATATAGACACGAAAGATTAATCACGCTGGTTAAACGTGGAATTAAAATCGTGTGGGTGGTGTATTAAAATGGCTATAGGTGGGTTTTTATGCTGTAACAAAATTTGGAAATTAAATCTATCAAATGGGGAACCTAACACACCGCGGATGTAAAAAGGTGAATCAGTGGAGTTACCCTAAAACTCCTTAAATTATTAAACTGTGTGTGTGCTGTATTGAACGTTTCCTGATTATTTTTGTTGGATGTACACTTAATAATGTACATGCGAACTCATAAATAAAAGTGCTCATAGAGTTGTAGAGCGACAGAATAAATTTCCTATATAACAACACGGGGTCGTTTTGTTAGTTTATCGAACTGTACAGCATTTGCTTTCGGTTCTTGAAACAAGTAAAATGGGATTTTGAAGGGATCTAATGTCATCATTTTAAATGGGAAGAGCCCATGTAAGCTCTGCTTTCTCTGTTAACAGATGTCAGGTAAAAGTATTAAGTTCATCGTATTCATTTAATTTCAATTACGGCGTTCTTTTTGCGGACGGTTTTAAGAAGATTATTGTGCCACGGGTCGACCATTCCTATATGCACATGGCGTCCTGATTTACTTCGTTTTAGTTTATTGGTTTGTGGATGACTAGGATTAAATTCAATTACGAAGTTATTTTCAAAGAGTAAAGAAAAGCTGGATAAATATTGAATTCCTTGACAATTTGCAGTTCAGGAAAATTTCTGCAAAAAGTTTATTTGTTCTAATAGAAATATGTGGCTTTATTTTGTGCTTTGTTACTTTTCAACATTTCTTCAACAATTTAAGGTATACGATTAGCTTCATTCATGTCATATTATTATTGATAAGAAAATCAGTATCACGTTTACACGAACAAGTCAATCTAGCAAATATTGGTTTATGCAATAGAAATTTCTTCTTAAGTATACGTTTATATTTAAAGCAATACTTGTAACGGAAAACTGATTTGCATTGCATATTTTTAACTTAACCTGGTCAGTAATACTACTAGGTTTTTATAGCAAGAGTATAAAACAAGCTCCTTTTATAGTTTTGTCTTACAGTAATCCTCAAATAGCTCCAATAGTGTCGTTCGTTTACATATATTAATTCCTTTGCAATAGCAACAAAAGAATATTTCACTAGTTTTTATGTAGTAGGAGCACGTCACCTATGTTCTAAATATATTGTTTTATTACAGGTACTGCGGGATCCTTCTTGATAACTGTGTTCACACAGCAAATGCACCATTTTCTTCTAAGGGTTTACAAGTTCTCTCTTAGAGTATATCTTGTACCTTATGAACCTAGGATTTGGTGGCATATTCTTTAGCGTTGTTCTAATTTTAGTTTCTACAGAGTGTCCTATGAAGTATAGCTTTTGAAGATCAGCGACCATATCTTATTGCACTACCCAGGAATAGATCCTTAGCTACGTCGGAAGACTGCCTGTCGTTTAACAATTTGTTTTAGGAAAGGGATTTTCTCGTTAACCAATTACCTACAGCAAGTGAGATAACTAATTTCGTTTCATTTGCGCTCGCAACGTGGGGCTGCGTCAGGAAAAAGGTATTTTTTACTAGCACGACTTGTTTTACTGGTCCGATTTTGTTGCACTGGTCCCACTTTGTTTTACTGGCTAGATTTTGTTTCACTAGCAGATAGTTATTCTAGGTGAAACTCGTGGTGAGTTGGTCCCCCTAACAATTAGTTAGCCTAGACGAGACTCTTAGTGAATTGGTTGCCGTAGCAGTTAGTTCGTCTAGGTGAAGCTTGTAGTGGAGTCGGTCACTCTAGCAAGTTTATGCGTTTTAGAACGTTGTATTTGTATAACCAGTTGGGCAAAGTTGTGAATTTTGGACTTAAAATCTTGTCCTACTAAATTTTCTTATTAGGTGTGACTAGGTTAAGTAACTTTTGATGTTGTTTAAAAAGGAATCTTGAAGTTCCTAATTTTTCGGGACTATGGTTTTTGAAAATTGTTAAAAAATATATAAAATATGGCAGATACATTTCAAATTGTATATTTACTTAAGGAAGAACTTGATTCTGCACTCCAAATACGTGTAGTCTAGAGTAGTAGGCCGGTCGCGAATAAACAAAACATGTTATGTCGCCAGTATAAGCAAGTGCTTGATAAAATCTATCAGAGTAATGTACGAAGGCAGTAGAGCATGTGTACGTGTGAATGGCTATTTGGCGCAATACTTTGGCATTGTGGAAGGTATAAGACAGGGCTGTGTGATGTCTCCATGGCTGTTTATTGTATTTATAGCTAAATATATCAGGCAGGCTTGCGAAGGAATGGAAGGAGTAAAAATTGGCGAAACAAATGTCAGTGTGCTGTTGAATGTGGATGACGCAGTATTGTTAGCTGAATCGTCACAAGATTTGCAACGATTGTTTGACAGGCTATGCATGTGATTTTTTAATGCTCCACCCGAAGGTACAACATTGGCCAGGTAACGAGTTTTTTTATCTGAAAAATTTGGAATTTTGCCGAACCCTTGCTGTTCCAAGCAAGGTAGGGATCTTTAACGTGCGTAACAATACTCACACACGGGACCTCCATTTTACCTTTCATCCGAACGAGGGTGTATTTTTGTGATAAATGCTCGCCTAACATTTTTCAAGCGGACTGTGTCGGGATTTGAACCCGGGACCTTGGGCGTAGTAGACACACACATACCAACTACGTCACGAAGCCGTCCAATATGTTGGCCATAAGAGAAACAAAAGTTGACTTCGGGCGTGCGCAACATAGTAGGTCTAAAAATTTTTTAATAACTTCAGTGGAAAGGCCATTTTGATTTATTAATCCATACCCAGACAAAGATAATAACAAATAGGTTATAGAAATAGTAGGGAAACTAGGATAGCTGGGGAAAAAGAGAAATAGAAGGGCGGAATACGTTCTGAGGCATTTTTGGGGAATAGTATGCAATATATTACAAGCAGAGATAGGAAAAAAGAGGTAGATGTAAACCCCAGTTCCAAGACTGAAGACCTAATGATGATGATGACCCAAATTTATTCAATTCCGTTGGAAATTAAAGATGTTATTAAAGATAAAGGAAAATGCAGTATTTTAGTTGTCATTCTGTATTCTGGAAACCACTTAAAATACTCATACTTTCTTTGCAGATTCTAAAAGGCTTCTAAATAGTGCAATTTTTGTATAATCTAACAGAACATGTATCTTCTATAGTTTTCAAGAGTACGTACAGGGTATTTTAAAATAAAGTTCCGTAAATTGGCGAATATATAGATCTTGACGAGTTATCAAAAAAAGTTAGATAACAGTTTTCTGTAAACCCACCCGTTTCCGTTATACAGGGTGATTAATGTACATTACGTACCTTTAATTTTTATATTTAAAATTTTAAGAACGATCAACGTTAATCTTATTTTATAATTCATACTCAATCAATAAAAGCGGTCGTCATTAGCATATTTCAACGATTTGAGTGACATAATTTCAATTTCCACATCGTAATATCTCCAGTTGTGTGATAATTAACGTTAAAAATTCTAAAAAAAATTCGGACACAATTTTTCATGCAGAAAATCATCAAAACGATGCAGAGAAGAAACAGCAAGTCTTACAGCTTGGCGTCCCTGTTTTAAGCTTATCAAAGTGTGGCCTTGAAGGTTCTGATAATTCACGGTTGGGGCACAACAACCTATTGTAGTCAACATCTGCTCGATCGCCTGGCAGCTTATTCTGTTAATTCGATTATATAGGATTATCCTGCTCGATGTATTTTACATTAGTAGCTCTAAATGGAGCAAAAATCATTTTAGTACCGCTTGATTAAATATGAAAATGTCATCACACGAATTTATTTATCTCCAATCAAAATGTTAATTGTTTACTTCAAGGTATTTGAATTGCCATCTGTGGAGGTGCGGCAGGAAAATGAATTCAATGGTCTCATGATTTTTACGATCTTACGTCAGTTTCGCTAAAAACATTCCTCAAATTGTATTTTCCTTACTAAAGGAAATAGCATATTTAGAATTTTACACAAACGGAACGAACTGTTTCTTAAAAGGAATCATTTGAGATATATCCCGTACAAACAACTTATGGTTTTATTTTCACCAACGGATTTACAATCAATAATGGATAAACCTGGTTAATAACTTATTAAGCAGAACCGGTCGTAGCGCGTACGGCGTGTAGGAAAAGTTGCCTAACCTTTCGCATAAAAAAATTATAGAAAATGTAACATAGCAATTAATACTTTATATTAAATACGGACTAACGATAAACAAACCAGAAGCAACCTTGCAGAAAACACGTTCATAAACTCATTGTAAAATTTCCAAAAACAAACGCTACTGATAATCAATTATCACATTTTCAACGCTATATCAAAATTGAAAGTTTAACAGAAGAGCAGGGAGCATTTTGCAAGTCGGAAGTAGGATGTCAGAACCATGAAGCAAGTAGGTAAGCTAGAAAATCTGAAAATTGAAATGGATCGGTTAGCATTAGACATAGTAGGGATTAGCGATATTCGGTGGTCAGAAGCGGGGGACTTTTGGAGCGGAGACTTTAGGGTAATTCATACCATATCAGAGGAAAGAAGTTCAGACGTGGGGATAGTCATGAGGAACAAGATAGAACACTGTGTGGAAAAACGACGTGCAAAAGAACAAAATAGTACTCGTACTTAGATTAGACTAAACTGATAAATACAGCAAAATACAATTATACATGCTGCAGTAAGCTGCAGTAAGAAAGAGGTAGAAGCGATTTACAAAGATATTGAAGACATACTAAGATTCGTAAAATGACACGAAAATTTAATAATTAGGAGGATTGTAATGTACTGATAGGCAAGGGCAGGGAGGGGGCGACAGAAGGTATATTTGGTTTAGGCATGAGAAATGACAGGGGAAATAGGTTCTTGAATTTTGCAACAAAAACAATTTAACTAGCACATACACACTATTTCAACAGCTTGCTAGAAGACGATACACGTGGAAGATGCGAGGAGATATAGGAAGATATCAAATAGATTACATTCTTATTTGACACCGGTTTAGATATCAAGTAAAAGATTGTAGAGATTACCCAAAAGCAGATATAAACACTCACCACAACATAGTAATTATGAAAACCAAGCTTGAATTTAAAAATTAAAAAAAAACGACGAAGAAAGGTACTTTGACATTGAGAAACTAAAAGATAAAGATATTAGAAAAGTAGAAACAGAATGGAATAACATTAAATCCAGTTTAGATATGGCGGCCAGAGGTATTCTGGTATAAACAAATAGAAAGTAAGAACCTTTAGATAAAAAAGAATATTCTGAATTTAATAGAAGAAAGGCGGAAATATAAAAACAGACCAGAAGAAGCAGGAAAACAGAGATACAAAGCCAAAAAGTGGGAAATTATTCGCAAAGGTATGAAAGTTAAAGAACATTGGATTGATGACAAGTGAAAATGGAAATATAAAAGCATACAAACCAATTAGTATGGATTTTAGGAATATAAAACAGTATAGCAAAAATATAAAGAGCCCGGAAGGAAATATCATTATGAAACGACTTTTGCTTTACAAAAGACTGAAACGTCTTTTTGTTCTATTGTACTGAAAGCACCACTGAAACGTTATTTCTTTTACATTAAGGCGCTAGTGAACCAGAAGTCTTTCGACATAGCTAGGGGTCTATTCCTGGGTAGACCAATAAGAAGTGGGTGGGTAAGTCGAATTCTGTTTGCAAACCAAAGCCAAGCTAAATCAAATAGGCGCCACCATGTCCTGAGATAATTACGATAATTGCAAAGCACAGTTCTAAGGGCGGACGTGGAAACCCAAAGATAAAATGATCGCCTTCGTTAACAAAAACCTGTCTTACAAAAATAAGACGCAGCTCCTGTAAGAAATTGCACAGATTAAATAAATAAAAAAGTAGAACACCATTTGTGTCCTATAAAAGTATATAAAAATAAAAAAATGTATATCCAATATGATATTGGCACCAAATTATTACTCAGAAAAGTTTTACCTTTGTGTAATTAGATTTGATCGCATTTGACCAAAATAAAAGCCTTAAATTTGAACTAATTGTTTACTAAAAGAAACTCTTTTAAAATATCGGAACCTTTTAACAAGAAAAAAATTGTCATTATCAACTACATCAAAGTTAAAGTTTTGACTTTTTTTAAAACAACCAACTATACTTTAAACATGAACCTGTTATAAATATTTGAGTGAAAATAATTTATAAGCATAACACACTGAATTACGTTCTAACCTGGGCAGATCTTTTCAGGTAGATTACAATTACTAGAATCTTACATAACGTGGATTTGAACTTTCATATTTACGTTTAATAATTTATGTATAGATAAAAGCTGATTACAAAAATAGGGATGTTTTGTATAAATTCCATTACAGATGCACAAAGCATCTGCTTTCAAGACAACATCTGTCAACTGTGCAAAACAAAAAAAAATGACGTCGAAAACATACGTTGAAATTATCGAAGGTTCATATGGAACAAAACTTGTTATTATAGAAAGCTAATCTGACAAAATTTTGTTCTACGGCTTATAAAACCAGTTCAACAATAATTGAAATTTACACAATTTACATGTTGTAAACATAATAGCAAGTTTACGTGCTCTAACCTTTAAAACACATGCATGAAATATCTTATAACTAATAATGAACCAAAACTGCTGTTGTTGCTTCACGATAAATCGAGATGGAAATTTCGTTCTTCAAACAAAGTTACCAGCCATGCTAATTAGATACGACTGCATCCAAATTAACATCCATAATTTCTTACTAGACAAATTTCTTATTAGACAAATTTCAAATCGACTATTCCTAAATAACGGTAATTCTAAATTTTTGGATCCTACATGACGAATTCTACATGTTTCATTCTACGTGTCGCGCTAAATAAATTAATTCAAATTAAATTAGTTCGTAAAATATATACTTTATCAACCGTTAGTAGAAGATATCTCAATAGTTAATATTTGATGCGAAGGTTGCCAGCCTCTAGCCAAAAATACATCTTAATAAAGCTGTTGCCAGCGGCCGACTAACTTGTCGAAACTAGAACCGAGTGGTCGCGACGTTAGAGGCCTGGAATACGAAATAAACAACTAGAGATGCTCTTGAAAATAGCTTTATGTGACACAGATATATTAATATAAGTAGATCAATAAGAAACAATGCACGCTTAGCGCATTATTCTTGCAATTCAATGCAAATAATTATTACTGAAAATAAAAATGTTACAATTATAGAAAATGTAGAGAAGGTATTTAGATGGCAAAGATATATAGGGAATGTATATGCAGGACAGGAACTAGAAGCACTAGAACAAGAATCAGACATTAAAAAGGATGACTTGGGATCTCCTATACTTAGAGATGAGTTTAAATTAGCATTAAAGAGTCTGAAAAATAATAAGGCATCGGGTATAGGTATGGTGCGCGCAGAGATTTTAAAAGCCACTGGACAAGCAGTAACATAATGTTCCTTTCGACTTGTAAGTTATATGTACAAGACAGGCAAGATACCCAAAGATTTCAAACGTAACATCATAGTCACTATACCAAAAAGGAAGGCGTGGATAGATGTGAAAACTTTCGAACAATAAATTTAACACAACACGTGTCAAAAATATTAACTAGAATTGTACAAAGACGGATGGAAAAACGAGCTGAAGAAATACTAGGAAAAGATCAATTTGGGTTTAGGCGAAACAGGGGAACACGGGAGGTCATTTTAGCTTTAATGGTGATAATGGGAAAAACAACAGAAAAAGGAGAAAGCGTGTACATGAGGTTTGTAGATCTGGAAAAAGCATTTGACAATGTAAAATGTGAGTAAATGTTCGAAATACTCAAAAAGATTGGAATGAGTTATATGGATAGAAGAGTAGTACATAACTTATACAATGAGCAAACAACAGTAACAGAATTAGAGCAGGAACGTAGATACGTAAATATTAGGAAAGGAGTGAGACAGGAATATGCCCTATCGGCGTTAATTTTTAACTTATATATCGAAGAGACAATGAGTACTATCAAATGCAGAAACACATTTGAAATTATAATGCAGAAACAAACGATTAACTTAGATTAACAAATGATATACCGGTATTAATATCTAGCAAGAAAGAGTTAGAAGCAGCTCTTAATGAAAGGGAAAAAATAGTAATAGAAGAATACGGTATGAAAATTAACAAAGATAAAACTAAAGTGTTAACATGTAAAGAAACAGTAAATAAGTCAAAAACTAGAATATAAATAGGAAACGAGAAGCTAAAAGAGGTTAAAAATTTCTGCTACTTAGGAAATCAAATAACACAAGATGGAAAAAGTGCAAAAGATATAAAACAACGATTAGCACAAGGCCGAGCGGCATTTAACACAAAAGGTAACTAATATGTTCAAAGACAACAACATAGAAACAAGGAAAAGTTTGCTGAAAACATAAGTTTGGAGCACACCACTGTACGAATGTAAAACGTGGACAGTGGGAGAAGCGGACGGGAGAAATGTGGTGCTACAGACGTATGATGAAGTTATCATGGAGAGCCAAAGTTAAGAACAAAGGGATTTTCGAAATGTGCTACGTACATCGACGTAGCCTAAAAAAAACCAAGGAAAGAAAATGACCGGGTTCAATCCGTGAGTAGACGGGGTATTTCACATTCAAAAACGAAGGAAGGCTTGAAATAAAAATATCCTCACTCATTCACAACTCACAACTAAACATACACAAAAGAAAACCTCTAATTAAAAAAAATATGTACAAAAGCACAGTGGTAAAAAAATAAACAATCAATAATTACAAGGTACACATCAACAAAATCAAAAGAAAACATTTTTTAAAATAGCGAGCTGCCGTTTTTAGGTACCTACCCCTACATTATTTAGCAACAAAAAACACTAAACACCGCAGCTCTAAATCATTGTAAATATAAAATTACATATACCACATTGGCATTACAATGTCTTAACTAACCAAAAATTTATAACTCAAAAAAGGAAAACCCACAGTTGTAAATCATCCTCGTAAACATACAATTAAACATATAGGATGGTCACGATAAACACAATATTAATAATAAATATCATCTCACTTGACGATAATCATTTTATAAATACTAAGTTCAGTCAACACGTGGAGCCTGATAAATATACTGTTTCAACAAATTTTACAGGACCCATACAAGAAAATAGTGCATAAACACTCACACGAGCCTCCACGGTGTAGATTTGGATAACACCTTCCCTAATGATAGGGTGGAGCAGAGGAGCTCGAGATCCCGCAGTGTGGGTGTCTTCCTATAACAAAAGGAACGGCAATGCAATGGGCCGTCAGGTCCACCGGTGAAAGAAGCACGCTGTAGGGCGTGCGCGATATTTTCACAAAGAAAAACGAAAACAACCAAAGATACAACAAATGTTTTCGTTGTGTATATCGAAAAGACAGTAAATATTAATTTCGTTTAACTAATAACCAGAGCTCAAAGTAATATTGTTGTTATTAAACGTGATTAGGAAACTTGAAAGACGGTTTTATCGGATAGTTCAATATCTCGTTTCAACAAGTTTTAAATTGAAGCAATAGAGAAAGTAATTACCATTTATTGCAATGTATAGCAAGTTTACGAATACCTAGAACAGGGTGTAGACTATTTAATTTATAGAATAAACTTTTCGTTTTAAAGCAGATAGATTTGAAATTGAAAATTATCAGAAAGCGTATTTATTGTAGGAAGGTCTAATATACCGGGTGTTGTTGGAGGATCTTAGCAGAATTTAGGTACATGAATAATGCAGCAAAAGGGTGTAGATTTTTAACGGACCATCGTATAGTAAACGTAACAACCCCCCCCCCCCAGCAAAAAAAGGTTGGGGTAGGAAAGCAAAAGTACGGGAGTGGGCAGTACCAAAAAAACCAAACACAAAAAATTCTCTTAAAAATAACTAAAAGAAAATTCGTTTACGAAAACCAAAAAAAAGAAACACCCCAAAATCAAAAAGAACTCTCATTCGGTTCGAAGAACCATAGTACTGGACGAAGCAAAAAAAAATGGAAGAGAAGCGCAGCAAAAAATAGATAGGTAGTGGCACTGAACGAAGGCAAAGGTAGAACCGCGTCAACACTGTCAAAGTTGTCAAAGGACGAATGCTTCTTCAGAAAAGAAACAGTAAAGTCTTCAACCTCAAACGAAGATTGGTTCTCTGCAGAAAAACCAAAAGTAAAGAAAAGAAGCGAGAAAGAAAACCAACAGTAACAGCCAAAATGACCAAAGTGTCAAGCCTCAAAGTATGCTCGGCAACAACAAACATGCTGGATAGAAAAAAATGAAATTACTTCAAACTTAGGTAACCAAGAATCGCAACAACCGAAGAACCAAAGAAAAGAAATAGCTAACTAGACTTAAAGTCGACTAAGTCGTGGTTTCCGAAGAAAAGCAAAAATGGACTACAAAGCACCTACCACAGGAAGTGGATCGAATAATTTAACTATGTTAGCACGAAGACCGACAGAACGTAAAACCAGCCACGGGAAAAAGAAGAGGAATGTGGAACGAAAGGAACGAGGAAAAAAACAAAAAAAACAAAGAATAACACCAAGCCAACAAGTACAAGAACCAAAAGAAAAACCCTAAGAATCGCACAAAAGGAAATAAAACAGAATCCCAGTGTAGTTATGTATGAATGTGCGTGTGTGTGTGTGTGTGTGTGAATGAACTGGGTGTGTGTATGTAGTGTACGTGTATAAAGTGTGCGTGTGTGTATGTGGCGGAACGCTGTAGTCGCCTCTTACGACTGGCAGATGGTACCATGGGGCTATTCTATTCCCGGACCCACACGGGTGCAAGGAGTACAAGGAGAAAACAAAAGAAAGGAGAACCAACTAGAACTGTGTGTTTATGAAGTGCGTGGGTGTATGTGTGCGTGTATGAAGTGTGTGGGTATGGATTGGTTGTGTATAAAGCGTGTGTGTGTCTGTATGTGTTGGACCGCTTTAGTCGCCTCTTACGACAGGCAGGTCGTACCATGGGGCTATTTTATTTCCGAACCCACGCGGGGTAAAAAAAAAGAAAGAAAACCCAGCAAAAAGGGAAGTAACTAAAAAGAAAATTTAAAGTCCAGAAATCAAAACCTAAAAAGAACAAAGTCAGCATAAAAATCTGGGTCGCGAGGACTAGGTATTGCGCTTAAGACGTTTGCGTCGCCAGCAAGAAGACGTGGGGCTTGATAAATATACTTCTTCGACCAATTTCACAGAACTCATACAAGAAAATAGTGCATAAACACTCGCCCGAGCCTACACGGTGTAGGTATGTGTCACACTTTCCCTAATGACAGGGCAGAGCAGAGAAGCTTGAGATCCTGCAATGCGGGTGTCCTCCCATAACAAAAGGAGCGGCAATGCAATGAGCCGTCAGGTCCACCGGAGTAAGAAGCGCGCTGTAGGGCGTGCGCGAAATTTTCACAACGAAAAACGAAAACAACCAAAATTACAATAAATGTTTTTGTTGCGTATATCAAAAAGACAGTGAATATTAATTTCCTTTAACTAATAACCAGAGTTAAAGTAATATTGTTGTTATCAAACGTGATTAGGAAACTTGAAAGACGGTTTTATCGGATAGTTCAATATCTCATTTCAACAAGTTTTAAATTGAAGCAATAGAGAAAGTAATTACACTTTATTGCAATGTATAGCAAGTTTACGAATACCTAAAACAGGGTATAGACTATTTAATTTATAGAATAAACTTTTCGTTTTAAAGCAGATAGATTTGAAATTGAAAATTATCAGAAAGCGTATTTATTGTAGGAAGGTCTAATATACCGCGTGTTGTTGGAGGATCTTAGCAGAATTTAGGTACATGAATAATGCAGCAAAAGGGTGTAGATTTTTAACGAAACATCGTATAGTAAACGTAACAAATCTCCCCCTCTTCCCAGCAAAATTAAAAGGTTGGGATAGGAAAGCAAAAGTACGGGAGTGGGCAGTACCAAAAAAAAACCAAACACAAAAAAATTCTCTTAACAATAACTAAAAGAAAATTCGTTTACAAAAACCAAAAGAAAAAAGAAACACTCCAAAATCAAAAAGAACTCTCATCCGGTTCGAAGAACCATAGTACCGGACGAAGCAAAAAAAAAAAAAATTGAAGAGAAGCACAGCAAAAAATAGAACGGTAGTAGCACTGAACGATGGCAAAGGTAGAACCGCGTCAACACTGTCAAGTTGTCAAAGGATGAATGCTTCTTCAGAAACGAAACAGTAAAGTCTTCAACCTCAAACAAAGATTGGTTCCCTGCAGAAAAACCAAAAGTAAAGAAAAGAAGCGAGAAAGAAAACCAACAGTAACAGCCACAATGACCAAAGTGTCAAGCCTCAAAGTATGCTCGGCAACAACAAAAATGCT
Organism: Platerodrilus igneus; assembly: GCA_036346225.1. Lineage (NCBI taxonomy): Eukaryota > Metazoa > Arthropoda > Insecta > Coleoptera > Lycidae > Platerodrilus > Platerodrilus igneus. The sequence goes on along the minus strand of JARFIW010000012.1, from coordinate 6,607,852 downwards.
GGATAGAAAAAAATAAAATTACTTCAAACTTAGGTACCCAAGAATCGCAACAACCAAAGAACCAAAGAAAATAAATAGCTAACTAGACTTAAAGTCGACTAAGTCGTGGTTTCCGAAGAAAACAAAGAGTGGACTACAAAGCACCTACCACAGGAAGTGGATCGAAAAATTTAACTATGTTAGCACGAAGACCGACAGAACATAAAACCAGCCACAAGAAAAAGGAGAGGAATGTGAAACGAAAGGAACCAGGAAAAAAGAAAAAAAAACTGAAAAAATAACACCAAGCCAACAAGCACAAGAACCAAAAGAGAAATCCTAAGAATCGCACAAAAGAAAATAAAACATAATCCCAGTGTAATTATGTATGAATGTGCGTGTGTGTGTGTGTGTGTGTGTGTGTATGAACTGGGTGTGTGTATGTAGTGTACGCGTATAAAGTGTGCGTGTGTGTGTGTGTGGAACGCTGTAGTCGTCTCTTACGACTGGCAGATCATACCATGGGGTTATTCTATTCCCGGACCCACACGGGTGCAAAGAGTACAAGGAGAAAACGAAAGAAACGAGAACCAACTAGAACTGTGTGTTTATGAAGTGCGTGGGTGTATGTGTGCGTGTATGAAGTGTGTGGGTATGGATTGGTTGTGTATAAAGCGTGTGTGTGTCTGTGTGTGTGTATGTGTTGGACCGCTTTAGTCGCCTCTTACGACAGGCAGGTCGTACCATGGGGCTATTTTATTTCCGGACCCACGCGGGGTAAAGAAAGAGAAAGAAAACCCAGCAAAAAGAGAAGTAACTAAAAAGAAAATTTAAAGTCCAGAAATCAAAACCTAAAGAGAACAAAGTCAGCATAAAAATCTGGGTCGCGAGGACTAGGTATTGCGCTTAAGACGTTTGCGTCGCCAGCAAGAAGACGTGGGGCTTGATAAATATACTTCTTCGACCAAATTCACAGGACCCATACAAGAAAATAGTGCATAAACACTCATCCGAGCCTCCACGGTGTAGGTTTATGTCACACTTTCCCTAATGACAGGGCGTAGCAGAGAAGCTTGAGATCCTGCAATGCGGGTGTCCTCCCATAACAAAAGGAGCGGCAATGCAATGGGCCGTCAGGTCCACCGGAGTAAGAAGCATGCTGTAAGGCGTGCGCGAAATTTTCACAAAAAAACCGAAACAACCAAAAAAACAATAAATGTTTTCGTTGTGTATATCGAAAAGAAAGTGCATATTAATTTTGTTTAACTAATAACCAGAGCTCAAAGTAATATCGTTGTTATCAAACGTGATTAGGAAACTTGAGACACGGTTTTATCGGATAGTTCAATACCTCATTTCAACGAATTTCCGATTGAAACAATAAAGAAAGCAACCACACGCCACAGCTAGTTCCCGGACACATAAAACAGGGTATTGATTATTTAATTTATAGAATAAACTTTCCATTTTAAAACAAATAGATTTGAAATTGAAAATTACTAGAAGCGTATTTTATTGTAGGAAGGTCTAATATATCGGGTGTTGTTGGAAGATCTTAGCAGAATTTACGTACACGAATAATGCAGCAAAAGGCAGTAGATTTTTAACGGATCATCGTAAAGAAAACGTAACAAATGGTAGGGAAAGAAAGAAATACGTGAAAAACAGTAAAAAGTAGGAAAGATAGGTTGATAGGTCTCATACTAAGACATAAAGAAGTAGTGCGTAATATATTAGAAACAGAGAAAAGAAAAAAGATAGGTAGAGGTACACCTAGATTAGACCATTGCACACAGATAATGAAAGATATAGGCTGTGGGAATTTCAGAGAAATGTGCAGGTTAACTCAGAATAGAAAACAATGGAGATACACGTCCAACCAGTTCTAAGATTGAATACCTAATGATGATAATCAAAATAGAATAGATTGAAGCATTTTTAAATTACAACTAAATATTTTAATGAAATCTTACAGCAAACGTTTAGAAATGGGCAGGCAATCAAATTGTTAATAAATATTCAGATGCAGGAACTGCATGTAACAGGCGTATAAAAATTGTGCAATCAAATAATATTTTCAAATATTTGCAATTTGCTAAAAGTTTTTTTGTTTCTCGCCTGTATCTATTGCAACTCCAGAAAGAACATTCTCGATAATGAAACGGATTAAAAGCTATCTTAAGAATTCAATGAGAAGTGGGAGATTAACTGAATTTGTTTTATTGAGCATTCACAAAGAAATTGAAGTACCAATTGAGGAAGTAATCAATAGATTTGCGCTTTCGTCAAGAAGATTTAATTTTATTTTATCATCATCATCATCATTAGGTCTTCAGTCCTAGAACTGGTTAGACGCGTACCCTCATTGTTTCCAAGTCTGAACCAACTTACACATTTCTCTGAAATTTGAACAGTCTGCATCTATCACCATCTGTGTACGAAAGTCTGATCTCGGTCTACCTCTACCTCTCTTTTCCTATCACTGCTTGTAATATATATATTGTAATAAAAAATTCTTTCTTGCTTGATTTTTTATTATTAACTTTATCCTCGTGAATATGAGCTAAAAAAATTACACCTTTAAATTTCCTAAACCCTAACCTGATATCACAAGGTCGAGAATTTCTTCTTATTAATGTAAGCCCAAGGTAAAGTTGGATGGAGAATGGCTTGAGATAAAGAAAAACTCTTAAGACATAAACGTCTAGTCGAGTGTTAGCTCTGGGTAGATCATGAGCTTGGGTCATGGGTTATTACAAGACCAAAAATATATTAAATGAGCGCCACCGTATTTTTCAATACTATAACCAACAAAATTTAACTGTGCTTGTATTAGGGGAATGCGGAAACCTAATGTCAACACCACTAACATAGCCATAAAACCTGAATTTCACTCTTTAAAACACACTTACCAAGACCTCAAACACCAGATGTCATACAGATGTCTCGGCTTGACCTGTGAACAAACAAAGGTACAACATGGACACCATTTGTGTCCTCAAAAATATTTGCCAAACATAAAATAATAGAATTTAGGCTTATAAAATATATACCCAGGGAATTTGTTTTCATTATACACAATTTCTAATCGGGGATGACTTGTAAATTTTTCTTTGAATTCTAAATAATAAAAAGTCATTCAAAAACAAAATAGATTCTATTCGGATAAATTTCTGGATTTAAGTAATTACAATATTTAAATTCGTATCTGTATAAAATTTTCTCTAAATTATTTTTCTAGAACAGAAACATACTAGCAAAGTCCTGCATTCAAAATTAGGAAGATCTCTGAATGGATCTTTTCTATAAAATTTAAATATGTTGACTTGGAATTTCTAAGTTACTTATAATACATAAATTTCTTTAAATCAATGAAGTATTTCCTTGACCTTCACAATAAAATTTAATTATCAAAGTGCTGATATTGTAGAATGTAATTACTCTAAGTTATTTTATTTAACAGTAAGTACGCGAATTTCACATGTCGATGAAAAATGCAAGCTCATGACCTCAAAATGTTTAAACATATTTTAAATTAAATTAAGACGACATGTGACGTCTAGATAGGACAACTGAATCTATGTTTTTTATATATCTGACATAAAATGTCATTTACAGCTTTACCAAATGTACACTTTGTGTACGTGTAAACATTCTGACACACAATAGATTTGTTATTTAATTTGCTGTTTCATTAAAAGCTTTTTACGTTACTCAAATTCTTAATGTTATATTCTTTATAGCAATTTAATTAATGTTCAAAGTAATTAAATCTTAAGGTACACTCACGTGCTACGAAACTGCTTTGAACGAAAGATATGGGACCTTGACCTCGGCTGTCGGAAATTTCCTTAACCATCGAATATCAAAGTTCTTCGTAATACAGCGATTACAAAAAGAAACCAACCTCAGCTTGATTGAATTTAATTCTCCAACAAAATTTTAGCTCCAAGGTTTACTTGTCTGATGTTATTTATTGGTAAAGTAGAAATATACGGAACGCATGTAATTGCCTTCTTAAAATATTGCCTTAAGATACTGCGTCAGGATATTGCGTTACTATATTATATAAGATATTATCCAAGATATGTTCTTAAGATATTGTATTACGGTATTGCACTGAGATGAAAAATATTAGTATAATCTATTTAATTAATTTATACCAACTGTATTAATGATGTTAAAAGGGGCTTCCATCTCAATCAATTAATCTTCTTTTTTTCTAACACTGTTAGAAGCCACGTGTTTACACACGGCCATCTCGACTCCACTTATTCTGCAGAGCAGCTTGCTCGTTCGAACGCTGATAATAAAGTGAACAAATTGACAACTCGAGAGAACTTAGTAACGAACTTTAGAGCATAAACGTAAAAGAATCTATGTGTTATTATCAATTTTATGTATTAATTTCTATTGGACGGTAATTCACAAATTAAATATTTTAAATTATAGCTATTTTATTTTTATTTTAAAGAACGAAGTGTAACTAGAAAAAAAATACGTTACAATATCACGTACTATTCCCCAGAAATGCCTTAAAACGTAACCTATCCTTCTATTTCTCCTATTTTTTTCGTCTTCCTCAGATATCATTATTCCTCTACTATTTCTACAACCTATTTGTTATTAACTTTATCTGTCGATGCTACCACCCCTCATACATCTGAGGTACAACATTCCAGTAGGCTTCTATCTTTTTCTGTCTACTTTTCATACTGCCTCTATTTCATAGACGTACTGCGCTGTGCTCCACACTATGCTTTGAACAGTTTTCTTCTTGTATGTATGTTCTTTGTCTTTGAACATAGCTGCTGTTCTTTCTAGTTTGATGCAGTTCGGTCACCTTTTATTGTTTTACAGTTATATACCCTATGTCTCTGATATTCAGTGGAATGTGAAGGGGGATAAACAGCCTTTGGCTGCCAAGTTCCCCAGGCACTTGAACCTTTGTGGAATTAATAGTTTTTCCAATGTATCCTTTCGCACAATCAACATAAGTTGAAAATATTTCACAACCAACACCTGTAGTTGTTTATAATAATTATCAGATATAAGAGCACTTATTTTTTCGTCATTGGGTTTTACACCTTAAAACTGGTTGTACTTGAACCTCAGCTTATTTATGTTCTAAGCTAGCCTGCACCGTTCCCTGCAATTCTCACAACTGTCGATATACAGCTCGGTTCCCTTCTATTGTTTTCTAATTATATGCCCCATTTCACCGAAATTCAGTGGTATACGAAGAGGGTTAAGCAGCCTGTGGCTGCCAAGGATTCCTCAACATTTAGACATTTGCCGTATTAATGTTTTCCAGTAAATCCTTTCGCACAGTTCACTTAGTTGAGTGTATTGCAAAATATCTGTAGTTGTTTATAATAATCACCATTTTTAAGTACCGTTATTATTTTTGTCATTAGTTTTTCCATCTTGCGACTGGTTGGAAGCGTACCTCCATTGATATTTCTATTCTGAGCTAGTCTACACATTTCCCTGAAATTCTCACAGCCTACATCTTTCACTATCTGTGTGCAGTAGTCTAACCTAGGTCTACCTCTAGTTCTCTTTTTGCCTATCAATATTTCTAATATATTCCACACTATTCCCTCATGTCTTAGTATGTGGCATATATTTTGATCTCTCCTATTTTTTACTGTTTTCCACATACTTCTTTCTTCCCATACCATTTTTAGTACCTATTTGTTCTTAAGTTTGTTTGTCCATGATATCTTCATCATACGTCTGTAGCACCACATTTCAAAGACTTCTACCTTTTCCTTGTCCGATTCTCCTACTGTCCAGGTTTCACAGTCGTACAGTGTTGTTCTCCACACATATGTTTTAAGCAATCTTTTCCTTGTTTCTATGTTTATTGTCTTTGAACACAGTAGTTGCTCTTTCTTGTTAAATGTAGCACGACCTTGTGCTAATCTTTGTTTTATATCTTTTGTGCTTTTCCCATCTTGCGATATTTGACTTCCTAGGTAGCAGAAATCCTTAACCTCTTACCTATTTGTATTCTTGTTTTTGATTTATTTTCCCGTCTTTTGCATACTAGAACTTTAGTTTTATTTTTGTTAATTTTCATACCATATCTCTCCGTTAGAACTGTTTTCATTTCATTAAGAGCAGTTTCTAACTTTTCTTTGCTAGATGCTAATACCGCTATATTAATCTGCAAATCTAAGCATGTCAATCTTTTGTCATTGTATATTAATTTCAAATGTCTTCTTGCATTTGACAGTATTCATTGCCTCTTCTATGTACAAGTTAAAAATTAAAGGGGATAAGGCACATCCCTGCTTCACCTCTTTCCTAATATTTACTTCTCTACTTACTTGCTCTAATTCTTTTACCGCTGTTTGCTCTTTGTATAAGCAATGCACTATCCGTCTATCCCTAAAGCTCATTCCAATCTTTTTGAGTATTTCGAACATTTTTTTTTCATTTTACATTGTCGAATGCTTTTTCCAGATCTACAAACCCTATATATACGCTTTCTCCCTTCTCTATTGTCTTTTACATTATCACCCTCAGAGCTAAAATAGCCTCCCGTGTTCCCCTGTTTCGCCTAAATCCAAATTGATCGTCTCCCAGTAATTGTTCATTTATTTTATAGTATATAATTTTTCTATTCTATGTTTGTTTCATAATCAAGTGTCCTAATTTACACACATTTGATACCTTCGTAAAAACTATATGGCATCTAGTCTAGTAAAGATATTATGTGGCTGAAGTTACATTCAGATTCATATTCACATTTATTTTTAATCCCGCCCAGTTCCAGCGGACCAAATCAATACCTATATGGAAAAACTTAATATTAAAATCAAGTTCTTCCACCATCGATACAATGTTAAAAAACACCAAAACTACTACAAAGCTGCCGCATTAAATAAATCCACACGAAAACAAAATCGCAGGGTACATTAATCTCCAAATATAACAAAGAAAATCAACTTCCAAACCAGGGGTTGCATCAAGATGGGAACAGGAAAATCATTCTTCAGCCAAACGGTGCGTGGTATCAACTACCCATAAATTGCAAAATAATCCTTAAACAAATAGGAACTTTACATAAAAATATTAGACGATTTGAAAGGGGACGAAGGGTGGTAGTTAAATACCCCATCATAATAAAGAATGAATATCTCCTAAACGGTGCGTTGTATCAACTAGCGGTAAATTGCAGAATAATCCTTAGGCCCATAGGTACCTTCCACAAAAATATCAGGCGCTTTGAAAGGGGCTGAGGGGAAAAGCTAAATACTCCGTCATAATAAAAAATGAATATCTCCTAAACGGTACGTTGTATCAACTAGCGGTAAATTGCAGAATAATACTTAGGTCCATAGGTACCTTCCACAAAAATATCAGGCGATTTGAAAGGGGATGAGGGGGGAAGTTAAATACCCCGTCATAATAAAAAATGAATATCTCCTAAACGGTGCGTTGTATCAACTAGCGGTAAATTGTAGAATAATCCTTAGGCCCATAGGTACCTTTCACAAAAATAGCAGGCAATTTGAAAGGGGATGAGGGGGGAAGTTAAATACCCCGTCATAATAAAAAAATGAATATCTCCTAAACGGTACGTTGTATCAACTAGCGGTAAATTGCAGAATAATCCTTAGGTCCATAGGTACCTTCCACAAAAATATCAGGCGATTTGAAAGGGGTTGAGGGGGGAAGTTAAATACCCCGTCATAATAAAAAATGAATATCTCTTAAACGGTGCGTTGTATCAACTAGCGGTAAATTGCAGAATAATCCTTAGGCCCATAGGTACTTTCCACAAAAATATCAGGCGATTTGAAAGGGGATGAAAAGAGAAGTTAAATATGAGGAAGGTACCTATGGGCCTTAGAATTATTCTGCAATTTACCGCTAGTTGATACAACACACCGTTTAGGAGATATTCATTTGTTATTGTGTTGGGGTATTTAACTACCGTCTCATCCCCTTTCAAATCGCCTGATATTTTTAAGGAAGGTATCAATGGGCCTAAGAATTATTCTGCAATTTACCGCTCGTTGATACAACTCACCGTTTAGGAGATATTCATTTTTTATTATGATAGGGTATTTAACTACCCCTTCATCCCCTTTTAAATTGCCTGCTATTTTTGTGGAAGGTACCTATGGGCCTAAGGATTATTCTGCAATTTACCGCTAGTTGATACAACGCACCGTTTAGAAGATTTTCATTTTTTATTTAACTACACATCTCTTCCTCTATCAAATTGCCTGATATTTATGAGGGAGGTACCTATGGGCCTTAGAATTATTCTGCAATTTACCGCTAGTTGATACAACGCACCGTTTAGAGATATTCATTTTTTATTATAATGGGATATTTAACTACCCCCTCATTCCCTCTCAAATCGCCTGATATTTTTGTGGAAGGTACCTATGGGGCTAAGAATTATTCTGCAATCTACCGCTACTTGATACAACTCACCGTTTAATAGATATTCATTTTTTATTGTGTTGGGGTATTTAACTACCCCCTCATACCCTATCAAATTGCCTGATATTTATGAGGGAGGTACCTATGGGCCTTAGAATTATTCTGCAATTTACCGCTAGTTGATACAACGCACCGTTTAGGAGATATTCTTTTTTTATTATGATGGGGTATTTAACTACCACTCTTCGTCCCCTTTCAAATCGTCTAATATTTTTATGTAAAGTTCCTATTTGTTTAAGGATTATTTTGCAATTTATGGCTAGTTAATACCACGCACCGTTTGGCTGAAGAATGATTTTTTGTTCCCATCTTGATGCAACCCCTGGTTTGGAAGTTGATTTTCTTTGCTATATTTCGAGATTAATGAACCCTGCGATTTTGTTTTCTTGTGGATTGATTTAATGCGGCAGCTTTGTAGTAGTTTTGGTGTTTTTTAACATTGTATCGATGGTAGAAGAACTTGATTTTAATTTTAAGTTTTTTTCATATAGGTATTGATTTGGTCCACTGGAACTGGGCGGGATTAAAAATAAATGTGAATATGAATCTGAATGTAACTTCAGCCACATAAAGATATTCTGTTATGGCTGAAATTTTAAAGTATATCTTACGTCGAATTGTTTTTACCATACTTTGTTCCGTAATCCATACGTATCTTTGTGAGGTAAATAAATCTAGGATATTTTGCATGCACCCCTTCCCAAAAAATTGTCTGTGTACGACTTTGAATGAGAAAACGTTTAAATTAAAAACTTTTACACTTAAATTCATCTTTACATAATTTTCTTATTGACAGGCAATAAATAGCGCAAGCTACAGAATTACCTTGTTTTGCCATATTAAGCCTTGCTTCTTGAATTAATGAGATTTTTTTTTATACCTTTTGCAGGAAGTGAAGATGAAAGCACAAAAGACGAACAATCAAGATAACAAGCAAGGATTTTTAAATTAGAAATACAGAATAACGATTATCAATAAAACCTTTACAGCTGAGATGTTGCACTTAAGGAATATTTAACACCTGAGGCCATACAAACCAGTAGAAGAAGTCTTATTTATTGTCGTTGGAACGACAATATAAATATAGGAATACAAAGCTCTTTTATAATGTATTCCTTATTCATGCCTGTCTAAATAGTTTTAAATGTGTTTTGTATATTTACAACAGCTATTTGTCTTTAAGAAGTGGCTACCGTATGGTATTTGGAAAAATTTAAATGAGTCGATGTGGAGATTTAATAAGCTTTGGGCCGTATCAATTTCATATAAACTATCTGATTTATTGTACTTAAAATATAAAGAAATATACAGGATGTGAAATACAGCACCAAATTGATAATCGAGGGCTATTTCCTTAAACGAACTCAAGAGCCTCTGGACGTAATCAAAAGGCAGATCATCACATGAGAAAATTTAAGTTCTTGTAAAAATTGTTGCTAGTTTGTGTACTTGAAATTTGGCACAACGAAAGTGGCAAAATTAAATGTATAATTAATAATACGTGGTCCCGGTTTGAATACTGAATATTAATGGCGACAGGATCTCTTGAATCATTAGAACAATGCATGCGAACCACTGGTTCTAAACGCGCAGACTTACAAGCTCAAGTAAGCCTAAAAGTGTTTTGCATCAAAGTAGTGGTTGTACGAAGAGTTACATTTGGGCAAACATACGTACACGCCCAATTTAGCCTTGCCATAATAACTTTATGACAATCTTCACTTCAGTTTAACGGTCTTGGCATTCCCAGTGCCAATTGCTGTGAGCTTTTGCTAGGGACAGAATCGTGGTTAAATTCGATCATAAAATGGTGCAGCTCGCTACAGGTCATGGGGCGTCGAAGGCATATTTGAGAAGGTTTGGGCTTGGTAATGACGACGGTTGCGAGTGCGGCGGGGGATCGGAGAGTGATTTACACGTGCTCTTTGATTGCCCCATCAAAACTTCTACTAGGGGATTAGCTGACAGAAAGTTGGCCATCGAAGGCCTAAGTTGGCCTAGGAATTTGGAGGAGGTCCAGGAAGTTGCAAACCAGAATACGTTCTGGGTCGCGCTTAAGGAATTTGCAGGTAGGGTGGTTAGACTTGAAGCAAATAATAAGTGATGACGAATTGGCGCGAAAATGGACTTGAGTTGAATTTTAATGTAGCGGATAGTAGTAATAAAAAAAAAGAAAAAAAATCTTTAAAGTCTAATATGCACGCCACTAGAACAATCACTGTCCCACCTTCTACGCGCGGAATATCGGAAATAAATCAAAGCACGTAAATAATAACAAACTAAATCAAAAACCCTCATTAATTTAAATCAGTACATACATAAAGAAAATAAAATAGAGTGAAACCGCGCATTCCTCAGGACTTTTAAAGTGATAGTGATTGTGAACCTCCCCAGAACGTTTAGTGCATACCAACCAGGACTTTAACAGTGCATATTCAACTCCCATTAGTAGTAAGAAAAACTAAATGTAGGCAGACGACCAGATCTTCGTATGCTGGAGAAATTTATATACGAGGTAAGAACAAAATTGTGGCGACAGTACTCGCATAAGCATTGATTTGTATTAAAGGCAGATTTTGAAATAATTTAACGAGCACGTTTTGTGTGTAATTGCACTAGCCGGCATAATGCTTGTGCGACTGCACCTGTTAATTTGGGCGTTGCTTCTACTAATTTATGTACTGTTATATGCTATAGCTGTATATATATATATATATATATATATATAATATAAATTAAAATCGTAAACAAACTATTATGAAAATAATAAGAGCTTATTGATGAATACAAATCGGGCTAGTAGTTGTATAGCCATTAACAAAACAATAGCTTTATTACTTCACAGGGGAGGAAACATCCACTAACCGGTCGTTTTCAGCTTCCTTAACCATCTTCAGAGCGAATTAGTTTCCAACCCTATAAAGTAATCGAAGCTATTGTACTGATATAGTTTTGAAGCAATCTCTGTACTCTGGCAAAAGTAAATAATACTGCCATCAGGTGGTAAAACACCAACACTACTAAGCGTGGAGGTACACAAATTGAATCGAAAATACATCGTAGTTTTAAAGATGGCTATACAAGTACGTCTGGCCTTTGAAATTTGCGGAATGTTACAGCAAAATTTATTTGCAAACGCAACAAAACTTTTTGTGGCAACACCCGGTTCTTGCCCCAAAGGCAATTCATAATAATAAAAAACAAGTTATTTGCAGTCCGCAATAAGAAATTGTAAAGAACAATATATAAATTAAGATGTATCTGTAAACAAACTCTTATGAAAATAATAAGAGCTCTGAAGATGCTTAAGGAAACCCCTGTGAAGTAAAAAAGCTATTGTTTTGTTAATGGCTATACAACTACCGACAGTTTGATAAAACTGTTGCCATCTCAATCTTTAAATTTTTCAAAATTTTATGATTTTAACTATTTCAACAAATTTCTTTAAGACGAGTAGATGGGCCCGTCATGCAACCCTAGATTGATTTTACTCTGGTCTATTTTGAGCTCATTATAACCCAGTTCTTCTAAATGCTTTTAAACCTTGCATTTTTATTAAAAATAAATCTAAAGACCCGTTTACTTCTTATAACAACCTTTTATATCATCAATAAGCATTTTTATATCATCAATAAACATTTTTAAAGAATCAATATTAATTGTCCTGTAGATATACCCCTTTAAATGAGTTATTATGGTAATAAATACACCCCCAACAAGTCAAAACACTCAATCACAAAAATAGCAGCACAAATGTTTAAGCAAAAAGCAGGAAATTAATTTTCTTTACCTGGAATAGGCTTCGTCCATTGTTATCTCAAGAGATGTGTACCAGAAACTCTCGTCGTTGTGTCCATATACTTAACGATTATATCTGGATTCAACTGATCCCCACTTTCCAACTCTCGGCGACCACCTTTTATTCTACCCGGTTACTCGTTTTGTCCAAACTTAACATTCCATACCAAGTACCATCCTATCATTCAATTGTATCTTGTAGTAACGGCAGCTTTTGTAACTTTAGCAATCACTCGTGCAAATCACTTTTAATACTTTTATGATTCGTTACAAACTGCTTTACATACTTTAAATTAAGATGTTGTACCGAATAAACAATAATTAATACAACTTAAAATCCCGTACAAGCAATTACGTTAGAGATCTAAGCGCGATATCAGATAGAAGATATAAGAGTTATAAGAGATATGAGCTTTAATATCTTTCTCAGAGTATTTATATTCTTTTCAAAACCACCCATGTAACCTATTTCCATTGAAAAGCTTTTTTTCTAAACCGATTCTCAAAAATTTTATCGTAACGAACTCCAACGGCTGACAAATTCCCCGTTCATCGTGCTGTTACCTAGAAATTCGTTCGATACCCTCAACGTACGCAAGCTTCTCAAAAACTGCTATTCTTCGACCAATGATATTGCTTTGCCTCGTTATAACCTACCACCTCCTAGCTACCTTTCTCCGTTTTACGCATATTTACCGCCTCATTCCGAATCCCACTCAAGCTACAGACAATCGATATTGTTGTTGGCTTTCACATTTCCCTTGTATTTTAGACGTGACTTGTAACCAACCCTTTCTTATACGCTTCTCTGTCTGTTCTGCATTATAGATCTTTTATTTCATTTAGTCTTCAAAGCACTTGTTATTTTAGCAGCTTATACATTGACCGTTACAAACTAAATTCTATATAATTTTGTGCTAACGTTCTTTTAAGTTTCTTCAAAGCAACCGTCCGTTTAAAATGACAATTCCGAGTTTAGTCATTATTAGGATTTGTGAAACGAACGTTTTCGTTTATGTAAATGGAAATGTTTGCGTTTAAATTATTGATTTTCTATACTTGAAAGCTCCGTTTCCTATCCCATGCGCTTGATTTAAAATTATTACAATTTAATTATGCGTATCCTTGAGTTTTTATGCACTCTTAAGCTTCTTCCCTTTGTGCAATTTTAACATTCTAATTTAGAATTACAAATTATATTAATAACCCTATTTTTAGTTTTTGTTTCAGGTTGTTAGACCTTTATTTAGGATGGATTAATTTTGAAGTTGGATTTAATATGAAGCACGTTTATATTTTCGCGTTTAAACCAAATGTAGTACCTTCGGGTGGAGCATTGTGGGCGTGGCCGCAAATATAGTGGCCCCTATTCACACTATTATGTAGGCTTTTGCTACTTGTTACTAATTGTCTTTCTTGTTGTGTTTTGCGATTTGAATTAGGCCTAGCCCTTTCGTATAATTCTACTGTATGATGTGGAACTTGTTACGTCCAGCTTAGCGGTTTGATTAGTCTGATCCGAATCTAGTCATTCACGACACTTCGTGGTCTCTTTTTCGATTGTTGTTGACTTCCAACCAGCGGGGTTATTGCTCTGAGAGATGATAAGTCCGAATAGTCAAATTTGGGTATGTGTTGTTGGCCAGCGTCTTACAGTTTTTGTGGAGCGTATCTATTTTCAAACCCTGCCTGATGGTTTTGTTCTGGGTGAACCACGGAGCTCCTGTCATAAAGCGAAGGGTGGTGTTTTGAATCGCTGCTGCACGGTGTCTGTTGATAATGTTCAGATTGTAACAATTTTTTTGATGACTGCAAATCAGACAATGTAAATAAATATTTAGATCGAGGCAGAGTAGTCCAATCACGAGCCGAAAACTATTCAATAATGCTGGGTTAGTTACTATTAGTAAACGTTGGTCGTTTGAATAGAGTCTTCAATGTCAGGCGATTTTGATGTTACTTGTGCGCATTGAGCAGACGATTCAGTCTGGCACAACCATTTGATAAAGAAGCACGATGCAGTTGAACTGGGTCCTCGCCACCAACCTTCGTATAGCGATAGGCGTTGCCGCTTAGCCAGGTACAAGATGCACTTGATTTACAGTGTATTCTAATAATGGTAAGCAGATTAATTTATTGTCAAATAAAAATAAATAATTTTGTTATAGTGCTCAAACGTTCTATGATAATTTTTGTAAAATAGTATTCAAAAGCGCTATGAATATTTTTGTAAGATAGCGTTCAAATGCTCTATGAATTTTTAATAATGAATTGTCCAAATTTGTTAATTTTGATTTCACTAAATTTATAAAACGTGCTTGGAGGATTTTCTAGTTATGGTCTTACAGAATTTCCAATAATAATTTTCTTACAGTTTGCTTTTTGTAATTATCAAGTTTATTATTCGTAACGTAATTGTAATAATGTTTATTCTGGACATTCAGTAAAGATAAGACTGCGAGTTTACAAGTTCAAATACCATATGTAATTTTCCGAATCACTGTTAAATTAACTGTCTTAAAACAAGTTGAAGAATGTTGAAAATGATGTATTTTGGATAGCCTGTTTTATGGTTTGGTTTTGTTTCGATTTGCAAAGATGAGATGCACTTCCAGCTCGTGTAAATGGTTCCAGTAAAGTTCCAGTATATTACGCAATAAAATGTGAACCGTACGTTGACGTCAGTTGTTTGTCAAAGAATCGCATGCCAGCACATCTGATTCCAACAACGTAATTGTTTCAATGTAGCTTAGAACAACACTTTGCAAGGTAAGCTTCTTTATCACGTTGACATGACGACAGCTGTTCGCCTATATTGACAACGAGGCAGATTGTCGAAAACAACATTGTAACAATCGACGATTCTTGTTTTACTATGTAATTATGAAAACTTTTTCTGTTTGAATTAAGGGTTACGCATGATATTACTACAAATGAATATGAATAACTTAATTTCATCCTAACAAAATATTTCATTTAAATTCAATCACACCTTCAATAATTATGAGAACTAAAATTATTAGACTTTGAAATTGATAATACACACTTGTAAACCAAGGTAATAGATCTGGAATTTTGGGTAATTAATTTGGAAAACCTTGTGAAAATGTTTGATACCTTATTGATATTTTTAATTCCTAGTAGAGACAGTCATAATTTTCTCATTCAATATTTGTGTTGAAGAAATTAAACTACCTTTGAGATGTATATTTTGGACATAAAATTTTATTACTTAGAAGGCAATATTTAATTAAAGAACAACCATTTAATTCATTTGAGTAATTGTTTTATTTTGAACAAGTGAGTTCAAGAATAGGGTAATGAAATCAAGAGGTAATAAAGCATAAGTACCCTTTACAAAATTAATGTTTTTAGCCCTCACTTGACTAAGGAGCACTAATAGCACTTTCAAAAATTTTAATGCCTAAACTTGTGTTTATAATAGTGTTCAAGTAATTGATATTAGTAGCTATTGCTTTTCTTTATAGTATATGGTAACAAGAGTACACCTCTTGCGTTCCCTCTTTGCTATATTAATTATATTTTCTTTACAGCTCCTGCTTAGCCAGTAAGTACGATATTTCTCTCTAAGGACTTCCAAGTCCCCCCTTAGAGCAAACCCGTGTTTCGAAAATTTAAGGACTTGGTGGCGCCCCTCTTGCACCCCAATTTAGTATTATTAAAGTCAGTAAGTGAATAATGCTTTTGTTATAAAACCCACGACCACTTCTCATAAGCTCTACCCGAGGAATAGACCCCCTAGCTTAGTCGGAAGATAGTTGAGATTCCATCATAAGGAGACCATAACTTCAAGTTCACTTGAGTACATTGTTACGTTTTTTTTGTGGCAGCCACGTTGGGCGCCAAATTTATGTTACGTAACACAAAGAAAGTCAAAGCAATGACCCGGCTCAATCGGAAAGTAGGGGGGGTTGTAGAAAGCAGACTGACCTATGATGTATGCGGCGGTAAGGAGTTAGTAACAATACCTGCAAGAAAAATAGTTAAGCAAACCTGAAAAAAAAAAGAATAAGTATAGCAGCAATGAGAAGTCTAAGTTATTCAGTACTTTGTAGAATGTAAATAAAAACTGTTTAGATAAACTATATAATATAACAACGGCAAAACCAATACAAAAATATTTGGTACAAAGTGAGGTAATATTGGGAAGTAGCAGAAACGTTTCCTCACACACCAATTAAACATAAATCAGATAAAATGTTGACAAAAGATAAATAGATAAGTCACAATTGATATGAGTAATTCAGTAGTATTGATTGTTTTTTTTCTTTCTTTTTTAAAATAGCATGCAAGTCTATTGTAAAAGGTATCAGAACGACGAAGAATATTGCAAAACAAACGGATAGATATTTACAGTAATAACAAGTATGAAATAGTTCAACTTACAGAAAGTCCTTCAGGAACGCTTCCTTGTATTTGAAGCGTGGGATTCAACGTTGTCCCGCACCAACGAAGCACTTCACCCTTGACTGTGAGGGTGTTGATGGAACTCATCACACGCTACACCAATCACACCCACGCACTTCACTGGGGTTAGCAGCAGACAACATCACGCGTCGTAACTATGTAGTTGATAAATTTCTTGGTAATTCTATTTCCTAAGACAATAATTTCGGAATATTCTGTAGCACTAGTTTAATTTCAACTGGGACCAAAGGTATATTATTTTCATAAACATCCCAATAAGCAGTGAGAAACTTCAAACAATACCTTAGTAAACCGGTAATCTGTTATATTTCGCAAACACGAAACTTGCACAAGTAAGGATCTATTTTAGATTCTTTGTTGTTAGAAAATTCAGAACTACAGTATCACAGCAACAAAAAACAATTAGTAAAAGCCACGCGTATCACTAAATAAAACCGTCCAAAATGTTCCGTAAAACACGTCAAGTACGTTTATTTCCAACAGAAAATCAACAAAAAAAACAATTAGTAAAGCTACTCGTAAGCAATAAAACCGTCTGTCAATGACCTTAAAACCCGTGCGGTCGAGTAAATACAGTCTACAGTTAAAAAGTACAACTAAAATCGTGCCGTGTTTTTCATGTACAATTCGAAAAATTAATACCGCATTAATTTTTCACTATTATCAAAGCAAACAGAAAGCAGTATTTTCCACGTACTTCACATATAGACACACAAAACAGAACTCTCAACGTAACGTAATTAACATCTAGGAACAAAGGACAAACTCGAACTCTTCAGCTGTAGATATATCAATCGTTGTTATTCCAACCGCGTATCGACTTATTCTCTACCTCGCTAACAACATAATGAACATCTAAAACGTGAATGTAACAATCGTATCTAATAATTAATTACAGGCTGTTTATCGCTCTCGATAAGTTGGAATTTATTTATTAATGAGAATCAAGCTTCAATTTATCTATCTTTAATTAATACACGCGAGTTAAATTGCATACAAATCTGAATTATTCTGAAGTATTTCCTTTATACAAACAGCGATCTCAAAGAAACGATTTATTTTTAAGTACGTTAACAGAAAGGAAGCGAAAAATGTTAAACTACAAAAATGCCCGTTACAACATCATAAGATCTCCTTGTTGATTATAAGATATGTAATCCAAGTTGCGTAATCATAGCTTATGGTTGGTGTGATGTAGGTCATAGTGAGCTAATGTCTATCGAAAGCTTGCTGCAGTGTGCTAGTACTTGGTATAGGGACCTATATTTAGTCTTGCCTTCTGAGGCGTTTTCTTTACGTATTTGATTGTAGATTTCCACGGGAGGTTGCAGCTTCTCAGTTTGGGTGTCATGAAACTGGGCGCAATGTTTGGAGAAAAGTGTAGTTTCAGATTTCGCCTAGATCAATGCAATTATCTACTTGTCAAACCATTCAGGTAGGTCGTCCAGTTGTCTTTGTAGGTTTTTTTAGGGCATATCATTGGTGACTACCCTTAGCCATGAAAAGTGTATTGTAACAGCTGACAGTCAATCTCCTTGTGGATCCCACACCTCATTGTAACTGGTTTGGAGAACGTTTCCTCTACTCTTACTATAGGTTTCTATCTTTCAGATTGCTGTCAAATAGTAGTAGATAGCGAATTGGTATTTGGTCGTCTAGTGCTAAATTGTATAACAGTTCAGTGTATCACACACCTCGTCAAATGCGGTATTGATGTCGACAGGTGTTGCTACCGTTACTTTTGCTTTGTTAGTATTTTAGTATTTTACTATGTGGTCAATCACTTTGATTATTTGTTGGGTCGTAGAATGTTCTTTTCTGAATCCACATTGTTCTTATCCCACAAGCAGGTGAGTTTCGAGGCGGTGCAGAAGTAGCTTCTCGAATATCTTTCCCATGGTGTTGAACAGTCATATGGGTCTATAGTTATGTGCACCCGTCCCGGGTTTGCCAAGTTTGGGAACTATCACACCTGGTTAATCAATTTTTGAGTATTATAATTACGAGGCTATTAACGTGTAATAAGCACTTATTATATTATGTATATATATATATAATTGCTGTGATAAAGGGTTGTTTAGGGGTGTATTGAGTAGTAAGGGTCGAGCAGTAACTGTAAATAGCAATGGGAACCAGAAAACTGCATTTATTTAGCAGAAAAATAAGTAATTCGTACATTATGTAAATAGCAAGCATTTAACACTCTGTATATGAACCGTAATTAACTTTAATCAATGCCAGCAAGCATATCTTTCAATAATAGAACGCGTATTCAGCAGAGAAATAATCATACAGGCAATTGAACTACGTTGTGAAGTGTTCTACAAGTTTATAAAATAAATACGCAGAAAATAAGATGAAACCTAATAAATCTCCATGCAATTACGCTGGAACAATAAACGCTCTGATAAGAAAACGCACTTTCAAATATGAGTATAAATAAATACGAAAACAGCATTCGTGTTACATCATTTATTTTGTACAATTATCCAAAAGCATTATCTACACAAAACAACAGACGATAACCATAATAAATAACAAGTATGATACCAAAATCCAATACAGTTTCATCAGAAATCAGCTTGAAATACGAGGACAAAATATGTACGCGGCAGATAAATAAAATTTATAATATAGTGAGAATAGTGCTGTATAAAATTGTGCAGAATATATGGAGAATTTTTGCCGTTTTTTTCCAGAAAACGTGAGTAGAAATTGGGTAATTTATTTGAATTAAATATTTATAATGATACAGGGCTTCTGGTTCACTTCTAATCGGCTTCCATACTAATTCTTGTCAAATTCTAATTCTGGTTCACTTCTAATTGGCTTCCATTCTAATTCTGGACTATTTCTGGTTCAATTCTAATCTGCGTTGAAAACAATTCTAATCTCAATTCTGAGATAATTCATAATGCTAAGTAACCCGCGAATTCAAGAGGCATTTAAAGAAAGAAGTTAAGGCATATCCAGAAAAATATTGAATAAAGCACGAGGCGATTTTGGAGACAAAGGGTGACAGTTCTGAAATATTGGTTCAACGTATGCAAAGCATTGGTTTCGATTGAAAATAATGAGGGGGTGTTGATCCACAACACGAAACAAAGCAGGTCAGACCTACCTAGTTTTAAGAAATGTTTTCTAACTTAAATTTTAACAGTGAATATATTAATTTTTCACTAATTTGTAAAGAGTCAACAAGGGCATTGAGTACGTGGAAACTTACGTAATTAATCATAAAAAGGTCTCGAACGTTCCAGATTTTTTTGTAAAGTGTATAGTTTTTGGTGACTTTATTTTGAATTAAAAGTATATAAATTTTGGGATACATAATCCATATGATATTAATTGATTGAAGGGTATATTTAAAGAATTTCAAAAATTGTAAATATTATTTCCTTTCATTATATGAATGTTGATTGACTTCGTTTTATCAATTCAAACAGGAAATCATGATGGGGTAAAAGAAAATTGATCATCCTAACGTTGTGCACTCTGTGTAGATTAAAAGGGTTAGCCGTGGCATGATTAAATCAGAAGATTAAAGAAAAACACAGAGCGGTGGCGTTCAGTTGGACGTTTAGCACATCGGCGTACGGCGTTATCATATCAATTTTTTTAATGTCGGCCCAACGCTGGGGTTCCATTGTTCCTGAAACCACAGTAATACATATATATATATATATAAATATTATATTATGAATATATATATATATATATATTATATATATATATATATATATATATATATATATATATATATATATATATATATATATATATATATATATATTTTACTGTGTATCCTTAAATTGATCGAGCCTCTTTAAATTGGGCGTCAAATTTATGCCGTGGATCTCGGGTAAGCAATTGCGATACAAAATTATAGTCGAAAATTTTATAAAATTTTCATATTCGACAATAAACAAAATTTTCCAAAAATACCTAATAAAAAAAAATTATCCTTACCCGTTTTCCTTTCCTCCTCGGTTGAACGGCCTTCTTCAATTGCTTCCGGCTAGCTCATTCGGATCTCCTCTAGGGTATCTAAATTCACTCGCATATCCTCAATCATACACACACTCTAGCAATAAAACCTCAAATACAATCAACATACAAGCTTTTATTTATAACTATTTACACAAGAAATGCAATAATGTCCATATTCCATTAATCACGTTACACTTCAGAAAAACCTTATTTCATAATGTCCAGTATTTTATTTTTAAATCATTAAACACAGAAATAGTACACGGAGTAAATGGGCCTTGAATAATACCTTCGCTAAAATTCCCTCTTTATACTTTATTTATTAATTTTACTCTAAATAAACTCTGGCGTAGGATGAGCTCAGAATACCCAGTAATTATGCATTTGCATGCTTTTAAAACAAATAACAAAACAAAGCCATGTACTCCTTACAAAAATTTTTATGTTCTGATGGAACGTTTAAAAGCTTTATAAAAACCTTCAACTTTTCAGTTAACTACCATAATAAAGTTTTACACGTATTACGCTCAATACGTAATTAATACACACTACCTTGAAATTTCACGCTAGCATTCTCCCAATATTCACAGTTTATAAAGTCACAATTCAAATCGTTACCTGGAAATTTATAGTAGATCTCTGCTTTGCGGATGTTGCTGTATATTTCTTCTGTCCGTTCTGCAGGCCGTTTCTAGCGGTTACTAGAAAAACTCCATCTGAATTGAACTGCAAACGCGGCCTCCCTGGTGTAACCAATTCCAAATTCCATTTAAATTATTTCTTCATTAATTTGAAGCTTCGCACCACGTTATTTAAAGCGCGACACGAGTTGTTTATAATTACAGATGATATCTCGATTAAAAATAATCTCGGCACACTTAACCGCGTATTTAATTACGAGAATATCACCTGGTAATAAATTTAATTGATTTTGTAATACTTACAACTCGTGATACTGCGATATGTTCTTTTGAACGGTCAAAACTTAAGGGCCCTACCACATTCTCTAAAATCATTTATACACTTCGGCCGCTACCTCCCGGCCTCCTTTAATCCGAAATCCCCTTGTTAACACCACATATTCTCGCAAATTTGCACTCAACTCCATTTTTACTCCACGAATTTTAATATCTCGTTATAACATTTCCAGAATAATACGCTACACTAAGCTCTTGTTCGTTTCAAACTAGACTAAACATTTCAACCAATCGTAGATCTAGTGATGCTTCACAAATCCCTCCTTTCCTATTGTTGTCTTTTACTTATGCGTTTTATCCGTCCCTTTCTAATCTGGTACAAATCGATATTCTTGACTATCTACTATCTAAACCCACGTGGACTTAACGACGTGACTTTTAAATAAATCTTTTTGTATTTCGTGCAATATACGTAGAATCTTGGCTTGTTATCTATAAGAACGTGACATTTAAAAGTTTGCAGGTGTTCGCTCCTAACGAACGTTTTAAATACAATTCTCCGAGCTTCGTTTCATGGTATTATTCAATTAACTCCAATTTAATTTTTAGCAAAGCTATTAAATATTAATTATTATTTGTACAGTTTGATTAATACCCGTTACTTAAAAATTGAATTAATTAATATAAATTTCGCACGTAATTTCTGTTTGTTCCTTTATACAGGGTGTTTTGAAATTGCTTCGTTGATTTTTATTTTTAACAATATAAAAACCACTATAATATATATATATATATATATATATATATATATATAATATAAGAAGTGCTTATTACACGTTAATAGCCTCGTAATTATAATACTCAAAAATTCATTAACCTGATATTTTTTACAATCAAGACGGCTAGGGTGCTTTCTTCAAACAAAAGAATATCAGTAATTAGACTCGTCGCCTTTTGCGCTACAACTTGATCTAGAACAATGCGGTAGTCTTTTTTCCCCCCAAAAAATTGTAAAATTTAGGGAGCGACTTCAAAATGTGTCCACTCACCCTTACTTCTAACAAACGACTGCCCCAAACACTACTTGCCGCACCTTATTTGTTATATTTACGGTACAATATTTTGCCCCTCGTGACACATTCGGGCTCGCTTAGTCACGCTTATAAACAAAAAACCACAAGAAAACTATCAACTTAACTAATTGAACGTTTTCATATCAGGGTCATTACAACCAACAAAAAGAATATAAAGTATTTCAAAACGAATTCGTTAAATAAGGAAATAAATTATTTATGTAATCATTCAGCTGGAAAGAGGTACGTACTAGTGGCGATTTTTTTCAACGAGATAGGTGTTCGCTTGAAACAATTAAAAAAAGTATACTCCCGGTATTATATTTATCGTCATGACGGAAAAAAAATATAAACATTTGCGACTAGCATTTCTGACTACACTCTTACACTACTACTAATAATAAGTTAGAATGAAGTAGCTGAGTTTCAAACGCTGAACTGAACAGAATTCAGACTAGTACTAATCTATCGCAACAGGGCTCGCGTTTATTTACAATAATCATTTATTCTAGTTAAATAGAGAAAGCATCTAAGATATGCGTCATAAAATCTATTTTATTACAATACCTATTAATCATCCTTTTTTATAGCTAGACAGATATGATTGTAATACGACACCTATAAATCATCCATTGTTATCGCTAAACAAATATGAGACCGCTCGCTCTTATTATTTTCATAAGTGTTTGTTTACAGATACATGTTATTTTATATATTGTTCTACAAACTTTCTTATTGCGGACAGCAAATAACTTGTTTATATATATATATATATATATATATATATATATATATATATATATATATATATATATATATATATATATATATATTTATTAAGCATGTTAATTTGGTTTTGCCATTCTGAACAAACTTGTCATTGAGAAGTTCTAAAATACTGGAACGAGTAGGATGACTTACGTATTTCAGTGAGCTGCTCAAAAGCCAAACTATAGCTTAACCAAATTGGTGGGGTCTCTAGTGAGAAACCAAGCTAAAACAGGTTCCAGAAAGAGGACAGCAGCTTTTTCGGTACTTAAAGTGGCAGAGATCGGGAGGGGGGGTTCGACATGACAATCTAAGACACAAGTGCGATGTGGATGGCAACGGGAAACCACAACATTACCTGCCAAGCACACGTGAACTGAAAACGTTTTAAAGTGATGACATCCACTGGGGTAAAAAATTCCGGAGCTAAAATAGTTCCCCACTTGGATCTCCAGGTGGGGACTACTAGGAGGATGTGATCGAGAAGCTTAAAAAAGGAGCAGGGAACTTTTTTCGAGTCGGAGCGTGAAATGTCAAAACCATGAAGCAAGTAGCTAAGTTAAAAAATCTGAAAATTGAAATGGATAGTTTAACATTAGACATATTAGGGATTAGCGAGGTTTGACAACGGTATAGTAATCGGGTAAAAAACTGTAGAAGCTACCCAGAAGCTGTAACGGGCATTTTTTTATAGCGTAACATTTTACGCTTTTTCTCAACTAGTAAATACCTTTCTGCAATTACTATGTCTATATTTTATATTTATTAACTCATAGGCGAATGCGTCGTATTATAAGCGTACTTAAAAATACATCGTTTCTGAGTGGATCGCTGTTTGTATAAAGTAAATACTTCCGCATAGTTTTCAGAATTGTATGCAATTTAACTAGTGCGTATTACTTTAAAAGTAGCTAATTTGAAGATGAATTTCTCATTAATAAATAAATTCCAAGGAGTAAAGGTTAAACAGCTTGTAATTGATTATAAATTGCATCGTTCTTGGCTTACCGTCGTATAGATTTTGTTCCTTATGTTATTATCGAACTCGAGATAAGAGTCGATAAGCGGTTATAATAGCAACGAGTTGAATATAAACAGATTAGAAAGGAGTGTTATTTTGTTCTTCGTTCCTAGATATTCATTGTGGTTTTAGTTGAGTTTCTTTTGAAATAAAAGTAGTCGGAGTTTGCTTTTGTTCCGATACACTAAGTACGTTGAAAATACTGTTTTGTTCTGCTTTTGACAATAGTGAGAATTGATGCGGAATTTTCGTATTGTTCATGTACGAGCACGGCACGATTTTTAGTTGTTTTCTTGTGAAATAAAAATTGTATATTAACTGTACAAAGTGTACAAGTGTAGTTCTAAAGTGTAGTCCTAATTCCGAACGTGTTTACTCGACCTGCACGTGTGTTTTACGGAACATTTGACGGACGGTTTTTATTGCTTACGCGTGCCTACTAATTGTTTTTAGTTGTTTGTCTTGTGAAATAGGAGTCGTAGAACTTGCTAAACTGACCGATTCTTTCTTTAGGATTAATGTGTGTGCGATCTAGTCTAGTGTCCCTTTGTTTTATCACATTAGTGCATACTTTGGCTTATTTAAATACAGTGGATACTGTAGTTTTTGCATTTTTCTAACACCAAAGAATCTGAAATAGATCATTGTTTGCGCGAACTTTCGTTATTCAAAAGCATTAGATTTTTCTTTGTTACCATAGGTAGCAAATAAAACACCTCCCGGTACTTTTAGTTTAATGCATTACATCGTGTCTTGGAAGCCCGTGATTCTAAATTTTTATTACCATTTTTTTTCGATTTGTGTTACAAAATATTTCGAAATTATTGTCTCAGGAAATAGAATTAACAAGAAATTTATCAATGCTACATAGTTCCATCAGCATGATAATGTCTGCTGCTAACACTAGTGAAATACGTAGGTGTGATTAGTGTAAAGTGTGAGAAATTCCATCCACACCCTCACAGTCAAGGGTGCAGTGCTTCGTTAGTGCAGGACAACGGGAATTCCACATTCAATTGCGAGGAAGCGTTGCTGAAGGACTGTTTGTAAGTTGAACTATTTCCTACTTGTTTTTACTTTAAATACCTGTCTGTTGTTTTGCCATACCTTTGGCGTTCTGATACCTTTTACCATAGACTTGCATGCTATTTTAAATAAAAGAAAAAAAAAAGAAAAATCAATACTACTGAATTACTCATACCAATTGTGTCTTATCTATTTATCTTTTGTCAACATTTTAGCTGATTTATCTTTAATTGGTGTGTGAGGAAACGTTTCTGCTACTCCTCAATATTACCTCACTTTTTACTAAAAGTTGTAATGTTTTTATCGTGATTATATTATATAGTTTATCTAAACAGTTCTTTTTTTACATTCTACAAAGTACTGAATAACTTAGACGTTTCATTGCTGCTATGCTTTTTCTTTATTTCAGGTTTGCAGGACTAATCTTTTTTTATTGCAGGTTTGCTATTCTAATTTCTTTTATTGCAGGTACTGTTACTAACTCCTTACCGCCGCATACATCATAGGTCAGTCTGCTTTCTACAACCCCCCTACTCTCCGATTGAGCCCGGTCATTTCTTTGACTTTCTTTGTGTTACGTAGCATAAATTTGGCGCCCAACTTGGCTGCCACGAAAAAAACGTAACAAAGCAGATATAGACACTGACCACAACATAGTAATTATGTAAACCGTGCTTAAATAAAAAAAATTCAAAAAAGGAACGCAAAAACGCGCCTTCATTTTGAGAACCTAACAGATAAAGATATCCGCGAGAAAAAGTAGCACGAAGTTCTAACAGATATCCTGAAAATTTTCGATACGCAGAAAGTAGAAAAAATGAAATAACATTAAATTCAACTTAGATATGGCGGCCAGGGGTTTTCTGGAGTATAAACAAAAAAAAAAAAGAAGCTTTGGGTAACAAAATATATTCTGAATTTAATGGAAGAAAGGCGAAAACACAAAAACAGACCAGACAAAGGAGGAAAACAGAGATACAAAGCGGTAAAATGGGAAACTATTCGCAAATGCAGGAAAGCTAAAGAATAATGGCTTTATGAAAAGTGTGAACAGGTAGAATCTACGATAGAAATAGAAAAAACAGACAAAGCATACAAACTAACTAGATGAATTTTAGGGATATAAAACCGTATAGGAAAAATATAAGGTGCACAGGAGGAAACGTCATTATAGAAAATGTAGAGAAAGTGGTTGGATGGCAAGAATATGAGCACTAGAACAAGAATCAGATATTGTAAAAGATCACTTGGGATATCTATACTCAGACATGAGTTTGAATTAGCATTAAAACGTGAAAAATAATAAGGCACCGGGTATAGATAAGGTGCACGCAGTAACTCTAAAACCAGTTGAACACACAGTAACAGAACGTCTCTTCGAATTCGTAAGTTATGTGTTTGAGACAAGCAAGATACCTAAAATTTCACACGTAATACCTATACTATACTATACCAAAAAAGAAAGGTGCGAATAGATGTGAAAACCGTATAACAATAAGTTTGACAGCACTGGTGTCAAAAATGTTAACTAGAATTGTAGAAAGACGGATGAAAAACGGGCTGAAGAAATACTAGGAGACGATCAATTTGGGTTTAGGCGAATCAGGGGAACACAGGAGGTCATTTTAACTCTAAGATTGTTAATAGGAGAACAATAGAAAAAAAAAGAAAGCGTATATATATATATATATATATATATATATATATATATATATTGATATAATAACGCCGTACTCGGTGTTATAAACGTTTTACTTAACGCCACCGCTCTGTGTTCTTCTCAATCTAATCTTCTGATTTATTATTATACCAGGCTAGCCCTTTTTAATCTACACAGAGTGCACAACGTTACGATAATCAATTTTCTTTCACCCCTTTATGATTACCTGTGTGAATTGATAAAACGAGGTTAATCAACATTCATATAATGAAAGGAAATAATGTTTACACTTCAGAATGTTCCTAATCAATTAATATAATATGGATTATTTATCTCAAAATTTTATATACTTTTAATTTAATATAAAGTCACCAAAAACAACACCTTCTTACAAAAATCTGGAACGTTCGAGACTTTTTTCTAATTTATACGTAAGTTTAAACGTATGCAATGTTCCTGTTGACTCTTTACACGTTTTGGATAAATTTAATAAATTCAGTATTAAAATTTAAATTGAAAAGATTCCTTAAAATTAAGTAGGTCTGACCTGCGATCTCCTGATATATTGTTTCGTGTTGTGGATCAACACCCCCTTACTGTCTTCAATCGAATACCAATGCTTTGCTTTCTAGAACCAATATTTCAGTACAGTTACACCTTGTTTCCAAAATCACCTCTTGCTTTAATCGATATTTTTCTGTATATGCTTTGAATCTCTTCCCTTAAATACCTCTTGAATTCGTGGGTTACTTAGGATTATGAATTGTCCCAGAATTAAAATTAGAATTGTTTTATAAGTGAACCAGAATTTGACTGGAAGCCGATTAGAATTGTTTTATAGGTGAACCAGAATTTGACTGGAAGTCGATTAGAAGCCTTATATCATTATAAATATTTAATTTAAATTAATTACCCAAATTCTACTCACGTCTTCTAAAAAAAACGGCAAAAACTCTTCATGTATTCTTAACGTAATTGTTGCACAGTACTATTTTCAGTATAACATAAATTTTATTTATCTGACGCGTAGATTTCTAATTAAAAGTGATGTGGATTCAACTTGCTTCAAGTGGAAACTGAGTTGCCTTATCACCGGTAGTTGTTCAATAACTTTTCCCACTACCTTTGGATTGGGTTTCCAAGCAGTTTTACAGATCGTTTCAACCAACCAGGTTTGTTTTTAATATTCGCTGTATTTTTAAGCTGTTTTCTGATGAAACTCTTTTGGATTCTCGTATCATGCTTGTTTATTTGCGATCGTTGCTTGCCTTAACATTTGTTATCGCGACCAGACTTTTAACTGATGTTAACCTGATGTTTTGTATAAATAAAGCTTTTGGAGAATTGTGCAAATTAAATGATGTAACATAAATGCTGTTTTCGTATTTATTTATTTATTTGAAAGTGCGTTTCCTTATCAAAGCGTAATTGCACGAGGATTTATTAGGTTTTGTCTTATTTTCTGCGTCTTTATTTTATAAACTTGTATAATACTTCTCAACGTATGTTTAATTACATGTACGATTATTTCTCTGCTGAATACGCGTTCTATTGTTGAAAGATTTGCTTACTGGCATGGTTTAAAGTTAATTATATACAGGGTGTTAAATGCTTACTATTTACATAATGTACGAATTACTTATTTTTCTTCTAAATAAATGCAGTTTTCTGATTCCCTTTGCTATTTACAGTTACTACTCGACCCCTACTACTCAATACACCCCTAAACAATCCCTTATCACAACAATATATATGTATATATATATATATATATATATATATATATATATATAGGCTTTGTTGATCTGAAAAAAAGATTCGACAGTGTAAATGGGAGAAAATGTTTGAAATACCAAAAAGATTGGAATGAGTTATAAGAATAGACGAATAGTATGTAGCTTGTACAAAGAGCAAACAGCGGTAATTTGATCTGAAAAAAGGATTCGACAGTGTAAATGGGAGAAAATGTTTGAAATACCAAAAAGATTGGAATGAGTTATAAGAATAGACGAATAGTATGTAGCTTGTACAAAGAGCAAACAGCGGTAATTTAGAGTAAAAACGCAGAGAAGTAAATATTAGTAAAGGGGCGAGGCAGGGATGTGCCTTATCGCCATTGATTTTTAACTCGTACATCGAAATGAACTACAGAACAATGCAAACGCTGCATTGAACAAAGCCCTAGAACGGTGCAACGCAATTAAGATGACAATAGCACATGACAAAACAACTTATATAATAGTTAAAGGTTCTCTAGAAAGAGACCCTATCATTAAACTGAACAGATTCAGAATATAAAGAGCACGGGATGAAAGACTGAACTACGAAAAATACATTGCCACAGTGACTGCAGGTGCCAGTAAAGCTATGCAATGCATAGCAACTCTTGCACAACGTACGTACAATATCCCCTTAAACTGTGTAAGGTTATACATATCCAGCGTACTTGTAGCAATAATAAGCCATGTAGCGAGCGCCTGGGAAACCAGATTACATCTAGTAAACCCAAACAAAAAGTCAACAGTGCCCAAAGGAGTGCACTAATAAGACTTACTGGGGCATACCGGACCGTATCACACGACGTCCTCTATGTGATATTAGGAGTCCTCCCTCTTGATCTGTATATCAGAAATAGAGTCGCGAACCTACTGGTTAAAAAGCAACAAACCAGAAAAAGTCCGGGAAATCCTAAAACTAACATCAGAGATTTGGATAAAAAATGATATTCAGGACACAATACTAACCGAGTGGCGAGATAGATGGAACCAGAGCCCAAATGGCAGAAGAGTTGGTTCCCTCACAAGGACTCATTCATTTTATCACGGGAGATGGTCCTTATCCAACCTACAGAAACCGCTTCGATTTCCAAGACAACAACAACTGCACATGTGGTGAGGTGGGCACACCAGAACATCTGGTGTTCCACTGCACCGAACTTCAACAGGACCTAGGAATGGACAGGAGAATTCTACGGGACATACCCCTCTCGGACATGCTCTGGAATGAAAACATATTTCCTTACCTAAACAGAATCACTCACCAAACTAACACTATACTACACCAAAGGTACACAAACGGACTCTGACAGGACACACACAAACACCATACAAACCCCACACATCACAAATACCACAAACACATATCACACGAAACGCAGAAGTTTGATGTAACGCATCGAATGTGCAATACAAAAGCACAGTCTACCCAACACATGGAAACAAAACAAACTAATACACACTAATATAAAACAAAAAATTGTTTACAAAACTACAAGAAAAACTTAAGAATTAACACAAAAGAATTTTTATCCAGCTTGAAGGACCAGTACACCGGACCAAGTTAAGAAGTGTAAAGGATATAGGAAAGGGAAAGGTATAAGGTATCAATCATCGAGGACAAAGATGGAAATGGCCTAACACTGCAAAAAGTCGTCGAAGGACGGATATCTCTAGTAAAGAAGCAGTAACGTTTTCCATCTCAAGAAAAAGAAATAGGTTTCTCGCGAAAAACCCAAAGTAAGAAAAGAAGCAAGGAACAAACCTACAATACAAGCCAACACGAGACAATAAATGTCAAACCTCAAAGCATGCAAAGGAACCACAAAAATGCTGGATAGAAAAGTTGAGATACTTCAAACTGTGATAACAAAGAATCGTATTAAACGAACAACCGAAGAAAGGAATAGCTAACTAGGCCTAAAAGTCGACTAAGTCGTGGTTTCCGAATAAAAGAATAAGATCTAGAAAGCATCTACCACAGGAAGCAGATCTAAAAAATTTAACTAAGTTCGTAAAAGAACTAGCCGTAAGAAAACCAGCCGAAGGATTAGAAACGGAAGGTGTATCAAAAGGAATGGAGAAGTAAAACTAAAAATAAAAAAACTAACCTAAAAATAAAACTAGAAGTAAGTAGTGCCAAAACTAAAGAAAGAAACAACCTAAAATATGTATGTGTGTGAAGGTGAGTATGTGTGTGTATGTATATGTGTATGTGTATGTGTGTGTGTGCATAAAGTGTGTGTGTGTGTGTATGTGTTAGACCCCTGTAGTCGCCTCTTACGACAGGCAAGTCGTACCGTGGGAATATTCTAATCCCGTACCCACACGGGAACCAATGAGAACAATAAAATCATTAGAAAACAAGAAATCGTAAAGTCCAAAAATCAATGCCTAATTAAAGGTGTAGAAATTTGGGGCTTAGGGGACTAGTAATGGGGCTTAAAACGTTTCCGTCGCCAGAAGGTAAACGAAGCGAGATCAGGTACGTTGGGATGGTCAGGTTGGGCAGGTTCGAGGTCTTTGACGTGCCAGATGCTCTTGGAACCGGAAGAATCGTAAAGTTCATAGGTCCAAGGAGAAACAACTTTAGTGATGGGGAAAGGACCAAGGAATTTAGGAGTGAGCTTAGCATTGAAATGACCTGAAGTGTCGGACAAAGTGAAATTACGGCGCCAAACGGAATCGCCTAATTGAAAAGACACACGGCGACGACGGAGGTTATACCGGTTATGGGTGTTACGGTAGGCCGTGGATAGTTTCTTGAGGACATGAGAGCGAAAATTTTTGAAGTGTTCGGGATCAGGAGAAGGATGTTCTGGACCAGGAATATTGTTGTCCGAAATAATCGCCGGAGAGGATATGTTCACGGCCAAACAGGGCAAAAAAAAGAGTACAACCAAGGATATCATGTTTGGACGTTCGGATGGCGCAGGAAACTTGTGGAAGGGTGACATCCTAGTGACGTTGGATGTCACAGACATATGAAGCAAGCATGGTTTTCAGGAAGCGGTTAACACGTTCAGCACGATTAGCTTGGGGATGGTAACGGGCGGTGAAAAGGATTTTGGAATGATAACGGGCACACAGGGATGTGAACTGACGACTACGGACTTTCACACCGTTATCTGTGATAATGTATTGGAGAACACCAAAAAGTAGGAAGACTTGGTGTTCAAGGATTTTCGATACGGATACTGCAGTGTCACTATGCATAGGAAAGAACAAAGGAAACTTAGTAAAGTAATCAACCACTACAAGGATATAGGAATGACCACGAGTGGAACGAGAAAGAGGACTTACTATGTCTCAGGAAATGACTTGCCAGGGATAGGATGGTTTGGCCCTAGGAGCGAAAGGATCAGTGGGAGGTAACTGTTCAACTTTGTGAGCAGCACAAACCGGACAACGTCGGATGTAACGAGCGACGTCAGCTCTGAGACAGGGCCAATAATATTTTTGGAGGAGGCGAGCAGAAGTTTTGGTCACGCCACAATGACCGGAAGTAGGCGGATTTTGATGGAGGGGTATCAGATTTTTACGCTGTTTAGAAGGTATGACGATTTTCTAATCGTCCGGAAAATTGGCAGCGATAGAAGTTTTGTGGCGACGAAATAAGATATTGTCAACCACGGACCAGGTAGGATAACGTTTAGAGGAGTTAGAAACTTTTTGGATCATTGAGTTGTACCATGGGTCAGGAGATGGAAGAGCGACTTCGAGGGAGGTAATTGCAGAAATAGAAATTGGTTCAAGAACCGGAACAGAACGAGATAGGGCATTAGGAACAGCATGATGCCAAATATCGCAACAGAACGAGGACAGAATGGTAGAATTCGGGCTAGCTCAAAAACGTCGGAGAGGGGCGTGGGTGAAATAGAAAGAACACATTGGAAACCTCTGTAAAACTATATTGTTAACATCAAATCTTGAAAGACTATTTACAAAACAATAAAACAAATAAGTTGCGTAATCGTTTGTTACGTGCTTGTAAACAAAGCGTCGTAACATAAGCATGTAAAATTGGTAAGCAAAATATATATCTTATAGTCTAAATACTTACAATGGTTCACCTTAAAAACATATAAAAGAAAATTAAACATAAACTGTACAGTAAATGTAGGAAAAGAAATATACCTAAATTATATATACATACTGCTTTGTGAAGTGCACCTCCTCAAAAAATAGTATAACATTAAAATTAGACACCCTAGCTTAAATTAATCAAATATTAAGTACTTTTACATTGAGGCATAAGTTTTTTTAGTTAATGTTTATACAGAAAGACAAAAGAAACAGTAAAACGGACTCTAACACAAACTTTGGATAATTTAATTTTAATTTGAAGGATGATTATTACATCGTCGCTCGTGCATTGTGAATTTGTTTGGTAACGTGGTGTTGGTAATTTAATGGATAATCGTGAGTAGCAGCAAATAAAATTGTCTATACTCCACAGCAGCATATAAGAATTGCGAAAATAGAAAACTGTACTTGAACTAGTTGGCTTCGTATCATGTTGTAGATGGAAAATGCGACTGCATTTTTTTATTGGCTGCATGCTGGAACCACCAACTTCACTTATACTAAGAAAGCATTTTAGTAGCGCGACTTTACAACATGTATCTTCGGTAAGAAGATGTTGTATTCAATCCTGTCTTTGAAAGCACGGTCTCTATTTTATAAGGACAGATCATGTATGGGGGTAGGCATTTGGCTTTCAAAGATATCGACGAAGAATCATGTGTGCAGAATTCCCAGACAACAGCTGCCGAAATACAAACCGTAACAGCTTGCCAACAAGCAAATAACGCAATTATCAAAAGATTTTTAGACAAAGGAGAACAATTTTGTTACTTTGTAACTTCTTAACAGCTGCAGAATACCAGATAACAAGTCCATTGTAAGCAGATGTACGCAGGTGGTGAGTAGTTTTATCTTTTAGAAGAAAGCTGTGCATTTACATGCAGCTTTTAATTCAAATGTAATCACTGCAGGTGCTACGAAATATTGCAACTACTTTGTAACGTAATATTTCCTAAGCAGCTGTTTGATTTTATAAGGCAAACTTCTGTATAGAGTAATTACTTGAGAAATTTTATAAAATAACACTAATTCAAATGGCCGGAAATCGAGCTTGTCGAGACATTTTAGGGCGTTATAAAAATGAATGCAGGAATAATTGTTTGCAGGGTTTTGAACGTAACAACATACACAACAGGAACTGTACGAGGTCCCTCTGGTTTCCGGCTGTCGACGGTCAGGACACGTACAGGAATGCAAACTTCTCGGTTTCTAATTTCCGGCTGCCGACGGTCGGAAGCTGGGAAGGAAAGCTGTCACAAGGAAACTACCACAGACTAAAACACACACTCACGCGCACATACGCGCGCACAGACACAGACACACACACACACACATACACATACACACCAGGAACTGTACGTGGTCCCCCTGGTTTCCGGTTGCCTACGGCCAGGACACGTATAGGAATGCGAACTTCTCGGTTTCTGATTTCCGGCTGCTGACGGTTAGAAGTTGGGAAGGAAAGCAGTCCTAAGGACATTACCACAGACAGAAACACACACTCACGCACCCACACGCGCGCACAGACACAGACACAGACACACACACACACACACACACACACACACACACACAACACACAAAGCCAAACAGGAGTATTTCCAAACGCAAATAATATAAGACTAACCAATATAACTTAAGGTAGCAAATAATTCCGTTAGACTTCTAAGGAGTAACAGGTTTGCTGTAATTTTTAAGTAGCAGACTAATTGTAACGTTAGAATAAATTAAAAAAGAAATTGTACATCGAAGAGGCAATAAATACCATCACATGCAGGAAGACATTTGGAATTATTATGGAGAGATGAAAGATTGATATGATTAGATTAGCATCTTGCAAGAAGTTCTTACAATTTAAAAGTTAAAGTTACAATCTCGCAAGCGCGAGATTACGTAACGCGCATATGTCAATGACGTCACACAATATACAAATTTAAACGCGCATATGTCAATCACGTTACACAATAAGCAAATTTAATTGCGCAATTACGCAATAAATATCATAATCGCAAACAGTTCGTGAAAAGTTAATACTCACATGAATAAGTCCCGCTTCCTTCCTGGTTGCTAGGACCTCCTTCCGGGTTATTTAAAGATGGTGACCGCTCGGCTAACTCCTAGCGGGGCATGGACTCCGATTCGTTCCCGTGGTCGTGGACTGTTCCAAGGTCGAATCAAAATTCCTATATGTAGCGGGAATGATAAGGAACAGGTTTATCAGGTAAAGACAAACAAAGATAAGCAAGGGAAATCTACATAATAAAAATAAAGATACGATACCAAACACGACAACTGCACTCCTAGAAGTTCAAAGGCAAAAAGTCACGTTACAGCGTCTCCCGGAAAAACTTCCCCACTTTTTCTCCTGTCACTCACGTCAGCGCGATCTGGCGCAAACGCACTCTGACGTGACGGAAATACACGCCAAGTCTTTTGAATTTAAGGCGCGAAAACTCCCGCACATCAAAATTAAACTAAGGAATGTTTACGGCCGATTTCGGCGCGTAACAATCGCGACAAAGCCATAAAAGAAAAAACTTAAAAAAAGAAAAAGTCTGTTAGCACAGTAACAGCTTAAAATCTAAATCCTAGTTACCCTACGTAAAACCTAACTTAAAACCTACAAAATGTTTATTTAAGGCGCCACCTGGTTTTTTCGACCGATAACACGTCTACCGAGTTACCAGGAAACGGAAAAGTTAGCTCCATTGTCTTTGACTACACTAATAATCGACAGCACAAATTTGTCGGGGAGCATGAAACACTACTTAAATTAAAACAAATGCGACAAGTCGCATAACCTATCTAAACTAAAGCTAACATTAAAGTTTCCTACATGCAAACGCACATGAGAGTTGCATCAAAACTATTCGTTGTTGGTAAAAGTGCCCAAATTTAAAAATGTCCATCAGAGTGCGTTAGTCTACACTCTAGCAAATTTTTGTTACTGGAACTTTGGTTTACTAACGATACACATCAAAAGTTGTACATGACATGGTTGTGAATCAACAAATTTACCAAAAGTACCACCCTACTAAATCCTTACATTGCTAACCTAACAAATTACATTTCTACATCAGGTTAGCTTTTTCACTTAATTTCAAGAAAAATAATTCCCACGTCTGGTCATAAATACCAAACGTTAGGAAGATAAAAAGATAAAACAAGATCTCAAATTGTTGTTAAAGATAATAGATAAGATAACGATATTGAGCTTCAATTGTTATCATCAAAGGTAATAGATAAGATAACAATATTAAGCTTTAGTTATTATTTGAGATACTAGGTAAGATAACACGATGTTAAGCTAAAGTTATTATTAACGATAGTAGGTAAGGTAACGCGATATTAAACAAAAGTATTACTAACGGTAGTCGGTAAGATAACGATACTAACTAAGGATATTATCAAAGATAATAAATAAGATAAGATATTAGCTTAGTTATTATCAAAGATGATAGATAAATATAACGATAGAGTGGCTCCGTGGAGCCGTTAAATGGGAATTTCTCGTACCCTTTAAAAAGAGCGACCTGTGAAGCAGGCCCGTTTGCAAGAAACAGTACGAGGGACCGGCAAAGGCATTTGGGTGCATCCACTACGATAAGAAAATCCGACAAAAGTTGACACAACAACTTAAAAGTATCATTAGAGATACAATCACACAAAAACCCGACTGTTTCAAGGTAGTTTTAAAAACGGTAACACCCTAAACACACAAAAATGCCTAATTATAACCAATTAAATGCAGATACACTGTCCCAATATGCTAAAACAACCGAGAATTTAATAAGATATCAATAAGAAGCAATAGCGCCTCACCACGAAGTTCAACAAAAAATAATGAAAAAAAAGTTTATAAGTTATGGTGAAGGAAAAGAAACAAATAATGATATAGTATAATGTGGGCGAATGTAATAATTCAGAGGAAAAACACATGGAATAGGCAATCCTAGTTTTTTGCAACTGCGAATATGAACTATTTCTTACAATGGCATAGGCTGCGCGTGTCCTATGTGAGCCCAAAGAACAAAAACATCCACTCTAACATCAGCTAAAACCAATCATAAAAATTCAATGAGTTATTACAACCAAAGTTACGACAATTAAAACACAAAATTAAATGACGTAAGAAAAATACTAAAAACCAAGTAATATGCTGTAGGAAAACTTCGAGGATTAATTAAATAAAGCGACAGGGCTATATTGGGGGGTGTAGAGAATAAAATGATATACAAGTAACGGTATGTTCAAGGAAAAAGTCAACCAAAAGGAAAAAGATAGCTAATTTAAGGTAAGTAAGTTAAACGTGTATAAGATATACACAGTACAAGAGAGGAAATAAGCAATTAAAGTTAACTAATTGATAGTGAGAACAAAATATATTAGATAAATTGTGAGGGGAATGGAACGTGAAAAACTTAAGTAGCATTTGGGTCAGCAGAGAATGGCTTAAGGTCTTTAATATGCCACCTGCCTTGGCGTTTTCCTTCAGCATCTTGAAGTTCATAGATAAGGAGACTAATGACACGAGTGACCTTACAAAGAATGAATTTAGGGGCTAATTTTGAGGAAAATTTCTTAGATGCATCAAATAAGACATAATTCCTTTTCCAAACTTGTTCGCCCAAGGCGAAGGAGATATTTCGTTTACGTAAGTTATAGTGGTCCTTACTCTTTTCGTAAGCTTTTAACAAATTTTTTCTAACGTTGTTAAAGATAGAAGGTAATGATTGTTGGTCTTTGTCCCAGCGTACTTTATCGTCAAATTCAATTACGTTAGTATCGTCAGGCACTAAACCATAATAACTCCCATCGATTGGGGTATATCTTCCAAAAACAAGAAATGACGGAGTGAATTGGGTTGCTTCGTGTTTAGATGTACGCAAAGCTTGAGCAATTTTAAAAATATGTTCATCCCATGTAGTATGGTCTGAATCAATATAGGAAGAGATAGCGGTAATTAAAACTCGATTTACTCTCTAGGTAGGGTTTACTTGGGGATGGTATTTTGCGTTAAACCAAATTTTTTGTACTTTGTAAGTTTTGACGAAATTCTGAAAATCTTTAGAGATAAATTGTGCCCCATTATCACAAAGAATAATCTGGGGAACACCAAAGATAAGAAATACATTTTGCTCTAGGAATTTAATTATAGCAGCAGATGTAGCTTTACGTAAGGGTTGCACCATAACAAATTTAGAAAACCAATCGGTGACAACTAAAAGATATTGGTTACCTTTTTTCAATCAGGGGAGAGGTCCTAATAAGTCAAGCGATATAAATTGAAAGGGATAAGATACACGTTTAAAGTTACCCATTAAACCAGAGCGAGCGTCCTGTGAACTCTTATGAGAACCACAAATTTTACAGTTCCTAATATAGCGACAAACAGATTGCTTTAGTGTGGGCCAGAAATATAATTCAGATATTTTAGCGAGAGTTTTTGTAACACCAAGGTGCGCAGCAATGCGACCATCATAACATAATTTAAGCACATCACTGCGGTTAGCGGCAGGGACGACAAGTTTCCATTTGGGAATATTAGATATTTTGTGAGGGGAAGAAGAAACAAATTTATATAATCTATTGTTGGTTACGCGAAAGGTAGGAAATTTATTGGGATTATCAGAAACTTTTTAATCATATTAAGATACCACGTATCAGGAATTAGATTTGGAATGTTAAGAGAGACAACATCACGAGATAAGGCATCAGGTACCATATTTAATTTGCCAGGCCTATGCCTAACATCAAAAGTGAATTGAGAGATACGCAAGTTCCATCTTGCCAAACGACCTGCGGGTTGTTTTAAGTTATTAAACCAAGTGAGGGCTGCACAATCAGTGATTACGGTAAAATGTGTACATTCAGCATATCCTCTAAATTTCTCTATGCCAAAGATAACGCCCAATAATTCTCGTTCGGTAGCTGAATATTTTTGTTCGGCAGAAGTTAAGGCACGACTTGCATAAGCGATTGGATGCTCTAAACCATTGCTCACCTGGAACAACATTGCACCTAAACCAGTAAGTGAGGCATCGGTTTGTATATAAAATTTTTCATCGAAATTGGGCGAAATTAAGATAGGTGCTGAAGTGATTAATGTTTTAATTTGTTCGAAAGCCTGTTGAGATTCTAAATTCCACTCGATAGTTTGGGATTTCTTTTTATTTTTAATTAAAGCGGTAATGGGTGCAGATATAGTTGAAAGGTTGGGTAGAAAGATGCGATAGTAGCTAATCATTCGAATTAAACGTTTGATTTCAGTAACAGTTTTAGGTGTTTTGAATTTAGTAATAGCGTCAACTTTAGCAGGATCTGCACGTAGGCCAGTTCCATCGATAATAAAGCCAAGAAATGTAAGGGACGAACAACAAAATTGACACTTTTCCCAGTTTGTCTTAAAACCTGCTGCGCTTAAGCGTTTCGCAACCTCATTTAATGTGGCGATATGTTCATCAAAGGAACTTGAGATAACTAAACTATCATCCAAAAATACAAAGGCACGTTCCTGATGTAAGATAGGACCTAACGTTTGATCCATAGTACGTTGTAGGGTTTGTGGTGCGTTACAGAGACCAAATGGCAAAAAATTATACTCGAAAAGACCTCGGCCTGGAACACAAAAAGCAGTTTTTTGACGAGAAGATAGGTCGAGAAGTATCTGATAAAAAGCTTATCTAAGATCGATAGATGAGATAAATTTTGCGTTTCGAAGCCGGCTTAAAATAGAGTCAGTTCTTGGTAAAGGATAAGCATCAAAAACAGTCATGGAATTCAACTTCCTGCCATCAAAACAAACACGCCATTCGTCATTCTTCTTACGAACTAATAATACGGGAGACGTCCAGGGTGAATTTGAGGGAGAGATAACACCAGATTCTAACATTTTATCTATTTCAGCATGCAAATGCTTTTGCAATGCAAGCGATAATGGATATTGACGTTGCTTAAAAGGGAGGGCATCACCTGTAGAGATAACATGTGTTGCAGTAGTAACGCAACCAAGTTCAGAGGTATTAAGTTTACGAAATTTGTCAATTGTAGAGTTAAGGATTACATTTTGGGAATCAGTAAGAGAAATTTTGTTAGATATTCCTGCAGATGCACAGGAATTTGTTTTAAGAGAAGTTTGCCAAGAAAAATCCTGGAAGTAAAGTGACAAATTAAAAAGTTTACAAAAGTCCACACCTAGTAAGAAAGGATAAGCTAATGCACGGACAATAAAAAATGGAACCTCACGTTCAAGTGATTTTACTCGAATTTTTAATTTAAGGGAACCCGTTACATATATTTGATTATCGTCAGCTAAATTTATGGAAGTTTTTTCGGGGACAATTTGAATTTTAATTTTTTGTTTAGATAATTGTTGTAGACCTTCGTTATTTTTAAGGGAACATGAGGAACCTGTGTCCAATAAAGCTATTACATTTAAGGAACCAATCGAGATGGGTAAATGTAAACGATTATCAAAGGGTTTCTTAACAAGTTGTAAAGCGGCAGACTTTTTATGGTAAAAGGAATTAACTGTTTGTAGCCAATTAGACCACTCTGATGGAGTAGTATAACATAATTCTTCTAATGAAGGTAAGGCATTTTGTACATTGACAGTAGCGATATTATTGTTAGATAAATTTAATAAAGGTACAGCGTTAGAGGTAGTTTTATGGTTTAAGTTTATTGACGTCTGGGTCCGTTGAATGATTGGTGTTGAGGACGATTTTGATTCCTTGAGATTTTTACGCCCTGAGTAGAAATATCTCGACGAGAGTTTCCCGATACGTTAGTATTACAATTCGTTCAGTTAGATTTATAGATATTAGTGCGACCACAGCCATAACAAAAAATATTTTTAGGGTATGTGCAAGCATTATAGTTATGTCCACTTCTCTTACAGTTCCAACAGGTAAGTAAGTTGTTTGTTGCGGTAGAAGGAACACTAAGGGTAGACACTTTATGAGAAGCTCGAACTTGACACGCTAAATCGGGTTCTAAAAAGCCAGATTGTTTTTCTGGGGTAGGGCGGTATTTATAAACTCTTAGCTTTACTTCCTGAAGGGAACGACATAGATCTTTAAAATGAGCTAAGGAAGAAATGTGTTGTAACGCTAGACGTTCGGAAAAATAAGGATTTAAATTTCTAAGTAACTGATCAATAATTTCAGATTCTGAAGGCTTCTATTGAGGTAATAAAGGAAACAACATTTTCGTCAGGTCCTTGGGTTCGATTTCGTATCTTGTTCCAAAGGTCGGTAATATAACCATGCGGTAGGAAATCTCGTTTTAAACACGCAACTAACTCCTCCCAGGTATAAATTTGATCTCTAATGTTTCGGTACCAGATTAACGCAGAATCGGAAAACAATTCACCCGCTGAAACAAATAAATCCTGATCGGTACATTGTCGAGAAATTTTAAAATCGTTAATTCTGTCGAGGAAAGACATTAAAGAGATTTGAGAGTCGAATTCTTGAAAAGTTAAACCCCATTTGTAAACAGGTATAGATTCTCCTAATGGTTGAGCTTGGGCAATTACGAGATTTGATAACGGTAGCGATATATCTGCGTCTGCGTTTGGATTGAGTCTTTCAAGAACGATCCCTTCGAGTAATAATATATCTGATAGAAAAGTTTGTTTAGCTTGGTTTGCTTGTTCATTGTCATATAAGGACAATAATTATATGCGCTGTTTAAGATGAAAGATTCTCAAAACTAAGCGTTTTAACTCGATATCACTGGGGCCAGGGTATATTTTATTTATTATATTAGTTATATCGTCAAGAGACAGTTTGATTTCAGATACGTTTTGAGTTAATTCGGAAACAATTTTCTTTAAAATAGGTAAACCTTTCATCTCCTGGGCTAGAATGGCTTTAAGTTGTAATCGTCTATCATTTTGATTAGAGGCAGGCGTAATGTTTCTACACTCGATCTCGTAAATCAGCTCCAAAGACTTAAGATGTGCGATGCTCATTTTGAATTAATATTTGAGACAATATATATACCAGATATACAATATTAAAATAATTTAGAAGATAATAAACGGTACAGCTAACTTCAAGTCAGTACGATAAACATATTTAAAGGTAAAAACTTCTTATAAAAGGCATTCGTAAGGTATAGTATTTAAATTTAATTACGGTACGTATATAAATCACTAAAAAACACGTTTAGAACTGTAAGAGG
This sequence comes from Platerodrilus igneus, assembly GCA_036346225.1. Taxonomy (NCBI): domain Eukaryota; kingdom Metazoa; phylum Arthropoda; class Insecta; order Coleoptera; family Lycidae; genus Platerodrilus; species Platerodrilus igneus. Next base: position 6,565,655 of record JARFIW010000012.1, on the reverse strand, counting down.
TCAAGATGGTGTTTAATAAAAGAAATATATCACTGTTAAGTTACAAAAAGACACTCCAAATTATAAAAAAGTACATAATATGTGTTATTTAACAAATAAAAAAAGATCCCGTTACTCTAACGTGTTAAAAAAGATATTTTAAGGCTCAAATCATTACGTTATATGCTTTTAAACACAAGGTTTTTTTAAAGGTAATTTGAATATCTAGATCACCAAAAGACACTTTTTAAATGTAAACACACAAGACAGTGTTTATTTACCGTTTCAAAAAGAGTTTTCGAAGTCGATAAACAAGCAAGGAATATGTTTTAATCTAATATAAATAGATAATTTTCCTAATAAACAGTGTTTAAGGCATGAAATTACTTAATTGTTTATTTATTAATGTTTAAATGTACTCACGTGTATAGTTTGTAAGGTTAAGGTATTGAAAATTCCTCCTAAAAACTTGAATTTGCATTTAAATACAAACTATGAACTCAACAATACAACTGAAGTCAACAAAAGCACACCACATTCAAAATTGGAAGAACAGTAAATTAAAACATATTTTATAAACAGGAGCTATATTTCAGTTTCAAAATGGCGGTCCACCTCTAGTTACCATAACAACTGTTTTTGAAATCTAAAGCAACTGGTGGGTCCCAAAACAGGAACATAGGATTTTAAGGTCATTAGATATTAGATAATTGAAAAAGCTATAAATAACATTAGTTAATACGTTGTATATTGATAAAAGAAATTACAACCTAAAAAAACGTTAAAGGCGCCAATTCTTACAATTTAAAGGTTAAAGTTACAATCCCGCAAGCGCGAGATTACGTAACGCGCATATGTCAATGACGTCACACAATATACAAATTTAAACGCGCATATGTCAATGACGTCACACAATAAGCAAATTTAATTGCGCAATTACGCAATAAATATCATATTCGCAAACAGTTCGTGAAAAGTTAATACTCACATGAATAAGTCCGGCTTCCTTCCTGGTTGCTAGGACCCCCTTCCGGGTTATTTAAAGATGGCGACTGCTCGGCTAACTCCTAGCGGGGCATGGACTCCGATTCGTTCCCGGGGTCCTGGACTGCTCCAATGTCGTATCAAAATTCCTATATGTAGCGGGAACGATAAGGAACAAGTTTATCAGGTAAAGACAAACAAAGATAAGCAAGGGAAATCTACATAATAAAAATAAAGATACGATACCAAACACGACAACTGCACTCCTTGAAGTTCAAAGGCAAAAAGCCACGTTACAGCGTCTCCCGGAAAAACTTCCCCACTTTTTCTCCCGCCACTCACGTCAGCGCAATCTGGCGCAAACGCACTCTGACGTGACGGAAATACACGCCAGGTCTTTTGAATTTAAGGCGCGAAAACTCCCGCACATCAAAATTAAACTAAGGAATGTTTACGGCCGATTTCGGCGCGTAACAGAGTAGTTAGAACCACCTCTTAATAAAATGAATAGGGTACTAATAAAGGGATACTGTATGAAAATTAACAAGGATAAAACTAAGGTATAAGTATGCAAAGAAGGGGTAAGTAGGTCAAACCCAGAATACAAATATGCAATGGCTGTTTATAAGAGGTTAAAGATTTCTGCTACCTAGGAAGTCAAATAGCACAAGATGGGAAGAGTACAAAAGATATAAAACAACTAATAGCACAAGGCTGTGCTGCATTTAACAAGCAAAAGACGACAAACATAGAATTAAGGAAAAGATTGCTGAAAACATATGTCTGGAGCACAGGACTCTACGGCTGCGAAATATAGTCAGTGAAAGAAACGGGAAAAAAAGGTAGAAGCCTTTGAAATGTGATGCTATAGACATTTGATAAGGATATCATGGACAGACAAAGTTAAAAACAAAGAGGTTCTCAAAATGGTAGAGAAAGAAAGAATTATATGGAAAACATGGACAGACAAAGTTAAGAACAAAGAGCTACTAGAAATGGTAGGGAACGAAAGAAGTATGTGGAAAACAGTAAAAATAGAAGAGATAGAATGATAGGACACGTACTAAGGCATAAGAGAATAGTGCGCAAAATATTAGAAACAGAGAAAGGAAAAAAGAAAGGTAGAAGTTGACCCTGTAAACTATTGCACACAGATAGTGGAAAATGTAGGCTGTGAGAATTTCAGGGAAATGTGTAGGTTAGCTCAGAATAGAAATGGAGATACGTGTCCAACTATTTCTAGGACTGAAGATCTAATGATGATGAATTTGGTTTTGAGCCACGTAAGTTATTACTCACTACTAGTATGTAGTATTATAAAAGTATGTTGTATAGAAAGAATATTCTAGGTGGTTTTAATAATTATTATATATCTTAAATTGTTTTTATGGTTTGATTGTATGTGTTTGTGCATGAACAAAAAAAAGGTAGAAGTTTCAAATAGGGCAATGCCGACAAACACTGTGTAAAAGAGAGTACTTATTTTGTCTTATCAAATAGCTGTGGCATTCATATTTTAATCACTGAATTTCATAATCAAAAAATAAATAACTTTGGCGATAAGGGGGATATAACATGGTATGCTTCAAACTCATTACAATAAATGTTTTAAAGTATATGAAACGTTACTTTTTGTGCTTGCACGTTCTTATAAAAAGCGTTGCGAAAATGTTTTAAAAATATTTTATTGAACACTTGTGCATTACATTTCAGGTATGTATTGTTTTAAAGAGAACTAAAATCTTATATAATAATAAAAATTAATTTTCAAGTTTTGTGTGTTTTTTAAAGATTTTCTGGAGGTCTTGTTTGGAAAGCCAGTTTCTATCTAAGTTGATAGATAACTGCAATATATTATCAAATGACCCTTCAGGAATTTCTACAATAGAATTTCTAGATAAATCTAATTTTTGCAAGTTAACAAGTCTTGCGAAAGTAGATTTGTCACATTTAATTATTCTATTATTCCTCAGGTTAATAAACCTAACATTTTTTAAAGAAATAAACGTATCTGATTCTATATTTATTATTTTATTATCATTCAGTAACAGTTCTTTTGCATTTCCAAGTCCGTGAAAAGTGTATCTATTCAAATCCGTTAGATAGTTATTTTCGACGTTCAAATTTTGAAGAGATACTAATTTTTTAAAAATTTTATTTCCCAAATTCGTAATTTTGTTATAGCCCAGATTCAAAACACGAAGTGCTGTTAAGTTCTGAAATATGGTTGAATCTATTTCGCCGATAAGATTGTTAGATAGATCTAAGTATTGAAGTTTAGCGACCTGTGCAAAAGAACCTTCTTCGATGTGTTCAAGTTTGTTGTGACTTAGACTTAGGTACACCAAGTTAACTGTTTCTTTAAACAAATAGTGAGAGATCTTCTGAACTTTGTTATGGCTAAGATCAATTTCAGCATATGCTGTTGGCCCCTTAAATACACGGTCATTGATTTCAGTGATTTTATTATTGCTCAGATTGACTGATCTCAATTTTGGCAAAAGTGCAAAAACGTTTCCAGGTAGTTTTGTTATGTAATTATATTCTAAGTTCAACGCGGAAAGGTTCTCCACGTAAGCAAAATTTAAGGCTTCAATTTCGGCAATCTCATTTTCATTTAGATGAATGGTTTGAAGTAAGCACAATCCTTCAAATACACCCGGCAGTAGTTTCTTAATTTCATTACCTCTTAAGTTTAACAAAAGTAATTTGTGTAATTCTTGGAACATACCAGGAACTAAATTCTCAACCTTACTTTCAGATACCTCTAAGGTTTCTAAATTTTTAAGAGAGTTAAACATTGTTGTAGATAATTTCGTTGGTTGTTTGCGAATGCACAATTTGTTAAGCGACGGCGTGCTTTCAAAGATTCTGCGAGGTAACCCTGGTATATTGTTGTTGATAAAACGAAGTTCTGTTAATTGTGGGATGCCGGAAAAGGCGTTATTTGCAATATTTCGTATCACATTATCTACAATGTGAAGTCCAAAAAGCGCCTTCATGTCCTCAAATGCATTGTTTGGGAGAAGTTCAATTTTATTATAACCAATTCCCAATTTTGTGACTGAATCCTTTAGTATAAATTGGTTAGGACGTAATTCGTGAAAGTCTCCCATTGTAATACCAAAAACAAATGTAACGTCTTTCATTTCTCCAATAATGTTTGTTGATAGTGTACTAAACTCTATATTAATCTCTTGCATGCTGTTTAAATCTGTGCAAACTGTTGAATCCCATAGGGGAAAACAACCTCTTGGAATTGGACTGCCACTATTCGAACCTGCTATAAGCAATAACAACACAATAAATACTAAGATAAGCATTTTGTAGTGACCTAAAACAAACCACAGTTAAACAGAAACAGTAGCCATTTTTTATTATTACCTGCTATTTTGACCCCAAAAGTTAAATTTTCAGATGCAGATTTACTACCTCGTCTTGATACGTACTTAGAATAATAATTTGTCATACAAAGAAAATACTTTAATATAAATATTATCCCTTGATAACCTTAAATGAACCTCTTTATTTCTTTAGATTTTTTTTTTTGATAATCCTGTTTAGTTCGAATACGTATTACAGAAATTGTTTGCCATATTGAAAATCGTCTCAAAACCATACCAAATTTTTTTATTAAAACAGACTGTTTAAACTAATTTTGAGCGATAGCATTAGCCACGCACATGTAATCATTAGTAATTTCTGAAAAACTAAAATATTATTGCTTTATAGCTGTATTAACGGTTTTGGTATGTCTCAACAGTATATGTACTTAGAGCGAGTTACTTTATATGGGATTTTACTTTATTTGCTAAAGGAATCTTACGCGAATATTATATAGGGTAAAAATTAAATATTTGAAAATACAAATTTTCTTAGCTTTGGGCCCGTTTTCTCACAGAATGTGGTGCTCAATGACCTCTAATGATCTCCATATCACAGTATATATTATAGTGTCGGTCTGCTGTGTTTCCTTATTTCTCCACGCCCCACGTTGGGTTTGCGTCACGTATAATGTATGGGAGATATTAGATAAAATATAATTCGGAATATATGAGTTAAAGAATTAATAGTTGCACACCTAAATGTGGTGTCGGCCTTTTAACTATTTAGAAGCGGCGGCAAATCTTTCCTGATAGTACCGCAACCTGACGTGCTTGCATATATTTAAGCACGCTGAAAAATACTATGCTAACCTGGGTAGTTTTGTAAGATTTAATAAAGAAAAATTTTTGTTTTATTTATGCCACGGCTTTTAAGACTCATTCAGGGATAATTGAATCTAGCAATTTTACTCTGTAAGAAAACGTGGGTTCTTCGTCCTCTTACAGGTATATTTAACACATGCGCATAAAGCATCGTCTAGTTAAAACCACTTAACCTCTCTTAGTACTTGTATGTCGTGGTTATATTCAAAGATTGATAAATAGACTCAGCAATGTATAATTTAGATAAACGTTTGAGATTCAAATTACTAACAAATAACTTTAAATGATGTATATATAAGGATAACTTCAAATACCTGCAACTCCTCTGAATGTGCTTGGGTTGTACATGGACCTTGATACAGGATACAACAAAATCGTCTAGCGAACGCTTGAAGTTAATACCTGTTGAAAGTAAGTTTTAGTTTTATGTTCTAATTAAATTCACTTTTTTTTAGGTTCTACAAATAATAAACTAATAATTCAGCAACAGTATACTTAAATACGGCTCTATTAATAGAAACTCTTGCAATACTTTACCACATATGATGAAACGTAATCCTATACGACTGGGAACCCGCTGCAAAATATCTAAAGCTCACTGGTGCTACTCTTCACCAACACTGGAGATGACCCTTTTTTCGCTTTACTTGGAATCACTCTTCTGTAACTTTACTTGGTTGTATAAACCTTTTCAATTATTGCATGATACACTTTTTCTCCACAAACATGAAACTCTTTCTAGTATTACTCCTGTTACACGCTCAAATGAAAAGAATAAATTTTAAACACATATATTATTTTTTCTAAATTCATTTACAAGCTCTCAAAGCCAAAACATCTATACAGTATACAATTTTAAAATCAACTAACTTATAAACACTTATCACCTAGGAAATAGTCTCTAAAAAAATTACATTTTGCCTACCATCTGTAATAATCTAAGAGGTACATTCATTGCTTCAACATTATCTGTACTTAATTACTATTTTGGAACAGATACTGGTATCATTTATATAACTTGTCATTGGTTGACATTCCACAAATTATACCATCACTTTATGATAATTAAAAATGCTAAACTACTTTCATTTACAAGTACATAAATTAATTAATGGAATAGAGTATCCTTGAACAATTACAAACAATATTTTTAACAAAACCTATACACATTCAGTTGGAATTACATTAGATACACGTTGTATTGAAAAACAGTGAATCAAAAATGCTTTTTTCAAACCTCAAACGCTGCATCACTAGTACATAACATTTTACCTGCGTTTAACAAGTAATTATTTATCAATCCTTATTTTATCGTAGTGTTTTAAATTTAGAATACCTTGATAGGAGTGGTAAATTAATGTGTTTACCCTCAGTACTAACAACTATCTTTTAAACCATTTTATAATACCATATAAAGGCCCCACCTGGTTTCATAAAATAAATATAAGATTTTATTTCTTCTAAACAGTGTCAACAATTGTAATAAGCTTATTTTTATTTTATTAAACCACTGCTAACCTTAAGTTTTAAAATAATGACTTTAGTTTGACAAATATCAAATTTTAATATGAATAATAACACTAGTTTTAACTTTTGTAGGTATGTGTAGAAATGATTATTAATGCCTGTAATTTACTAACACTTTGTTAGATATAATGTGTATGTGTATTTATTGTATGAATGGGTATAAATGTTCCAAGTGAAATCGTTCGCGACATTCACCCCTTTCATTCTCAAGCTCAAAAGTATTGCCATTGGCGAAAATTTTTCTTATTTGATAGGACTCTTCATATGGAAATAATAATTTTGCACAAATGTTCCTACTCCAGTTCGAAACTCTCAACCTCTTAACGATAACTAAATCCCCAATCTAAAAATTTGTCTGTTTCTTAATTCGTCTGCATCGTTTCTCGACCTCACTACGTTGTCTAGTATCTGCCCTAGCTCTTGCCTGTTCTAGTAAACTGTCAATCTCCTCCACCTCATTCTGATCTCGCCAGAGTCTTCCTGGTACCACCCGTTTCATTAACGTCACTGGACAAACCTTCGTCACTGAACTCTGTACATAATTTAAATAATTTTCTATCTTTGGTAAATTTCGAACCCAACTATTATGCTGTCCTTCAACCGATATTCTCAAGTACTTTATGACTTCCCCTAATGTAGCGTTCACAGGGATTTGCTTGTGGATGTCGTATACTACAGAACCCAACTTTTATACCTTCCCATCTTAATTTATCAATCACCCTTTTATTATTGAAATAAGTGGCGTTGTCCATCAATATCTTTTTCATCACCCCTGTCTGTTCAGTGTACTTTCTTATGCTGGTCAAAACATGTCTCGTGTTGCAGTTTCTGCCAGGGTATAATTTTACGTACTTTGAATAAATGTCCACCATCACCAAAATATGTTTATATCCGTTATGTCCTGGTATCAAGTTATTTACATAGTCGACTGCTACTATGTCCAATGGTCTTTCTGTATTAATTGCCATGTGAGTATTTTGTAACGTCATGTTCTTGTCCTTTCCTAGTAAGCATGTCCTACAACTATTTATGCAGTCTTTTACCAAAGAAATGTCGTTTTTAGTGTAAAAAGTCTCCCTAATAAAAAGGTCTTTCGCATTCCAATGTGTCCGTATGTCCTGTGAATTTCTACTATCATTTTTAACGCTATCTCCTTCGATAATACTAATAAGTCTTCGTCCCCAATAAAGTTATTCATCAGATTAAAACCTCTATATTCAGCCCCATTTTGCTCGTCTAATTTAGTCCGAATGGTCATGATGTCCTAGTGTTGTTGCATGTTAATAAATTTCTGGTTTGTCCATCTACCTTCGTCTCTAAATGTCTGTAATGCAACTAAAAATCCCCTTTTTTCACCCCCTGTTATGTTATCCTTTCTACTAAGAAAGTCTGCAGTCACGTTATCTTTCCCTGGCTTGTGCCTAATGTCAAAGTCATATTCTTGTAGTGTTAACGTCCACCTATATAAACGGCTGTTCAAAAACTCTTTTTTCTTTAAAAATGAAATCACAGAATTGTCAGTTTCAATCAAAAATCTATTCCCCAACAAATAAAATCTCACTTTTTTCACCGAATACACGATAGCAAGCATTTCCTTTTCTGCTATTGAGTACCTTGTTTTACAATCCTTTAAGATCCTTGAAATAAAACATATTGGCACTTCCACACCATCCTGAAGCTGTACCAATTCTGCTCCTAATGCGAAATTCGATGCGTCTGTTCTTAAAATAATTTTTTCCTGAAAGTTTGGATATCGTAGAATTAATTCCTGATAAAATACAGCCTTTAACTCCTAAAAAGCGTCTTCCCTTGCTTTCGTTCACTTCCATTTCTTGTTTTTCTTTAATAATTCCAGTAATGGTACACACAAGTCAGAGTAACCCGGAATGAACCTCTTATAATAATTCAGAACCCCTAAAAATCCCCTTAAAGTCCTCAAGTTTTTAAGGTGTTTTAAATTCTTTCGTTCGTCTAAACGTTTCTCGCTAATCTTTATGCCTTCGATCCCTATTATAAAACCTATATACTTTACCCTCGTCTTGAAAAATTCGCATTTATTAATGTTCAGTTTTAGTCCCCCTTCGTCTAGTTTGTGTAAAAATTGTCTTAAATGTTCTACGTGCTCGTTTTCATCTCTCGAAAAGATTAAAATGTCGTCGACGTAGTGAGTGCAAAAGCTTTCGTATTGATTCAGTAATTTCTGCATTGCTCTAACCAATGCTGCTGATGCTGTCGATAATCCATAAGGCACTACTCTAAATCTATATAATTCCCCTTCAATGCTAAACCCTGTGTATTTCCTACTATCGTGGTGCAGTGGTATAAGCCAAAAGGAGTTCTTCAAGTCTAATTTGCTAAATACTTGTTTGTCATTAATTTTATACATCAAGTTTTCAAATGCTTGTGGTTGCTCGTACTGCGGTTTAGTTATCGAGTTCAATTTTCGTGCGTCTAAACAAATCCTAATACTACTTTTGTCAGCCTTGGGTACAACAACGATTGGATTAACATACGGAGTCCTTGCTGGTTCAATGATACTATCTCTAATCATATTACTAATCTCTTTCTTTACAAGCTCCCTCATATAATATATCGGATATACCTTAGTGTTAAAACTTGTTTCCTCATTTACTTCTAATCGATGCACATATTCTGTAGCAAACTTAGGCTTGTCGTCCCATAACCCTGTGTACTGCTCTAACATATCTCACATTTATTCCTTAGTTTCCTCCTTAATTATTCCTATCTGGTCCTGTATCATAATCTGTTTAAAAATGCTGCATAACTTTATCCTTCCTATACCTTCATAATTGCTAATCTTTTCTATCCCATTTCCTAACTTGTCTATAATCATATTACCATCCCTTTTATCTATACTATCCGTAGGCACCACCCAATGTTCCTTAATATCATTTATCTGTATCGTCTTTTCTCTTCCATCAATAATCACACCCATATCCTATATTACATCAATTCCCACTATAAAATCGGCCCCAAATTTTTTACTATTCAAAATTCTACATCTCCCAGCCTAGTTTCCCCTGTTACCATTGATAATCTAACAATCCTATCTATTTCCGATAACTTTTTATTCCTCGCTGACGATAAGCTTATCTTCTTTATATTAAAAATCTTTCCTCTAAGTATCTCCATGTGTTTAATTATTATATCTTCCCTTACTAACGATAGCTGAGACCCCGTATCTACTAAACCTATATATATTTACAACCCTTTAAAACTAAATAAATAAATGACACGTTTCTTTTATTAACGTCCTTATAATCTAACAATGAATTAACAAAACTACAACTACTCGTCGTACCCAAGTCTGTCCTACATACTAATAAATTTGTGTTTTTTCCTTTCCTTTATCATTAGTCATATAAATCGCGTCTGTCATCAAAATGTTCCGGCCTGAATTTCTTCCTGTGGTGGTCCGGCCCAATTCGGGTCTGTACCCCTCGAGTCAGTTCCTCGGTAAGTGTCTCTATGTCCGTTTACGTATGCCTTCCTGTGGATGTTGTAATAGCAATTACGTGTCCTGGTGTCCCGTCGAAATTCCTCAGATCGGGCTAGGTCGTAAACACGTATAATCTCAAAAAATTCCTGACCGACGAATAGCTGTCTAAATTCTTCGTATTTGTAGTATCGCTTTCTTGCAAGGCCGTTCCACTTTTCGGCATGTCCCCTTAATGTTGCACTAATTATCGGCATCCTTACTCGTTCTGGTTTTTCTGCTATGTCATGCACCAACCTAAAATCTCCCTCAACGCCTTCCACTGTAGCATCGATCTCGATTTGCTCTTCCATGTCGTCTATACATTCCACTATCTCATCCTTTGCTTCTGTCAAAGTATCCTTTATTTCCACCTGCGATTCGTTAATCTCGGCCTGTACCTCCGACAACGAGTCTCTCATCCCCCTCTCGATTTCTGCATTTCCGTCACGAAATCTTGCGTCTGCTGCTGTATTTTCAGCGTGAAATCTTGTATCTCCTCCAGCATTTTCCTATGTGCTTCCCGATTCTCTGTCTGCATTTGCCGCTAAAAATTAATTAAGAACTTCATCACCTCATCATAATTGCTCCCCGTTGTTTCAGTGCTCCTGGTTGGCCCTTCTACTATCACGGTCTCCGGTTCTACCTGCTGCTCCCCTTCCGCTAGCGTTTCATCCATTCTTGATTGCCTTACACTATCAATCCCTTATACACGACCAGACCTTGTACTCAACCTATTCTCTTCCGTCATATTAACCTCTGTAATCGGCCCCACCAACTTTTTATTCTATTGCAACCTATTAACCTTTAACTTGCCCCACGTTTGTTGGTCACCATGTATAGTGTCGGTCTGCGGTGTTTCCTTATTTCTTCACGCCCCCACGTTGGGTTTACGTCACGTATAATGTATGGGAGATATTAGATAAAGTATAATTCAGAATATATGAGTTAAAGAATTAATAGTTGCACACCTAAATGAGGTGTCGACCTTTAAAATATTTAGAAGCGGCGGCAAATCTTTCCTGATAGTACCGCAACCTGACGTGCTTGCATATATTTAAGCACGCTGAAAAATACTATGCTAACCTGTGTAGTTTTGTAAGATTTAATAAAGAAAAATTTTTGTTTTATTTATGCCACGACTTTTAAGACTCATTCAGGGATAATTGAATCTAGCAATTTTACTCTGTAAGAAAACGTGGGTTCTTCGTCTTCTTACAGGTATATTTAACACATGCGCATAAAGCATCGTCTAGTTAAAACCACTTAACCTCTCTTAGTACTTGTATGTCGTGGTTATATTCAAAGATTGATAAATAGACTCAGCAATGTATAATTTAGATAAACGTTTGAAATTCAAATTACTAACAAATAACTTTAAATGATGTATATATAAGGATAACTTGAAATACCTGCAACTCCTATGAATGTGCTTGGGTTGTACATGGACCTTGATACAGGATACAACAAAATCGTCTAGCGAACGCTTGCAGTTAATACCTGTTGAAATTAAGTTTTAGTTTTATGTTCTAATTAAATTCACTCTTTTTTAGGTTCTACAAATAATAAACTAATAATTCAGCAACACTATACTTATATACGGCTCTATTAATAGAAACTCTTGCAATACTTCACCACATATAATGAAACGAAAGCTATACGACTGGAAACCAGCTGCAAAATATCTAAAGCTCACTGGTGGTATTCTTCACCAACACTGGAGGTGACCCTTTTTTCGCTTTACTTGGAATCACTCTTCTGTAACTTTACTTGGTTGTATAAACCTTTTCAATTATTGCATGATACACTTTTTCTCCACAAACATGAAACTCTTTGTAGTATTACTTCTGTTACACGCTCAAATGAAAGGGATAAATTTTAAACACATATATTATTTTTTCTAAATTCATTTACAAGCTCTCAAAGCCAAAGTATCTATATAGTATACAATTTTAAAATCAACTAACTTATTATAAACACCTATCACCTAGGAAATAGTCTCTAAAAAATTTACATCTTGCCTACTATCTATAATAATCTAAGAGGTACATTCATTGCTTCAACATTATCTGTACTAAATTACTATTTTAGAACAGATACTGGTATCATTTATATAACTTGTCATTGGTTGACATTTCAAGATGCCTATTACCTTTCATAAATTGATCAATGAAACTAATGTTTTGTTGATTCTCACATGTACCAAAAATATTGAATTAAAACAGTTTTCAGTAATAAATTATATCAATATGGCTAACCTGGAATGGTCCCATAGCTCCTCTGCATTCCATCAAGAGTTTTCGTGTCCAGTCTGAATATTTAGAGTCGAATTTGGAGGTCGACATCAAAACCAAAATACTATCCAAATCGTTATTCAAAATCCCATAAGTTAATCCAATTTAAGATTCAAATTGTATATCATTAAATAAAAGGTTTTCCATCTCCGTAATTAACAAAACAGTAATAAAACATTTACCATGTCAGTGACTACCAAAATTAATTTAACAGAAGGTGATTAACCAGAGTAATCTCCACAGTCGTTTCCAGAGTCGTCTCCAGAGCCCTGTTTTATTTATGTTAGAAATTGTATTTTTTTTACTAAATTGTTGTTTACGTATGTCTATAATAGATCGGCTCACTTGCACAATTTTTACACTTTTATAAAATGATTTCTATTTACTTGCGTATGACTGGTTACGTAAATAATTTAGCACTTCTGAGTATGGTGGTAGCCCAGTTTAAAATGTATACTAAACCCGTCGCTTAATTGTTATCGTATTTATAAGCCGTACCTCTTGTTTTCTATTCGTTTATTCACGTGTTCGAGCGACACCTTCTGTGTTTATTTTTTGTGTACTCCGGGAAATTTTACCAATTGTATAGTTCAAATACTTGGATGAACGCTTAAATTGTTACGTATTCATTTACATACGATGATGTTTAATTGAGAAATCCCACGAATTTTCGTTTATTTAGTTACGTATTCATTGTTGATTGCTTATTCTAATCTAAACGAAAATAAATTTGGTGTTTGTTTATTTCCTAGTTAAATTGGATTTTTGAACAAATGTAATAGTTTATGTCACGTACGATTTATTCAAATAATGCATAATTTTAGCTTGCGTATACAATGATATATTTAACGCACTTGTTAAATATTTATGAAGCCAATTCATATAGGTTGTCCGTTGATTTAATTTTGATGCATTTCGTTACGTTTTTAAATCTTATCTTTGCTCGTAACTACTCTTGGATATTTCTATTTCTTATGCGTTTAATCTCTTGTTCTTTTATATACAGTGTGCTCTCAACTAACAATATGTATAGTGACCTATTTACTTTTATAATATCTGTAATTATGTGCTTTTGTTATGGAAGTTTCTTTTATTTATTCTACGACCCCTGTGACTTAATCTACCCCTAAACTACCCTATAATTATAGCAATATATTGTAACGTTTTACATATAGGCAATCACAAAGTTGCTATATGTTAGGTCGAAAGCCGCGGTCAAGGCGTAAGAATGTAGTCGACGTGATTATCGGTCCGCGCAGCCATGCGCGCGAGGTTCAAGGCGCCTGCCTGATGTACTTGCATTCATTCTTGTACCGACATGTAGTCAGATAAGAAGCAATACTTAAATGTGGTAAAAAAGTTTCTCTACCATGATGAATCGAAACAAATTCCATTCTTGGGAAAGGCATGTTGCCTGATCTGTGACGAGAGCAGTTTATTGTTGAAAACAAGCAGCGAAGTGGACAAGATATATAAAACGGTTCGTAAGCGTGACAATATGGCGCCTTTATCGTCAGTAATTTATTTAAATTTTTAGCAAGCAGTTTCACCTTTAATAAATACATAATGGATTTCAGGAATTGATTTGCATAATTTTGTGATATATGAAAGTCGGTCAACCTTTAGAGATGGCATCCCATCCGTTGATAGTGTAGCGGCATTGGCACGTGTCTGCAATCCGCAGGTGTTGTAAGTTTGTGTAAACACCTTTCCTACGGTGAGTACGCTTTTATTTGTTGTAACAAACATCGATCCAAGCAAGAAGTAAATTCATTGTGTATCGTTGTCGACTTGGAAGATAAATAATTTTCTAAATGATTTAGAATTTCAATACATTTCCGATAATTAAATATATTAAAGCTTTTTTTGTTAAACGATTTAAAATTTGTAGCATATTTTCAAATACTAAGATATAAAAGCTTTCTTATTAAAATAAATTTTGCTTCACTGAGTACATATAAGATAATTTGCTTAACGATTTAAAATAGTTTTAGTGTTTTCGAATATACAATTAGAAAGCTTTCCAGTTAAAATAAATTCACTTTATTTAGATTATATCAGATGATCTGGCTAGATTTTTTGTTATTACTTGTTAATTTTAAATAGTCGTTTAGGGCACAACTTAGTTTAACATCTGCCAGATACACATTTGGAGTTACATGTTTACTCAAACAAGTCAAACGTATGTTCTGCAAACGAATTATATGATAAGCTAATCTTTGACTTTCATTGAAAAGCCACTCAGATTTATAAAGATTCAAGTTTGATCTATAACAAACCTTGTGAGCCGAGAACAAAGATCTTTGCTTGAAGCATTCGCTTAATGTAATGAGATATTTTTTATGATGGGCTTCACCCATAAACAATTGCTAGATTTGAAGCGTTCGCTTAATGTAATGAGATATTATTTTTTATGATGGGACCTCACCCACTAACAACTGCTAATTTGTCGATTTAACATTGATAGGACCTTTCCACTTCATGCTCTTATATTTATGATTCTGTCTTTATTTATTTATTCTTTTGTATATACAAGAACATCAAATAATTTTATTACATATCGGCAAACTACTGTAATAGTTTTATTTCTGGAAATGCTGGTTACAATGTTTAAGTGTAAAAGAAACACAGTTATGTTGTTGAATATCTATCTTTAGGCATAAGTTAATTCCCTTAAGGTTTATCTGCGTCTTTCCTTAAGAGGATTATTTTTTTGTTTATGTATTTGACATAGTGGCGCCCTAAATTGTACAAAGACAGGTTGATTAATAGACAATCCCCCCATTTCATGCCTCCGCAGGGATAGACCCCGAGACTAGTCCGCGAGCATAAATAATTCTTTTTGGCAACACAGTTTGGCTCTATGTCATCCTAATTAAAGTCACCCTCTGCGATATATTAGCCAAAAAGAAAATTTTTTATTACTATATATATATATATATATATATATATATATATATATATATATATATATTTCTGTGGACTCGGGATTTTTTCTGAAAATATAAAAAATATTCCAATATCTCTGGAACTCCCCCTTATTTCAGCATACCACGGCTACCTCTGCTTCTGGCTTCTTCAGAGATACTTACCATCCTAAGTTTACTCTTTTTCACTTATACTACCAAATAAAATTATCACTCAAATAATTCAACCAAACATACAACCTTTTATTCATACAAATCAAAATTTTATGTCACCACCTCAATATTTACAAATTCGGATATACAGCTTCATAAGATATTATAATCTCAACCATTTAAATCCTTTTAAGTTTCATGACTTTAATTTATTTCAACAATTTTTTTTTATATATAAGTAGATGGGCCTATCTTGAAACCCTAAATTGAAATTTTGTTCTTGTCTATGGTGAGCTCAGTATAAACCTCGTTACTCTAAATGCATAAATAAATCGCATCTTTGTTTTCAACAACCCTAAAGACCCGTTTACTATTTACATCAAATTTTTACGTCATTTATTTACACCTTCAAATAATAAATACAAAGTGTCCTTCAAATTAGCTTTTATGTTCATAAAATACACACCCAATGTGTCAAATCACTCTAGCACAGAATAACAGCACAAATTGTTCAAGCAATAACAAAAGAAACTAATTTCGTTACCTGGAATAAGCTTTTCTTGCACCGTCACCTCTGAAGATGTTGTCCATCCAAAACCTCATCGTAGCATTCCATCCACCTTCTCTCTGCTATATGTACATCTAACTCATTTCCAATCGCTATCTAATTCTCTGCAGACGCTTTCAATATTTCTACCCATTTAATTGTCCAAAACAAATTAATCGCCTTCCGTATCTACCAAACACCCAGTATCCTCGTTCCAAAAATTTATCTAGGCACGCCTACCTCAGTAACATAGTTCGTTCTTTGTATGTAGCTACAGCACCGTTTACAATTTAGCACCCACTCGTGCTTTCACACTTTTATTTAAATTAAGACGGACTGCACTATCACCGATTTATACAATTTAAACTTAGATGTTACTATTTAAGTCTGAAGCGGACCGAAGAAGTAAGTGAAGTAAGAGAGCCCTACTACGTCTTCTAGTGTATTTATAATAGTAGAAACGCACATACCGTACCCTGTTTCTATTAAAAAGCACTCCCACCGTAACCGATTTTAAAAATTTAATATGCAACGTACTTTCTAAAACTCAGAATTTCTCATTTCATCGTAGCTTTAGTCCGAAACACTGGCTAACAAACACAACGGTCGCGATCTTCTTGAAATTTCTGTCATTCCACTCTACGATCAGCCAATCAAAAACATTTCTCCCATTCGTAGGTCTATCATCCAACTATGTTATCTTCGTCTAACTTATATTTATCGTCTTTATTACAATCCCACTACACCAACATAAAATCTATATTGTGGTTGACCTCTAAAATTTGTCGCGCACTTTAAACGAGTGTTTTATCCAACGTCTGTTGATTGTCCTCCTCATCTATCGAATGCTATAGATGTCCCGTCTCTATTTGTTTTCAAAGCACCTGTTATTTCGCAGTCTTCGCTACGACCGTTAACTCAAATTTCTATAGAATTATGTTCCAACGTACATTCTGTTCCTTGAACTTGTTTATTTATCTGTCCGTCTTTCTATAAATTGTTTCCATGTTGTTCAACCTGTAGAATCTTTTACGATTTATTTTTAACGAACGCCTGTTTAGTTAAATGGAAAATATGCGTTTACATTATTGGTTTTATATCTAAAAGCTCTCCTTATTATCTAATGTGCTTGATGTACAACTTTTAAAATATTAAAGCTAATTATATTCGTATCATCCTTGAGGTTTCACGTACTACAAAGCTTCTACATTTCTACAAATTTAACACTACGATTTATTAATAAAATGTATGCTATTATACGTTTGTTTTAAAAACTAATTAATTTGAAGCGTAAATAATTTATTCCTCTGTGTGTGCGTGTGTGTGTGGGTGCGTGGTGTGTGCGTGCGTGCGTGCGTGCGTGCGTGTGTGTGTATTAAAAGAGTTTTCTGTTTCTGGGAAATTAGATCATTTATTAACATTAATACTTTTTCCTTCTTCTCATTAAACTAATATAAAGATACAAAACATTACGCGTTTCGGTTATTATAAACTTTGCTCACATGTAATTAAAATATTTGGTAACATTATTTTTAAATATACTTGCATGGTGTAAGTACGTATGCAATAACAAAAATTTTCCAGAACCTCAGTGTTCATAACTTTGTCTGTTTATGATATCTCCATCATACACCTGTATCACCACATTTTAAAGACTTGTACCTATTTTCTGCCCGCTTCTCTTACTGTCCAAGTTTCACAGCCGTACAGTGCTGTGCTTCACATATATGCTTTTCAACAACCTTTTCCTTGTTTCTATGTTTGTTGTTTTTGAATATAGTAGTTACCTTTTCTTGTTAAATGCAGCATGTTTTTGTGCTAATCTTTGTTTTATATCCTTTGCACTTTGTAACGGGCATTTTTATAGTTTTATACTCAATTTGTAAGTACCTTTCTGCAATTACTAGTTCTATATTTTATATTTATTAACTCGTGTGTAGTAATTTAATGATAGATAAATTGAAAATTATAAACCGCTTGTAATTGATTATAAATTGCATCGTCCTTGTCTTGCCGTTCGTATAAATTTTGTTGCTTATGTGAATATACAAGTCTAGATAAGAGACGATAAGAAGTTGTAATGGAACGAGTTGAATAAACAGATGAGGAGTCGTAGTTCCTTCTTGGTTGCTATATATTAATTACGTGGAAAAGACTGCTTCTTTTTGCTTTGACAAGAATGTAAACTAATGCGGGATCAATTTCGAATTGTTCCTGAACAAGCGCGGCACGATTTTAGTTGTTTTTCTTGTGAAATAAAAGTCGTATATTAACTGTAGCAGTGTGTAGTTCTAATTCCTTTTTGAAGGAAGTTTGGTTGACCACAAGTGTTGTGGTAAGGTCATTGACGGACAGTTTTTAGTGATACGCGTTGCTTAACTAATTGTGTTTTTTTAGTTGATTTGTCTTTTTATATTTGAACTGTGTGTGCGATCTAGTTTTCGTGGTCCTTTTGTTATCAGAGTAGTGCATACTTTGGATTATCCAAATACGTTTTAAGCTTGAGTGCTTCAAAAACAAATGATGATGCAGTTGTAGCAGGTTTAGTAGAAAAAGGTTGCTTCTGATAAACAGCTATCTCATTCACTTGTAAAGACAGTTGATACTGTAGTTTCTAAATTTTCTTACCCCAACGAATCTAAAATAGATCGTTGTTTGCGCAAATTTTCGTTATTCAAAAGCATTAGATTTTTCTTTGTTACCATAGGTAGCAAATAAAACACCTCGCGTTACTGCTAGTTTAATGCATTACATCGTGCCTTGAAAGCGTGATTCTAAATTGTTATTGCCATTTTTTTTACGATTTGTGTTACAAAAGATTTCGAAATTATTGTCTCAGGAAATAGAGTTAACAAGAATTTATCAATGCTACATAGTTCCATCAGCATGACAATGTCTGCTGCTAACGCCAGTGAAATACATAAGTGTGATTAGTGTAAAGTGTAAGAAATTACATCAACACCCTCACAGTCAAGGGTGAAGTGCTTCGTTAGTGCAGGACATCGTGAATCTCACACTTCCGTTGCAAGGAAGCGTTGCTGAAGGACCTTTGTAAATTGAACTATTTTCTACTTGTTATTACTTTAAATATCTATCCGTTGCTTTACCATATGTTTGTCGTTCTGATACCTTTTAAAATAGACTTGCCTGCTATTAAAAAAAAAAAGGAAAAAAAAGAAATCAATCCTACTGAATTACTCATATCTATTGTGTCTTACCTATTTATCTTTTGTTAACATTTTGTCTAATTTATGTTTAATTGGTGTGTGAGGAAACGTTTCTGCTACTCCCCAATATTACCTCACTTTGTAATAAAAATTTTTATAATGCTTTTATCGTGATTATATTATATAGATTATCCAAACAGTTTTTTTTTTACATTCTACAAAGTACTGAATAATTTAGACTTATCATTGCTGCTATGCTTATTCTTTTCTTTATTTCGGGTTTGCTTAACTATTTTTTTTCTTTCTTGCATGTATTAATCACTAACTCCTTACAGCCGCGTACATTGTATGTTGGTCTGCTTTCTACAACCCCCCCTAATCTCCGATTGAGCCCAGTCATTTCTTTGATTTTCTTTGTGTTACGCACGAATTACGTAACGTAACATTTTTGGCGCCCAACGTGACTGCCACGAAAAAAAAACGTAACAACTTGTCCCGCTTTGCTTTATTTCATTTCCTAGGTGGCAGAAATTTGGAATCTCTTGTAAGCTCTGGTTTCCTATTTGTATTCTAGTTTTTTTATTTATTTTCCCCTCCTTTACATACTAGTACTTTAGTTTTATTTTTGTTAATGTTCATGCCGTATCTCTCTGTTAGAACTACTTCCGTTTCCATAGAAGCTGCTTCTAACTCTTCCTTGCTAGATGATAATACCGCTATATCATCTGCAAATCCAAGCATATCAATCTTTTGTCCCTGCATAATAATTCCGAATACCCGGCTCTTTCTAATATTTGCTTCTCTACGTTCTTGCTTTAATTTTATTACCGCAGTTTGCTCTTTGTCTATCCCTAAAATTCATTTCAATCTTTTTGAGTATTTCTAACATTCTTTTCCACTTTACATTGTCAAATGCTTTTTCCATATCAACAGACCTTATATACACGCTTTCTCCTGTTTCTATTGTATTCTCCACTATTACTAAAATAGCCTCCCGTGTTCCCTGTTTCGCCTAAGCCCAAATTGATAATCTCCCAATGTTTGTTCAGCCGTTTTCTATCCGTCTTTATACAATTGTAGTTAAATTTTTGATACCTGTGCTGTCAAACTTATTGTTCGATAATGCTCACATCTATCAGCGCCTGCTCTCTTTTTTGGTATACTGATTATTATATTACGCTTGGGATCTTTGGGTATCTCGCATGTCTCATACATATAGCTTACAAGTTGGAAGAGACGGTCTCTTGCTGCTTGTCCAACGGGTTTTAGGGTTTCTGCTTGCACATTGTTTATATCCAGTGCCTTATTTCTTTTCAAACTTTTTAATGCTAACTCAAACTCATCTCTAAGAATAGGATATCACAAGTCATCCTATTTAATGTCTGATTCCCTTTCTAGTGCTGTTAGCTCCTGTCCTGCATATAAATTCACTATATATTCTTGCTATCGAACCACCTTCTCTACATTTTCTGTAATGATGTCTCGTTCCTCGCTCCTTATATTTTTGCTATACCCAAAAATTCATTCTCATGAGCTTGTATGCTACACCTGTCTTTCCTATTTTTATCTTAGTTTGTATCTCTTTGCATCTTTCTTGAATCCACTGTTCTTTAGCTTTTTTGCATTTGCGAATAATTTTCTAAATTATGGCTTTGTATCTCTGTTTCTCTGCTTCACTTGGTCTGTGTTCGTATTTGCGTCTTTCTTCTATTCTATTCAGGATATCCTTTGTTATCCATGTTTCTTATTTTCTGGAAAAGGGGAACGGAAAAAGGCACTTTGACTAGGAGAAGCTAAAAGATAAAGATATCCACGAAAGATTTGAAAAAAAGTAAAATGAATTGCTGAAAGATATCAGAAAAATTTCTGATATTAAGTAGAAACAGAATAGAATAACAATAAATCCAGCTTATGACATGGCGGCCAGAGATATTCTGGGGCATACACAAAAAGAAAATAAGAAACCATGGATAACAAAGGATATCCTGAATTTAATGGAAGAAAGACGAAAATACAAAAATAGATCAGACGAAACAGGAAAACAGAGATACAAAGCCATACAATGGGAAATTATTCGCAAATGCAGGAAAGCTAAAGAACAATGGATTGATAATAAGTGCAACGAGGTACAAACTAAGATGGAAATAGGAAAAACAGACGAAGCATACAAGTTAATTAGAATGAATTTTAGGGATATAAAACCGTATAGCAAAAATTTAAGGAATGCGGGAAGATCCGTCATTATAGAAAATCTAGAGAAAGTAGCTAGATGGCAGGAATATATAGAGAATTTATATTCAGGAGAGAAATTAACAGCATTAGAACAGGAATCAGACATTGAAAATGATGACCTGGGATATCCTATACTTAGAAATGAGTTTGAATTAGCATTAAATAGTCTGAAAAATGGTAAGGCGCCAAGTACAGATAAGGTGCAAGCAGAAATTCTAAAAAAAACTCTAAAAACTTCCGACGTGTAAGCTATACGTATGAGACAGGCGAGATACCCAAAGATTTCAAACGTAACATCATAGTAACTGTACGCGGTGACTTTCGAATAACTCAAAAAGCGAGATGGGTGGACTGTATTTTTTCTATAGCGTGTTTCAAACACAATTAATTACTGTTTATGCACATGACAAAGAAACAAAGTAGCGTTTATTTTTTGTACTCACCTGCAACGGCAACGATGAAAGAGTTGTAACCAATTAATAGCTTGCAGCACACGAACTAGGGCGGTGCCAACAAAATGTATAATATCCAATTAGCGGCATGTAACACGTGCACACTGGACGCGGCACACGGACAAAACGATGCGAACACCAACGCGGTGTGTAACAATTCATAAACAAGACGGCACTATAAAGTACGACTGCGGTTTTACGATAACATCTTCAGCGGCTTTTAATAAGCGAGGATATGCGGTTTCTTCAACGATATTTTTTGAGCGGTTTCAAAAAACTAGAGCGACTTGTTGCTACAGCGGTTCGATAACATTCTTCTAATAATGCGGTCTCTACGAATACTCTACTATCTGCGGGTTCTACAATACTTCAAGCTAATGCAAGCACTGCGACATTTGAACATGCTAATGCGGGCACTGCATACTCGTAGAACGATTTCGTTTAGCAAGTTCCTTGGATATTCCAAATCGAATCTGGTGCCTCCGCGCGCGACAGACGCTCACCATTCACAAGGTTAATATACATCAAATAAACGCCTTGGGGAAATTTGTACTAACAAAATTTAAATTTACTGCGTCGAATTGAAAACAGCAAGCAAGCCCAAGTAAATAATAAATCCTAAGCTATAAACTATTTACAAGGACGAAACATACCGCCCACCAAAATGCAAGGCATTTTAAAAGAAAAAATAATTATAAGGCGGGGGGCGGAATGACCAAGCGAAAGACAAAGCAAACAAAAAAGAATCTACAAAAACAAAAGAAAAAAGAAGAATCTTTTTCTACATGGCGGGCAATGGGCAGAGCTTTACCACAGGACGTTTTAGCTCGCCATAAGCGGTTTTAAGCGTGACCACCCTGACAACACCATCTGTCCCAGGATGTACAGCCACAACTCGGCCGAGGGACAAGCAAAGTGGAGTAACATTAGCGACCTTAATTAATACTAAGGTGCCCAAATCAATTTGAGGAGACGGGGTGTGCCACTTTGAGCGTTGTTGTAGCGAGTGTAGATATTCTTTGGACCAACGGGACCAAAAATCTTGATAAATGCGCTGGAGCACTTGCCAGCGAGAGAGGCGGTTAAGCGGTAGATGCGAAAGTGCGGGCTCCGGAATGGCGGTTAAAGGTGCCAACGTTAAAAAATGACCGGGTGTAAATTCGATAGCGAAATAAAATTGTTGAGTATACACAAGCAAATGAGTTAAAGCATTGTGCAACTCAGAAGATGACAAAGGTCCGGAGTACCTTTCGAGAGGATGACGTAAATTATGACGAAAGCGGAGAATCCAAGCAACAATGCGAATAATAAAAAGAAAGAAAGAGTGATTCTCTAGAATCGATTAAATCCAAGAGGATGTGACGACAGCGGATAAAACAATAGAGCGTTGTTCAGTAAGAACTTCAGTAGTATCTGAAGGCGGAATATATGGGCTGTAGTTTTTGAAGGACCCATATAAGATTGGTGAAGCCGCCCACCATAGAGAACATTGGCACAAGTCGGTAGGGAGTAAACCACGTGACCCGACGTCGGCAGGATTCTCGGTGGAGGGGATGTGATGCCAAGAGGCGCGAAACGTATTGTCCTGAATGAAAGCAACACGATTGGCAACGACAGTCTTCCAACGCTGCGGCGGGGAACGAATCCATGGAGTCAAACCAACAATAAATTTTATGAAAGGTAAGGTTTGAATCAAAAGTTTTGAGGACAAAGGTTAATAATTTTGATGCCAAAGTGGCGGCCAACAATTCTAGACGAGGCAAAGAGTTTGTACGAAAGGGTGCGACTTTAGACTTAGCTCACACTAAGCGAACCTCAACTGCGGAAGGAGTAACAAAGCGAAAATAAACGACAGCACAGTAACCACGTTAAGAAGCGTCAGCAAAGCAATGAACTTCGCACGTAGTAAACTGTGGCGGGATAAGCAAACGGGGTAAAGCGAAATCCGAAAGAAGCGGTAACTCATGCAAGTATCTCTCCCACAAACGGAGAAGGTCAGGGGGAGGAGGAGCGTCCCAATCTAATTTTATTGAACATAAACGTTGAATCAACTGTTTAACCAAGAAAGTAAGAGGGGATAAAAGTCCCATGGGGTCAAAAATGCGGGCTAAGTTTGAAAGTAGGTTGCGTTTGCTACAGGAGGTACTTAGTGGCTGAACTAGAAAACAAAAATTATCTGAAGCGGGATTTTATTGAAGACCTAAAACTTTTAATAGTTGAGTATCAGGATCCTCAAAGGAGCGGAGTTGCGCGAATTGCTGCGTAGCGGCAAGATCTTTTAATAATGCGGGGTGGTTACTTGACCATTTATGAAGTTCAAAACCACCAATTTTTAAAAGAGCCAGGGTTGATTCAATAGAATCTCCACCATAGTAGCGATGTCATCAATATAAGTATGGTGGCGAAGTGCGAAAGCGGCTAACGGATAAGAATTCCCTTCGTTTACGGCCAACTGCTGAAGCGTTTGTATGGCAAGAAAGGGAGCACAATTGATTCCATACGTAACGGTATTTAATTTAAAATCTTGAATGGGCTCCTCAGGGGAGAAGCGCCAAACAATTCGTTGATAGTCACACTGAGCGGGATTGACATGAATTTGTCTGTACATCTGACGAATATCGGCAGTGACGACATAAGGATGTAAACGAAATTGTAACAAAATGGCGGTAATATCGGGTTGCAACTTCGGCCCAACAAATAAGTGATCGTTCAAGGACGATTGAGAAAGGGTTTTAGCGGATGCGTTGAAAACCACTCGTAATTTCGTACTTACGCTTTCGGGTTTCACAACGCAATGATGCGGAATGTAATAAGAAAAGTCTGAATGAGACCTAATAACAACAGATTGCATATGGCGATACTCAAGATAATCACGCATAAACGAAACGTATTGTTCGTAAATACGAGGTTGCTTGAGTAAACGATTTTTTAAAGCGGCAAACCGTTGTAAAGCAAGATCACGACTACCTGGAAAAAGTGGTTCATGATCTCTAAACGGCAGTGAGATGATATAGCGACCTTGTTCATTACGGCGAAATGTATCGACAAAATGTTTTTTTTACAAGAGCTTCTTCAGGTGTGAAAGGCTGAGCGGCGGGGACAGCTTCGACTTCCCAGAACTTAGCGACGATATCTTCCAATGGGGAAGTAGAATCTGTCATGCAAAACAAACTAGTTATTTCAGAAGCGGGCGAGGAAGGTATGTTTCCCATTAGAACATCCGAAAATGGTATTAATAGCAACAGGTGCATCACTGTCACCCTGGATGCGACCGTCTAATAACACTTGGGGGAAAATATCCGCGCCAAGTAAGAAATCAATGGGACCAGATTGAGCAAAAAGCGGATCAGTTATCTTGAGGTTAGCCAGATGATTGAAATGTTCCAAAGAAATATTTGAAGTAGGCAAATTTTCACAAATTTTGGGAAGTACTACAGCTTGAAAATTAATAATCGGTGAAGAAACACCTATTGGTTTGATCGAAACGGCGACAGTGCCATGCTGAGCAGCAGAGCGTATGGAACCTAAACTACTAAAAGTAAGCGAATGTGGAGTAGTAAACCACGAAATTGCTGGTAAGAACCAGAGCAATCAGCAATTTCCACTTGAACGGTGGAAAGTAAAACGACAGAAGGTTTAGCTAAAGAATTAAACAAAACAACGTTCGAAGTTGATGGCCACTACAGCTGAACGAAGTCGATGATTCCTCAGAGGCACGAGGGGCGGAAGGCTTGTAGCGGTCTTGAGTTGCGGGAATACTACGAGGTGATACTTTAGAGGCGGCGGTGTCCGGGCTCCAGCGAGCCTGGTTATTAGCAGCGAAAACGGGTTTAGATGAAACGCGATCGAAATGCAATAACGAATGATGACGTTGATTACATTGGCGGCATGAAAAAGTAGAATGACATTTATTTAAAATGTGAGAATTACTCAGGCAATTAATGCACAGATGTTGGTTTTTTACAAAGTTGTAGCGTTCTTGCGACGAAAGTTTAACGAAATCATTACAACGATAAAGATTGTGGTCTTGTTTACAAAGCGGACATTTATTAGAGTTAGTTTTTGTTTGAACTAACATAGAAACTGCGGTTCGAGGTTTAGACGGATTGCTAAAATGAATAACTTTGTTTAAATCAGTTTTATGATTTACCAACAAATTAGATAAGGATTTACACGTATTTTCGAGATAAACAATTAACTTTTTATAAGATGGGATAACGGTAGAGTCTTTATGTAATTCAAAACTCCGAGCGGTGTGTATATCCAACCTGTTCAATATCATTTGCACAAGAATAAAATCCCAATGTTCGACGGGAAGATCAAATTTTTTAAGTGGCTGTAAGTTGTCCACAAAAGTATCCATTAATTTTTGTAAACCGGCGGGGTTATCAGAGTTTAGTTTAGGAAATTTATCAATATTGTTCCAGAGAGTAGCGGTAATACGTCGAATATTACAATATTTGTCACGTTTTGTATAAGCAATAGCATAATTAGCTGCAGTCAAGTCAAAATTTTTTATCGTTGCAAGTGCGGAATTTTTAATGAAGATTGAAGGTACGAAAATTTATCTGTGTCAGCCAAGTCGGTGTTTAAGTGAACTAGACTATCAAAACGGTCGATGAAACTCTCAAACAGCGTGGTTTCACCATCAAATGTAGGCAACGACAGCGGCGGTAATAATACCTTGAGGTATCTAGCGGCGGCGAAGAAACCTCAATCTGAGAAGATTGAGTACTAAACAACTTATAATATATAGCTTTAATTTGAAAGTAATTACTGTCAAAACGTTTTCGTATAACGTCTTCGAGTAAAAATTGTTCCTCCGCGTCCCCAGCGGAAGAAATAGAACCCACGATCCAATTGTGATGCGTGAAAACGTTTCTCTAGCGGTTTCCAATGAGTAAAATTGCGCACGGAATACATCTAAAAACGTGGGGTCTTGTGACAATTCTGAGCAACATCATACATTTCATCAAGTGAATTGATAGCAATACTACGAAGAAAACATGTGCGTTTTAATTTATCTGCCATGGTTCAATATGAATATAAAACAAACGCGGTAGATAAGAACGAAAACCTGACAATATTAATTGCCTTGCGGCGATAACAAAGGTGAAGCTAATTGCACGGCAGAGATAAGAAAGCTCGTAAACAACAAAACGATACAAACTATACTAATTGGCTGTCACTAACTTTAAGCGGTATAATTAATTATAAGCTTGATTTCTGTTCTAAATCCGCGAGAAGACAACCAAAAAATGTACGCGGTGAGTAATAACTCAAAAAGCGAGATGGGTGGACTGTATTTTTTCTATAGCGTGTTTCAAACAAGCAACACAATTAATTACTGTTCATGCACATGACAAAGAAACAAAGTAGCGTTTATTTTTTGTACTCACCTGCAACGGCAACGATGAAAGAAGTTGTAACCAATTAATAGCTTGCAGCACACAAACTAGGGCGGTGCCAACAAAGTGTATAATATTCAATTAGCGGCATGTAACACGTGCACACTGGACGCGGCACATGGACAAAACGATGCAAACACCAACGCGGTTTCTTCAACGATATTTTTTGAGCGGTTTCAAAAAACTAGAGCGACTTGTTGCTACAGCGGTTCCATAGCATTCTTCTACTAATACGGTCTCTACGAATACTCTACTGTCTGCGGGTTCTACAATACTTCAAGCTAATGCGAGCACTGCGACACTTGAACATGCTAATGCGGGCACTGCATACTCGTAGAACGATTTCGTTTAGCAAGATTCTTGGATATTCCAAATCGAATCTGGTGCCTCCGCGCGCGACAGACGCTCACCATTCACAAGGTTAAAATACATCAAATAAACGCCTTGGGGAAATTTGTACTAACAAAATTTAAATTTACCGCGTTGAATTGAAAACAGCAAGCAAGCCCAAGTAAATAATAAATCCTAAACTATAAACTATTTACAAGGACGAAACGGTAACTATACCAAAAAAAGAGGCGCTGATAGATGTGAAAATTTTCGAACAATAAGCTTGACAGCACAGGTTTTAAAAATATTAACTAAAATTGTACAAAGACGAATGGAAAAACGAGCTGAAGAAATACTGGGAGAAGATCAATTTGGGTTTTGGCAAAACAGGGTAACACCGGAGGCTATTTTAGCTTTGAGGGTTTTAGGGATAGATGGATAGTGCATTGCTTAAATAAAGAGCAAATAGAATTAGAGCAAGAAAGTAGGGAAGTAAATATTAGGAAAGAGGTGAAACGGAGATGCGCCTTATCCCCATTAATTTTTAACTTGTACATAGAAGAGGCAATGAATACTGTCAAATGCAGGAATTCATTTGGAATTAATATGCAGAGACAAAAGATCGATATGCTTAGATTTGCAGATGATAAAGCGGTGTTAGCATCTAGCAAAGAAGAGTTAGAAGCTGCTCTTATTGAAATGGAAACAGTTCTAACGGAGAGATATGGTATGAAAATTAACAAAAATAAAACTAAAGTATGCTAAAGAGGGCGAACTAAATCAAAAACAAGAATACAAATAGGTAACGAGAACTTACAAGAGGTTAAGGATTTCTGCTACCTAGGAAGTCAAATAACGCAAGATGGGAAAAGCACAAAAGATATAAAACAAAAATTAGCACTAGGTCGTGCTACATTTAACAAGAAAACAAACATAGAAACAAGGAAAAGATTGCTTAAAACATATGTGTGGAGCACAGCACTGTATGGCTGTGAAGTCTGGACAGTAGGAGAAGCTGCCAAGAAAAAGGTAGAAACTATTGAAATCTAATGCGGCAGACGTATGTTGAAGATATCATGGACAGACTAAGTTAAGAACAAAGAGGTACTAGAAATGGTAGGGGAACAAAGAACTATGTGGAAAACAGTAAAAAATAGAAGAGAGGATGATAAACCACATACTAAGACATGCGGGAATAGTGTGGAATATATTAGAAGCAGAAATGAGAAAAAAGAGAAGTAGAAGTAGACCTAGGTTAGACTACTGCACACAGATAGTGAGAGATATAGGCTGTGAGAATTTCAGGGAAATATGTAGGTGAGCTCAGAATAGAATTCAATGGAGGTACGCTTCCAACCAGTCGCAAGATGGAAAAACTAATGACAAAAATAATAACTGTACTTAAACATGGTGATTATTATAAACAACTACAGATATTGGTTTTGCAAGACTCTCAACTAATGTTAATTGTGCGAAAGGGTTTACTTGAAAACTATTAATACGGCAAATGTCTTAGTGTTGGGGGATCATTGGCAGCCACAGGCTGCTTAACCCCCTTCACATACCACTGAATCTCGGTGAAATATGGCATATTATTAGAAAATAATAGAAGGGAATCGAGTTGTATATCGGCTGTTGTAAGAATTGCAGGGAACGGTATAGGCTAGCTCAGAACATAAATAAACTGAGGTACAAGTCCTAGTAGTTTCAAGATGTAAAACCTAATGACAAAAAAATAAGTGCTCTTAAATCTGATGATTATTATAAACAACTACAGGTGTTGGTTGTGAAATATTTTGAACTAATGTTGATTGTGCGAAAGGATAAATTGGAATAACTATAAATTTGACAAAGGTTCAGGTGCCGGGGGAACTTGGCAGCCAAAGACTGCTTACCCCCCTTCACATACGACTGAATATCAAGGAAATAGGGTATATAACTGTAAAACAATAGAAGGTGACCGAACTGCATCAAACAAGAAAGAACAGCAGCCTTGTTAAAAGATAACGAACATACATACAAGAAGAAAACTGTTCAAAGCTTGGTGTGGAGCACAGCACAGTACATCTATGAAATAGGGGCAGCACAAAAAGCAGACAGAAAGGGATAGAAGCCTTCTGGAATGTTGTGTTTCAGATGTATGAGGATGGTAGCATGGACAGACAAAGTTAATAACAAATAGGTTGTAGAAATAGTAGAGGAATAAAGATATCTGTGGAAAATGAAAAAAATAGGAGAAATAGAAGGACAAGATACGTTCTAAGGTATTTTGAGGAATAGTACGGGATACACTACAAGCAGAGATAGGAAAAGAGAGGTAGAGGTAGACCGAGATAAGACTTTCGCACACAGATAGTGATAGATGTAGACTGTGCAAATTTCAGGGAAATGTGTAGGTTGGTGCAGACTAAGAAACAATGAGGGTACGCGCCCAACTATTTCTAGGACTGAAGACCTAATGATGATGATGATGATGAATAAATTGCTTAAAGTTTCCGCCATGATTTCCAAACGTGATTTCATACGACCGAAAAGTTCTCATGATGTTGCTGCTATTATTTCATTTTCACTCAAGCTATTACATGCCACTTGTATTTTGTTTTTATATCTTGAACATTAATAGGCGGATCTACGTATACCTACAACAGTTTTTAAATACCCCCATTGAAGTCCAATTGAGTTAAATCTAGGGACTTTGTCGGCCATGGAATTATTCTATAGTTACCAATCTATCAGTTTGGAAATACTTCATGTAAGTATTGTCGAACAAGGATGGCATTGTGTACTGCTGCACCATCTTGTTGAAAATACATATTTTACTGCATGGCTAATGGAACATCGTTGAGCAGCAGTGGAAATTGATTTTTAAGAAATTCTAAATATCTTCTACCAGTAAGTATCCTGTCGTACAAACAAGGACCTAATAGTTTCCCACCAACTAATACACACCACACATTAATCCCCAAACTGATTGAAAATTAGTTTCAAGGGAAGTAATAATAGTAGTAATAATAGTAGTAATGTCAAGGTCTTTAATCGTCGTAGCTATATGTTGCTCGTGTGAATACAATGTAACAATTTTATTTTCAATAATAATTCTTTGCATATAATTTCAAGATAATGTAACAATTTTATTAATAATAATAATTATTTGCACTTAACTTCAAAAGTAATGCGCTAAGCCTGCATCGTTCCTTAGTAATCTAATTATATTCAGATATCTGTGTCGTATAAAGCTATTTGCAAGCACATCTCTGTTTGATTGTTTCGTTCCCCTCCTGACGGCGCGACCGCTCGGCCCTGGTTACGTGATAGTCGGCCACAGGCGATAGCGATATCAACATGTACCCTTGGCTGGAGGTCGGCAATCTTCGAATCCATTTCAAATGGTGAAGATGTCTTCGAATAACGGTTGGTAATGTATATATTATACAAACTTATGTAATTTGAGATAATTTATTTAGCGCGACACGTAAGATGCAACTTTTAGAAGGACACAAGTAAGATGCAACCTTTAGAAGGACACACGTAAGATGCAACCTTTAGAAGGACACACGTAAGATGCAACCTTTAGATATGATTCGACACGTGGAACGCAACAAATATTACTCGACAAGAATAATTGATTTAAACTTTGCCTAACAAGAAATTTGTCTAGGAAGGAATTATAGAAGTTGATTTGGATGAAGTCGTTTCAAATTGCAAACGCTGTTATCTTTGCATGAAGAACGGGGATCTCGTCTTACTTTGTCGTAAAGCGACTATTGCAGTTTTGGTTCGTAGATAGCTATGAGTTTTTTTTGCATGTGTTTCAAAACTTGGAACACGTTAACTTGCTTTGAAGCTTAATACAAGTAAATTGTAAAAGTTTCAACTAATTGTTGAGCTAGTTTTACAAGCTGTAAAACGAACGTTTACTGAATTAGTGTTCTAAAAAAACATGCTTTGCTCCATATGAACCGTCGGTAATGCCAACAGGTGTTCCCGACGTCATATTTTTCTACTTTGTACAGCTGACAGATGTTGCCTTAAAAGCAAATGCTTTGAGCAGCTGTAATGCAATTTAAATAAACATGCCTATTTTTGTGATCAGCTTTATCTATACTTAGATTATTATACGTAATTTTGAAAGCTCAAATGCTGATATTGTTAGGAGCTAATAATTTGTTATTTACCTGAAAAGATCTGCCCAGGTTAGAATTCAATTTGTACAACAAGTTCATGTTTAAAATAAAGTTGCTTGCTTAATAATAATAAAGACAACAAGGACAACAATTAGAGTACAATACGAACAAAAATAAGTATTTGTGTACGTATTATCTGTAAAACAAATTGTAATTTAATAATATCGGAAATATTTCGAGTTTTAGGATGAACTAAGTATTATAATTTGTCCAATTTGTAATTAGAAAAAAACTTCTTATACTAAAATTGTTTTCAAGAAAATTATTCATCGGAATCCGTAGAAAAAATTGGGATTGCTATTTTAAAAAATGTAACTTGTATTACACATGCGCGTACAGAAAGCATTAAAATGTTGAAATTTCCTCAAAATGTGTATTTCGGTACTGCGTTTCACCTCCTGAAAACCCCATTTCAATCCGAGGTCATCAAGCTGAAGTAAATGGTGATACCTCAGCGTGAACACACTGTACACTCTAATTTAGATAAATTTAAATGTCTTTCTTTGATCATGTTGAAGTCAATTACAGGCACTGAGAAAGCTAACTCAATATCGTGTTAAACGTTCCTTGAAGTTGAGACTATGAAAGATAGAAAGAGAATAATTTTAAATCAATTTCCATGTTACAATCTGACCATAGAATTACATTGAATATATGTTTACGAGAATTGTTGTCCGTAGTGAAGATATTTTTTTATAATGCACGCGGATACAGTTTACTGTACAACACTTGAGAATGGAAAGTTATGTTAGTTTTGAGAAGCAGCCTGTACCAAAATGCCAGACTTCTTTACAAAAAAAAAATATACAGATGGTTCCTCAAACCATCCTCTATCTGTATTCAACAAAGGTATATCGCTCCTTCTCTAAAGACAAATACCTCAATATTTATACAATAAGATACAACAATTGTTATTTATGTAATGATAACTTCTGAATCCTCAAGAGCAAGTAAATTTATTGTAATGGAGATCCTTTATATGGCAAACATCTTCATTGTACGTACATCTTCTCGGCTGTTTTCATTAGTTATACGATGGCAATATTTATAATACGCTCATTGCGGTCAGTGCCAAATGCTTTCCATTCCATTAAATTGTGCTCGCTCCCACGACGCATAACATATGTAATACGTCCCTTTTATGCAAATTGTTGTAAAATAATGCAGTGTAAATGACGTAATTAAAACATTACAATCTCTCTTGCCTATAACTCGTACCTTCCTTGTTATAAAATGGAGAAGATATAGTTGTATTATAGCTTATTTATAGAGTACATCTTGGAAAGGCTTTCAGTATATGTATAAATCTTGGAAGATTAGCAAATAATTGAAGAAAATGTTAATAATGAATTTTTTCCAAAAATTCTTCTGTTAAGTTTTAGAAAATGCAAACAATCTAACACAAATCTCTCTCTGCAGTGTCGTGCAATTTAGGGCAGCAAGGTAAGCACTGCTGTCCACAGGATTTCATATTTAATTGATAGAATCATCTACGAGATTTGATCATCATCAACAATAGGTTTTCAGTCCTGGAACTGGTTAGACGCGTACCCTCATTGTTTCCTATTCTGAACTAACCTACACATTTCCCTAAAATTTGCAAGTCTGCATCTATCACTATCTGCATGCAAAAGTCTAATCTCGGTCTACGTCTACCTTTTTTTCCCTATCTCTGCTTGTAATATATCCCGTACTATTCCCCAGAAATGCCTTAGAACGTATCCTGCCCTTCTGTATCTCCTATTTTTTTTTTGTTTTCTACAGATATCTTTCTTTCTCTACTATTTCTATAACCTATTTGTTATTAATTTTGTCTGAAGCACAACATTCCAGAAGGTTTCTATTTCTTTTTGCCTGCTTTTCTTACTGTTCCTATTTCACAGACGTAGTGTGCTGTGCTCCACACATATGCTTTGAACAATTTTCTTCTTGTTTTGATATTCGTTATCTTTGAACTTAGCTGCTGTTTTTAGGGTTCCGTACCTTATAAGGTAAAATGGAACCTTTATAAGATCACTCTCGTGTCCGTCCGCCCGTTTGTCACAGAGGGTTTTCTCGAAAACTATGTACCGTAGGAATTTGAAATTTGGCACAATGCTAGGTCTTTATGGCGCGCACATAAATTGCCAGTCAAAAAATAAAAAAAAATATTTTTAGATTAAAATGGCGAGAGTTAATTCGGTCAAAAGAAAAAAAGTTTTAATAAATTTTAATAAATTTTAATAAATATTTGAAAGAGGTTTCTAAAAGGCTTCTAAAAATTTATTTTTTTTATAATTTGCGGTCCAGTAGTCTTCATAATATAGCTCAAAATATGCCAAAAATGAAGGTTTCCCCCCCTGTTCTCCTACATTTCCAAAGCTAAAATTTTAATTATAATAGGGATAGTAGCTATTGAGTCATAGATTATCGGATAACTGAAGGGTTTTTTTTTTGACAGTGTAATAGTGGTGAGGAAAATTTTTTTTAAACACAGTAATAGACAACGTATTTACTAATGTACCAGTACAATGAGGTACAGCATATTTATTTTTCAGTTATCACAATCAAATTTGGATAAGATTTAAATATACATAAAAAATAAAAGCAGCTTAATTTGGTTTATTGATTGCTCACTGTAGTATTGGTGCGGAACTCTAATAGTGCGAGCTCGACTCGCTCTTGACTAACTTTTTTTTCTTGTTTGATGTAGTTCGGTCACCTTTTGTTGTTTTACAGCTATATACCCTATTTCCCCGATATTCAGTGGTATGTGAAGGGGGTCCAAGGTCCCGGGTTCGAATCCCGATACGATCCGCTTGAAAAATTTTAGGCGAGCATTTTTCACGAAAATACACCCTCGCTCAGATGAGAGGTAAAATGGAGGTCCCGTGTGTGAGTGTTGTCGCGCAAGTTAAAGATCTTTACCTTGCTTGGAACAGCTACGGTTTGGCAAAATTCCAAATTTACCAGGTAGAGAAAACTCACTTCCTGGCCAATGTAGTACCTTCGTGTGGAGCATTGGAAAATCACACGTAAGGTATGTTTTGGGGGATATAATTTAGTACCTTCCGGTGGAGCATTGGAGACATGGCCGTAGGCATAGAGGTTATTTAAATTATAAGGTATTGAAGGGGGTTCAGGGTCCCGGGTTCGAATCCCGATACGGTCCGCTTGAAAAATGTTAGGCGAGCATTTTTCGCAAAAATACACCCTCGTTCGGATGAGAGGTAAAATGGAGGTCTCGTGCGTGAGTGTTGTCACGCACGTTAAAGATCCCTACCTTGCTTGGAACAGCAAGGGGGTGGCAAAATTCCAAATTTTTCAGGTAAAAAAGCTCGTTTCCTGGCCAATGTAGTAACCTTCGGGTGGAGCATTGGAAAAATCACATGTAAGGTTATAGCCTTTTCAGTTATTTTGAGATTTTATTTAACGAGAATTTCCAATAATCGAATAGAGCCCACGGCAAGTTCTGATGGAAAATAGCCCAAAGTTGTGGAAATCTCAAAGGCAAAGCGGCTAGTCGAACTATATGCTCTGGGTGGAACATGAGCTGTGGGTCAGGGTTAGATTGTGACCAAAAACATGAAGAATAAGGCGCCACCGTATTTTTCTATACAGAGAAGACCTTACTCAAGTCCCTTGTACAAGGCGAATGCGGAAACCTTTATTCTATAACCGTTATACTGTTTATTAAAGACAACATAATCCCTGAAGTTTCTTACCTTATGGCTCGACCTTGATCTTAGTAATTCACTGCTACACCTGTGAACAAATTAAACAAAGAATAGCACTGTTTGTGCATTTATACTCAAAAAATTTTTAAATTCAAATGGAATCAACTTTCATTCATCCTAATTAAAAAGAATAGTCTTGTTCAAAAATAAAAATCTATTCCTCTAGTATTCAATTATGTGCTTCTTTACAAAATATCTTTCTTTCTTTATATTGTGATTAATTTAATTTATGAAAATTATTTACAAGGGCACTGGATAAAATCAGTACCAATCAAATTAAATGTGGTTTTATTAACAAATAGATAAAGCATAAAGTTGCTTTCTAAACTGTTGCTTATTGATAACAAAAATGTTAGTTTTGGTAGATCTATCTTAACCTTATAATGGATAATTCCAAATAGTTATTAATGAAATAGCAAACATAGAAGTTTAATTTCTAAGTTCTCATAAATAGAAGAATTTACTTTCTATAACACGTAATGACACCTACCGTAGTTTCATTGAGTTAATAAAAGAATTAGATATGTAAAAGTTACAGATTCCTATTACTTAATATTGAAAAATATAATTGTGGTCTGTCCTTGACCTATTTAGAAGTTTGAATAACTTGATTAAACAAAAAAATAATCTGATTACAATGTCCATAGTTCAGCTAACATACGAAAACAATTTTCTACATACCAGAACTCCGTCTGTCTGAAAAATACCATAAAGGAAGCTTACGTCAGCATTGAAATACGGAAATCTCCAATTTAGAACGAATAATTGTACTGCATACTGAAATTCCACATTACTCGGTGTCCATTTTGAGTAATTAAATTTCACCAGATCCACACCATGAACAAAGCGTAAAAACCTATATTTTCTTCTTGCTTTTAATCAAAAATAACGTAAACCAGTCTCCTGATTACCAATCTGCATGTTAATTTAAAGTTGCTTTATATGTAAATTAAACCACGAAAATTATCAAATGATGCATGATAATTTAACTTGAATACTATATGTACAACTTCATGTTATATATAAATAAAGTTGCATGTAATTTAGATTGAATACTTTATGTAAAATTTCGTATTATACATAAATAAAGTTGCACTGAAAATTTTTATTTAATATGGTTACAGAATCAAATTTTACTTACTGTTACCAACGGCCCTTCGACCAAAAAATTTCACGTTATCTACGAGCTGTTTCAACAAATGGACAATCAAAAATGCCTCTCGGAGATGACATTCTCCTAACAGAACTTAATCCGCACGTGCTTCCAACACGAAAAACAGCAAAAACCATTGTTTCTAGGAACAATTCGACCTGCTTTCACCACAGCTGTATTGGAAGTGTCGGGCTCAAGCGAGTTGCTGCCCGGCAACACAATCACTTCACAATTTCTTAAATAGATGGAGCTGTAGGAATGATACTAAATGGAAACTTTTATTTTGTCACCGTGGAAATTAAATTTTTAATTGAATGCTAATACTTTATTGGGCAATAGGTAATATTTAATTAGTGGATTGAATAACATTATTATGCATTATATTGTTTCTTATTAAATAAAGGATTAATTATATGAACATATCTAGATAGAAAATAAAATTGCTACAAGGTATGTGATAGGGCCCGGGTTCGAATCCCGACACGGCCCCTTGAAAAATGTTAGGCGAGCATTTTTCACAAAAATACGCTCTCGTTCGGATGAGAGAGGTAAAATGGAGGTCCCGTGTGCGAGTGTTGTCATGCACGTTAAAGTTGAACAACACGGTCGTTCGTGTAGATTGCAATGTTTTCTGAGTTTTGACGGATAACTAAATATTTTAATATAGAACATACTGTGATAAGATGTTCACTATATAAATATAGGCCCACATGTTAAAGTTTGCACGCATTTCTACAAAAACAACGGTCTTCACTATATGTGAGTATAACAGCATTATACGACCTCGTGCATAATATATAAAGTCTGTATTTACTTTGATAGCAGTGCAGTTCATCAAACTTGTTTAGGTTATCACTATAGCTCCATGCTTGCTCCTAATTACAATTACATTGTCGTAGTATTTCTATAAGTAAAAGATACAATTTTGCACTTCTGATTGCTAAAATTCCTGTACTCAATCTTATTGTACATAAATTTGGTACTTATCATGCCTCAATGACATTACTATAATGCACATGCTTATAATTGCTTGATTTTATATATTGCAGTTTTTCTCCTCGAGCGCAACTATGAATACTAAATTTATTGCTGAATTGTGAGAACTAAGAGTGATGATGGGTGATTTCCAGGCGCAATTAGATTCGCTTGCTGGTGGAGCAACTACTAGAGGCAAATCACTATAAGAAGAACCCAACGTCATCATGCGCGCAAAGCAAAAATTGGTTAGGAAGAGTTCATTATATGTAATTAGGGATGGCAGTAATCAGGTTTTAGTGGCGTAGAGTTTTATGTTCAACCCTCGCACGTAGCCAGACTTTTGTTTCGGAGGGGGCTTGTTGAAATTCGATGAAATAAAACAGTTTTTGTAAAACTATATTTCGGCAAATTCTTTTACAAAAGCAATCTTCTTGATTTTTTTGCCGCCATAATGTTGATGGCTTTATCAGGATCAACACTATATTCCAGTGAACGGATACCATGGCTAGTGCACTAAGACGGTCATCATTCATCAAACTGCGAGAAAACGATTTTACTACTTTCATCGTAGAAAAAGATCTCTCTACACTTGCAGTACTCACTGGCAATGTAGCCAAAATGCTGATGAGGTAGTTTATTGTACGAAAATATGTGGCATTACAATTTTCCAATACACGTAAAACCTCAAAGTTTGTGTCGATAGTGGCTCAAAATAAGGAGCTAAACTCTCCAATTTAATTGCGTTGTCAAGTGAAACATAAGCTGGAAGAAGCACTTGAAAAGTCTGTAGTATGTTTTCGTTTGAAATGAATCGCTCTGATAAATTTTGAATAAGGTGGTCAATGCAAGGAATGAACACAGTCACTTTGTAATATTCTTCAACATTAATAACCTGAGGGTTCGCACGTGCACTCTGCCTTGATGCCAGTCTGGGAACCTTAAGCTCGGTTTGAAAAAACTCTTGTGCAAGATATGATGCAGAAATAAATATCTGCTAGAAAACAATATCTGCATCTTCGCTCTGCTTTACAAGACTAGCTATAACAATTTTTGTATAGTCAAAAGCTGCTACTAAATCTAAAGATTGTTTTTGAAGAAACACAGACAATGGGAGGGTCAAGCTAAATATCTTGTCACATACAAGTAGGCTAATTAAGAAGTCACTTTCCTCAACAGCCGCTAATCAAGTCGAGGCTGTAGAAGTTATTCTCCACGATTTTTTAGAAATTTCTTTCAAGCTGACGCAAATGGGTTCGAACAGCTCAACAAATGTTATACTGTCATGTCTTTCAATGAATATGGTTTCACATACACGGAGAAGTATTTTTCTCTGTGGTCTGGAGCATATACTGAAATAGCATCTTGAAGAGTTTTGTTCGCATTAGGATGATTTCTAAAAAAAGTTAGCTAATTCATTGACAGCGCCAAGACAGTTTCGAACCGAAGGAACTGGCATGGTATTTGACAGTGCAAGACTTAATCAGTGGCTAGCACAATGAACATATCTTGCATTTGGATATATATGTCTAATTTTAAATTGAACACCAGAGATGTGTCCCGCCATATTGGCTGCATCATCATAACCTTATCCAACGCATTTAGTCATGTCAGGTTCAAGCTCTTCACATCCCTGTAAAATGACTCGGCTCAAGTTTTCTGCAGATTGATCGTAAATGGGAATAAATGCCAAAAAATCTTCACGAATTACTTGGATTTGCGAATTACCTTCACATGTTACTTGGTCTACATAACGAATACAGATGGATAGTTGTTTTCTGCTTGAAATATCCATTGTATCGTCGGCAAGCAGACTGAAACAACTAGCTTTATTTATTTTAAAAACAATTTCTTCAATAATTAAATTCAAACATATTTGAATAATCTCGTTTTGTATTTCAGGGCTGAAATGCATAGCGTTTCTACGGCTGTTAATAATATGTTTTCTTAAATCTTCAGAAGTGCTCGAAATTTTCCATCCGTTCTCTCGGGTTTATCCAGTAAAAGAGGTCCACTGTCGTAATCACCCCTGAGAGGTAATTCTCGTTGTGCACAAAATAAAATTGTTTCAATAATGGGTTTGATAAACTGCTCTATTTTCAGGGCTCGTTGACAGTTTATTTCTGACATAATGTCCTGACATTTCCCTAATAAACTTTTAAAAAATGTCTGCCAGAACGACTCATTTTTTGTGGTAGTTTTTTTTAGAATGACTAACGAATGTTTTAGCCTTTTTCCAATCCCTGAATCCACTTGTAACTAGTTTCCCTGTAATTTCATGATCCCCTTTTCCTACACCTTGATAAAACAAACAGCAAGACTTGCAATATACGCAATCTTTTTTTTTATAGAACGCAAAAACTTAAATCCGGTTTCGTGATATGTTATCCATTTCTCTTGAAATCTTCTTTATGTTTTGTTCCTTCAGTCATAGGAAAGGTATAAGATTTTCTAGGGAACAATATAGAAGTAAGGATGTTTTGTTTAAAGTTATCATCCAAAACATCTCTCTTGGCGTCCCCAATATCAAACAGATCTGCTTGCCATACCTGAAGTGCTATAAAGGTACCCGTAGAAATATGCAATGTATCATTATCATTGTTGCTAGGTGCGACAACATTGCTTGGACTTTGTAACTCTGTAAAATATTTAAATGAAATTAGTTACTAAGTAGGGATTTTAATTTATAGGTACTAAAGTACTTACCGTCATGATTACCCTTAACATTATCTTGTCTCGGTTTTTTAGAAAATGAAACGATGCTTGATTAGCGTTTCATTGTTGTACTAATTTAAACAAAAACTAAATTTTACGTGTAGTTCAATCAGTTTAATGACGATTGACCAACAGTAACTAGATACGATGTCGACGACGACGGAACGACACAACGCAACCTGCGTACAAAAACGTGATTTAATTATTCAGAAATGTTTATAAAATAATAAGTATGCAAATAGTGAATACGAAAAAATGTGTAACGGTAGTAAGGGTTCGATCAGGTATAGTAGAGACAAAGGAATTCCATGTAATCTAGCATGACCGAACTGACTGAACGGAATAAAATTACTGTTTATTGCCGTGGCCGTGCACATGTGAATGCGATGCAGGTAGGTGGTAGAGAAAGGGTACAAATGACAGGCGCATGCCAAAAATCGCTATTTGCAGAATTTCTGTGTAGACTCGTAATTGTTGTAGCAATACATACGTTTGCGATTCTATACAGAGGTGTCTGAACGAATTTGTATTATAGGGCTTGACAGGGGCGTGATATCTGCGTGACCGCATTTATGCACGTGCTGTAGGGTTTTTTTAGCAAATCTTTAGCCAAATGCTGTGGATTTGCTGAAAAACTTTCGTGTTTTACAATACATTCGTCTTAAATAGAATATTTGCTTCAGTTTTCGGTATAAACGCGTGATTGTTGTAGGAATACAAGCTTTCACGACTTTATACGAAAGTGTTAAGCGAATTGTTTTATTAAAGCTCGACTCAGGCGTGATAACTACGTAACCGCATTTAGGCCGGGACGTATTTGCACGCGTGCGAGAAGTTTCAGTGAATCTTCAGCCAAGTGCTGTGGATTTACTGAAAAGCCTTCGAGTTTTTTAAGACATTCTTATTAATTCTTTCGCAATTAGTCAGATTTTCCAAACTCAAATTTCAAAATACCAATTAGATTAAGAGTAGATTTGTAATTGTAGCTCAATAAATAATATGTCATTGTAATGCAATGTAAGATGCAGTTCGTGCTGGATTTGACTGCCGAGAGGCGAACAACCATGCACAATATTTCTCAGAGTTAAGTTTTTAAACCAAAAATACTATCGTATGCTAAATATTACAACAACCCTCCTATTGTGCCTCTTCCTATTTAGTTAGGCGAAACCCATCGTACAGGAAGTAGTTGCGAAATTCTAATTAGAAGTACATAATTTGCTATTACTAATCACAATCGTAAATTTTACGACATAATATTACTAATTATTAAATTAAAGTATATATTGCTTTGTTACTGCAATATGGAGCATGCAGAGCATATTTATCAAGTTATGAACAAGTGATAGAGTTTTTTATTTTCACAAAAGCAAAACATTTGATAATAATAATCGTTTTTATAAAATCGTAAAACCATGTTAGTATTGTTACGAGCTACTATTAGGCAACCAGTCAAACACACAAGCGCCGTAGGCACTGTATATTCTCCAGGAACTGAGGATGTTCGAGCACATACAAGAGAATGAATCATCTATTTTAATTCAGGGTATATATAAAACCGCTGATAAAGGTAAGAGTTAGTCTATATCAGAATGTCGTATATAAATCATCTCGTATATAGTTAGTTGTTCGTTACGTTCTGAAAGTCTTTAGTAAATATAAATCTGTATTATGTGAAGGTGTATATTGTACCGACAGCTTGTCGAATACATAAACAGACAAAAGCGTAATAAATAAATAAATACTAGTGTTTAGTGTTGTTAATAGACCTATGATTAAGAATTTAGTTTAAAAAGATATTAGTGCTTGTAAATACCATTAGTGTAATAGTGCTTCATTGTTAATTGGACTGAAAACATTTATAAATAAGGCATATACTGTTAAGTGGACTTATGAATAGTGAGTAATAAATACTTTTATTACTACTTGTTTTAAATTAGTGAAACGCGTTAGTAGTAGCCCGCTACAGTATTCTAGGTTTAATGGTGTATCTTGCGGGGCAGAGACATGGGTCTTAGGTTTTCGGGAGGGGCTTCAGCCCCTCAAGCCCCTCCTCTGGTTACGTGCCTGGATCAACCAATCGGAAATTACCTTGTAAAAGTTTTAGATTTCATTACTATTTATTTTTACTTGATACACAGACGGACAGTTTTAAACCGCCATCTAACTAATATAAAATATCTTTTATATAACAATTAACATTAATAAAACAATAAGTTACTCAACAGAAGTGTTTGCAGAAGACTAAAATGAGATAGAAACCACTTAAGTAGGCCATGGTATTCAATCATTTGCTTTATCGGATTTTACAAAATAACCTTGCTATAGGAGTATTTTTTAGGGATATTGATGCACACAACTATGTTTATTTTTTTACTATTTAACGCGATATCTTCCGTTTATACTGTAATAACTCAACTGTTATTACATTTCTGCGCAATCTGGCATATGACGTTGGGTTTTTCTTAAAGTGATTTGCCTCTACCACTAGCGCGGACAAAACTACAATAGCAAATAACATTGAGCTACTTACTCTTCAATTTTCCACTTTTTCGGGCCGTGCTTTTAATTTGTTTAGTAAAGTCGATCAGCGGCTGGAAACGATAGAACAAGCTATTGATGACAATCAACAATATTTTAGAAGAAACTGCCTTCTGTTACATGGATATCCGGAAAAGCCTGAAGGAGAAAACTGCGTACAGATTGCC
This sequence comes from Platerodrilus igneus, assembly GCA_036346225.1. Classification (NCBI taxonomy): domain Eukaryota; kingdom Metazoa; phylum Arthropoda; class Insecta; order Coleoptera; family Lycidae; genus Platerodrilus; species Platerodrilus igneus. The sequence continues at coordinate 6,522,500 of JARFIW010000012.1, read as the reverse complement.
TTAAACGTCTTTAAAGAAAACTTACGGCTTGATTTGAATGAGTCAGACATCGAACGAGCACATCGGATAGGGAGTATAAAACCAGTTCGCTCTGCTTCTGGGGTGGTTAAAGGCGGTATAAGACCTATTATTATTAAGTTTTCTAGTTAAAGTCCGCGTAATGTAGTATTTAAGGCGAAGAAACTTTTAAAAGTTTGTAGCTATGTCATTACTGAGTCACTGACTAAGAACAGAATGGCTTTCTCTACATACAACGCACGTAATGTGTTCACACTTGACGGCGGATTTATTATTCTTAACATCCATAAAAGATTTGCCGTTTCTAGTATGAAAGAGCTCTTGGCCTTGCCATCACCATCGTTTGAAGCCTTGGCTCCTCCAGTTAACGAACCACCTGGCTCACGTATTACAACAACAAATCAAACTAAGTATCAAACACTAACTCAACCTTAATGTCATTACAATTGGGTATTTCTTGTTTTTCTTTTTAATATTATTACTTTACTTTATATTATTGTTTAAATCTGTTAATTCTAGCTAATTTCTCAAGCAATCTTATAGCGCGATGCGCTTGTAATAATTAAATTAGTTTTATTGTTGTATTAGCGTTCTTCATTTATCATTCCTTTTTTGAAATTTCACATATTTTTAGTTCATTATTTGTGACTTAAATAGTTTAATATGATTTATTGTACTGTTATCTTAAGTTTGTGTGATTGCGTGTATGAGTGGATGAATGGGCCGATGATTGGTTACTCTATTAATCTCTACGATACTTTATTTCGGCACAATGGCTGATAGTTTTGCTGACTTATGCTTAATTGATTGTCATGTTCTGGAAGACTGCGAGTCAAATGTTTTGGAATCTCTTCCTAGTGTTCCTACTGCTCAATCAGTGCTGTCTATTGAGTTTTCTCACCATCTGCGTGCCATCAACTGTTGCCATGTTAACGCAGAATCATTGCTTTCGCAACTTGACGATTTTCGTTACGCCTTTTCCTCCGTACGTGTACATTGTATTGCGATATCGGAAACTTGGTTAAAGCCTTCACCACCATACGTCATTGTTCACCTGCAAGAGTACATAATCATTAGAAATTATCGTACAGGAAAGGGTGGTGGAGGAGTTGCTATCTATGTCAGGTCTGACCTGAAATACAAAATTGTTGCCCAATCCCTAAGTAGGTATCGGGCTAAACCAGAATATCTTTTTATAGAGATTTATGACCGATCCGTCAAATTACTCGTTGGGTTAGTGTATCGCCCACCTCATGTTGGACACGTCACCGATATTGAGGAAGTTCTATTTGATCTATTGCTTTCTTATTCTGAAACAATATCTCTTGGGGATTGGAATGCTAATCGTCTGCATAATACGAATGATGTTCGACATTTAAAAACTATATTTTACCTTTTAATCCAACACACCACCTTGCATCCCTGTCTCGTCAATCGCATACCACTATTGATTACATTTGTGTTTCTAACAATAATAAGGTTTTAAATTTTGGTCAAATCCTTGTTGTTGAAATCTCAAAACACGATCTTTTATTTGTCTTTTATTCCATAAAATTTCCCAAATTTGTTTCTACTTTGATAAGATACCGTAACTTTAAAAATGTTGATCTCGAGGCTCTTAAATCTGAAGCTCGCCTTCTACCTTGGATGAAATCGATAACCTTCATACGGTAAATGAGAAAGTGGAAAGGTTCAATGCTTTAGTTAATACTGTTTACGATACTTTCGCCCCATACAGAACTGCCAGAGTCACTAGGCCAAAGTCTCCATGGATGACCGAACAAATAAAATCTCTTATGCGTCTTAGAAACGCTGCTCACCTTTACTTTAAGCGATTTAGAACTGACCAGAACTGGACTCGTTATAAATTCTTTAGGAATCAAACTAAACAATCAATTAGAAATGCAAAAATGCGTCATTTTTATACTATTTCATCAAAACCAAACTTATCCAGGATATGGAGAGAATTGAAATTCTTAGGTTTTGGCGTAAATCATGCTATCCCTGTTAACTGTTGTTTAGATACTTTAAATACATTTTTTGCTCAATGTCCACTATTAGATCTTGCATTTGTCCATGAAGGTATTACTAATACACCGGATTCTCTACCTCCACATGTTCCTAGATTTAATTTCCTTGAGTCTCGTCTGATGTCGTTTTGGATTCTACTCTTCGTATAAAGTCTAATGCTTTTGGACCAGATTATATTTCACTTCGTACGTTGAACTACATAACCTCTTCTTTTCTTGATAGCTTCACTTCTATTGTAAATACTTCTTTTCGCACCAACACTTTTCCTAATCTCTGGAAGCAGGCTTTTGTTTGTCCTTTACCCAAGAAACCGTGCCCGTCTACTCCTAGTGATTACCGTCCCATAAACATTCTACCTACTTTGTCAAAGTCTCTTGAATATATTGCAGCACACCAGGTTACAGCATACTTGCAAAAAAACTTTCTTTTTGACACTCATCAATCAGGATTTCGTAAAGGGCATAATACCTGCTCAGCACTGCTTCCAGTAGTTGATGAAATCAGACACGTTATGGACAATAAACATATTACCATTCTTATTTTATTTGATTTTAGCTTAGCTTTTAATAGTGTCAATTTGGAATTATCGGCGCTAAATCATACAAGCTTAGCAATTTATCTCATTCAACAGTTCAACGGTTTCTCTCTTACCTTAGTGACCGCAGGCAACAAGTTATCTCTTCTGGTTATAAGTCCTTCTCCAACTGCGCAGAATTAAAAGCAGGTGTTCCACAGGGAAGTGTTTTAGGTCCTCTCCTATTTAGTCTATTATCCAAGACATATCGCAGTTCCTTCTTTCTTAGATATATCCAAGCATTCACAACTACCTACCGTAATAAGATTTACTTCCAAATCAGATGAAATTCGAGGAAAAATTTTTGGGTGATGATAGGTCTGCTAATTTCCAAATATGTTATTGAGAAAATCCGTCAATTACAATGTGAAGACAAAATTATACCACAAGGATATGACGGGACTATTACGTCTAGCGATTTAAATGTTAATCAAATTTGAAAGTGTTGTTATTGCATATTTTCAGAAACATTTGTTCTTCTACCGATGTGATGTACAAAACCTTGCAGAGTTCTAGTTTACACATTAATTTCTGTACTAAGAAACTCGCTGAATCAAAAGGATTGATCTCTAGTTTAACAAATTCGTTTACAGAAATATATCAAGATGTAACAAAGGTTGCAACGTCACTTAAAAGTAATAAAAATATTGGAGAACCTATTGATCGTTTAAAAATTCATCATCATCATTAGGTCTTCAGTTCTGGAACTGGTTAGACGCGTACCCTCATTGTTTCCTATTCTAAACTACTCTATACATTTCCCTAAAATTTACACAGTCTGCAACTATCACTATCTGATCTAGGTCTACATCTACCTCCTTTTTCCTATCTCTGCTTGTAATATATCCCATACTATTCCCCAAAAATGCTTTACAACGTATTCTGACCAATGTAGTACCATCGGGTGGAGCATTGAAAAATCACATGTAGGGGTATGAAAAAGGAGGCAGCTTCGTGGTGTAGTTGGTATGCGTGTGACTACTATACCCATTCAAATCCCGACACGGTCCACTTGAAAAAATGTTAGGCGAGCATTTTTCACCAAAATACGCCATCGTTTGGATGGGAGGTAAAATGAAAGACCCGTGTGTGAGTGCTGTCACGCACGTTAAAGACCCTTACCTTGTGTGCAACAGCAAGGGTTCAGCAAAATTCAAAATTTCCAGGTAAAATAAACTCGCTTCCTGGCCAATGTAGTACCTTCGAGTGGAGCACTAGAAAATCAAATTTAGGGGTACGTGAAGGGTGTTAAGCAGCTTGTGGCTGCCAAGATCTCACAACACTTAGGCATTTGCGGAATTAATAGTTTTCCAGTAAACTTTTCACACAATTAACATTATTCGAAAATATTGCACAACCATTACCTGTAGTTTCTTATAATAATCATCATGTTTAAGAACAGTTATTTTTTTGTCATTAGCTTATCCACCTTGGAACTGGTTAGAAGCGTACCTCCATTGATTTCTTCTACTTTTTTCTTGTCCGCTTTTCCTACTGTTCAGGCTTCACAGCTGTACAATGCTGTGCTCCACACATATGTTGTAGGCAATCTTTTTTTGGCGTCGCCGTGGATCAATGTAGTAAGCGTAAGACTACGGATCCCAAGTTCCCGGGTTCAAATCCCGACACGGCCGACTGCTTGAAAAATGGCAGGTGAGCATTTTTCACAAAAATTACGCCCTCGTTCAGATGAGAGGTTAAATGGAGGTCCCGTGTGTGAGTGTTGTCACGCACGTTAAAGATCCACACCTTGCCTGGAACGGCAAGGTTTCGGCAAAATTCTAAATTTCCAGGCAACAAAAAACTAGCCTTCTGGCCAATGTAATGTAAATGAACTGTAGGCAATCTTTTTCTTGTTTTTTGTGTTTGTTGTCTGTGAACACAGTAGTTGCTTTTTCTTGTTAAATGCCAATCTTTGTTTTATATCTTTTGCGCTTTTCCCATCTTGCGTTATTTGGCTTCTTAGGTAGCAGAAATTCTTAATCTCTTGTGAGTTCTTGTTACCTATTTGTATTTGTGTTTTTGATTTAATTTCCCCTCCTTTGCATATTAGTAATTTAGTTTTATTTTTGTTAATTTTTATACCATATCTCTCTGTTAGAACCGTTTCCATTTTATTAAGAGCGGCTTCTAACTTTTTCTTGCTAGATGTTATTACCGGTATATCATTTGCAAATCTAAGCAAATCAATTTTTTGTCCCTGCATAGTAATTTCAAATGTCTTCCTGCATTTGACAGTATTCATTGCCTCTTCAATGTACAAGTTAAAATTAATAGGGATTAGGGCACATCCCTGTATCACCTCTTTTCTAATGTTTACTTCTCTACGTCCCTGCTTTAATTCTATTACTGCTGTTTGCTCTTTGCATAAGCTATGTACTATCTGTCTATTCCTATAACTCATTCCAATCTGTTTGAGTATTTCGAACATTTTTTTCCATTTTACACTGTCGAATGCTTTTTCCAATGCCACAAACCCTATATACACGCTTTCCCCCTTTTCTATTGTTTTCTCCATTATCACTCTCAGAGCTAAAATAGTCTCCCATGTTCCCGTGTTTCGCCAAAACCAAAATTGATCTTTTCCTAGTATTTCTTCAACTCGTTTTTCTATTTGTCCTTTGTAGAATTCTAGTTAATATTTTTGTCACGTGTGGTCTCAAACTTATTGTTCAAAAATTTTCACATCTATCCGCGTCTTTCTTTTTTTGGTACACAGTTACTATAATGGTACGATTGAAATCTTTGGGTATCTCGCCTCTCTCATACATATAGCTTACAAGTTGGAAGGGGCGTTCTCTTACTGCTTGTCCAGCGGCTTTTAGGGTTTCTGCTTGCACCTTATCTCTACTCGGGGCCACACTATTTTTCAAACCCTTTAATGCTAATTCAAACTCAGCTCTAACTATAGGATATCTCAAGTCTTCATTTTCAATGTCTGATTCCTATTCTGATGCTGTTAGTTCCTCTCCTGCATATAAATTCCCTATATATTCTTGCCATCAACCCACTTTCGCTACATTTTTTATAATAACGTTTCTTCCCGCGTAGTTTATATCTTTGCTATACGGATTTATATCCCTAAAATTGATTCTAATTAGTTTGCATGTTTCATCTGTCTTTCCTATTTTATTCTTAGTTTGTACCTCTTTGCACTTTTCATCAATCCATTGTTCTTTAGCTTTCCTGAATTTGCAAATAATTTCTCATTTTATGGCTTGTATCTCTGTTTTCCTGTTTCGTCTGATTTATTTTTGTATTTTCGTCTTTCTTCCATTAAATTCAGGACATTCTTTGTTTTTCATGGTTTCTTATTTTTTTTTGTGTATACCCCGGAATATCTCTGGCCGCCATGTTAAAGTTGGATTTGGAGACAAGCAGCTGGTCGTCCAAGATTGGTTGTGCGTTTGATGGGTTGCACTGAATTGTGGTACAAACTATGGGGAGGTTCTGTGGCTTAGTTGGTTTGCGTGTGACTATTAATTCCAAGGTCACGTATGCGATTCGTGAGTTGAACCGTTTGAAAAAATTTACGTGAACATTTTTTTACAAAAGTATGCCCTCGTTCGGATGAGAGATAATCTGTACGTCCCGTGTGTGAGTGTTGTCTCGCACGTTAAAAATCCTTACCTTGCCTGGAATAGCAAGGGTTTAGTAAAATTCAAAATTTGCAGATAGAAAACTCGCTTCCTTGCCGATAATTAAGGTTAAAAACACTATACAACAAAAAACCGACAACGTGGTTTTTACTACTTGCTGACTAAGAAAAAGCCTCCTGGTAAACAAAATTACCAGGATCTGTGAAAAGCGTTGGTCGACTTCGAGGGTTAGATGATTAAATTTGGAGACAAGAAGCTGGTAGTATCCAAGATTGGTTGTGCGTTTGATGTGTTGCACTGAATTGTGGTACGAACTATGGGGCGGTTCCGTGGCTTAGTTGGTTTGCATGTCACTATTAAGTCCAAGGTCCCATGTGCGATTCCTAAGCCGAATCGCTTGAAAAAAATTACATAAACATTTTTTTACAAAAGTATACCCTCGTTTATGTAAGAGATAAACTGTAAGTCCATTTCGTGAGTGTTGCCACGCACGTTAAAAATCCATACCTTGCCTGGAATAGCAAGGATTCGGTAAAATTCAAAATTTGCAGATAAAAAAGGTACGAAATATGCTAAAGGTATTGTCTCAAAAATCAGGAGTCCAGTTTTTGGCGTGTAGCTACAATCTAAATGGTACGGCACTTGCTATAAAAAGTGTTGATTACTACTTTTATCAATCTGGAAACCGCAGAAATGGTTTCGACTGTACTTACCGTCACAGGGACTTCCAAGGTCCAAGTACAAAGTGTTCCGGGTAGAACGGCTTTAAGAGAAGCACTGTAACGACAGCTAGTTTACATCTGAACAAAGTAATACATAGGAATGTAATCGAGGCGTTTATGCACAAAATATGATTGATGGACCCAGCGGTGAAAAACCTCTAGGTGGTCTAGATTAACAGGTTAATAATCTATAGGAACACTGTGGCACGATTTAAATAAAATTAAATAAAAACCCTTAACCACAAAAATATTTAAATTAGATACTATTTCGACCACTAGTGGCACACAGTGAAACCTTTAAAAAATTAGTGTTGTTCTGGAACACTTCAGAGGATATTCTCCTCACCACTTAGGCTGAAGTGAACCTTCAACCTATAATTACTTATTGATTAGCTTTAAACACTATCGAGGATATTATCCTCACCCGCAGGCTAGTGTTCTCAACAACAAACAAGTGTGTGACATTATAACCTAATTACAATTTATACTACTTCTAAAACTACTGAAGCGGAACCAATTTAATCTTGCTTTCTCATTGGTTGTTACCAATAAGGAAGCAAAGCAGATAATCTATTGGCCCTTTATCGGTGTTTAGTCCTTTGATTTTAACAATTTTAATTGATTCATAGGCATTTAAGGAGGAAAACGTTGGTACCGCTTTTAACAATTTGACATTTTCTAGTTTAACAGGTGGCTGGTTTCAAATATATGTTTGGCGACCTGAGACCTTTCATATTTACCATATTTGAAGTGAGCAACGTGTTCTTTAAATCTTGTCGTTATATTCCTCTTGGTCTGACCAATATATTTTGAAAACACCTGGCCCTGCACAACTAATTTCATAAATCCCCGACTTTTGCAATTTTCCACCTTGTCTTTTGGATTACCTAGCAAATCTTTAATTTAAATTAGTATTAATTACACTGTTTGAATATTTTATCAAGACCCTTTGTGGTTTTGTGAAACGGAAGTTTAACATATTTAACATTATCGTTAGAGGTGGTTGATCGCAAAGTCGTTGATTTACGGATGTTGATCCTATTTTACACTTTCTAAAAATATTATCTATAATATCAGAAGAAACCATTGTAATTCGCTATTTGTTTAATAAGAGCAAATTCCTTATTAAATCTGTTTTTATTTAAAGGAAATTCAATAATCTATTAATTAAAGTTAAATGAAGTCAACTTGATGCTATGATTAGAGGAAGACAAAATAAAGCGATTTACATTGGTTTCTTTTCTATAAATGTCAAATTCTAATTTATTACCATTTCTAATTACTAATGTATCTAAAAGGTAATTGTCCATTATTCTCTAGTTCATACGTAAATTTTATGCTTTGAAATTTTGAATTCATTTCTTTAAGAAAATCATCAACATTTGATTTAGAAGTGTCAAAAACTGCAAAAATATCATCCACGTACCTTAACCATATTCTTGGGAAGTATTTGGAGTTTTCTTTTAACTCGGTTTCAGAACGAGACATAAATAAATTTGCTATGAAGGTGGTAGCTATTTCCCATTGCTGTGCCTTCATGTTGTTCGTACAACTTGTTGTTGAATTGAAAACAGTTCTGGGATATGCAATGCGAAACAAGCTTGAGCGATATTGATGATGATAAAGTTGAGAACTATATCAAGCTTGTTTCGCATTGCATGTCCCAGAACTGTTTTCAATTCAACAACAAGTTGTACGAACAACATGAAGGCACAGCAATGGGAAATAGCTTATCACCTTTCATAGCAAATTTATTTATGTCTCGTTTTGAAACCGAGTTAAAAAAAACTCCAAATACTTCCAAAGAATATGGTTAAGGTAAGTGGATGATATTTTGCAGTTTTGACACTTCTAAATCAAATGTTGATGATTTTCTTAAAGAAATGAATTCAAAATTTCAAAGCATAAAATTTACGTATGAACTAGGGAATAATGGACAATTACCCTTTAGATACATTAGTAATTAGAAATGATAATAAATTAGAATTTGACATTTATAGAAAAGAAACCAATGTAAATCGCTTTATTTTGTCTTCTCAATCATAGCATACAACATAAGTTGGCTTCATTTAACTTTTTAATTAATAGATTATTGAATTTCCTTTAAATAAAAACAGATTTAATAAGGAATTTGCTCTTATTAAACGAATAGCGAATTACAATGGTTTCTTCTGATATTATAGATAATATTTTAGAAAGTGTAAAATAGGATCAACATCCGTAAATCAACGACTTTGCAATCAACCACCTCTAACGATAATGTTAAATATGTTAAACTTCCGTTTCACAAAACCACAAAGGGTCTTGATAAAATATTCAAACAGTGTAATTTCAAAATTGCTTACTAATACTAATAAAATTAAAGATTTGCTAGGTAATCCAAAAGACAAGGTGGAAAATTGCAAAAGTCGGGGATTTATGAAATTAGTTGTGCAGGGCCAGGTGTTTTCAAAAATATATTGGTCAGACCAAGAGGAATATAACAACAAGATTTAAAGAACACATTGCTCACTTCAAATATGGTAAATATGAAAGGTCTCAGGTCGCCAAACATATATTTGAAACCAGCCACCCTGTTAAACTAGAAAATGTTAAATTGTTAAAAGCGGTACCAACGTTTTCCTCCTTAAATGCCTATGAATCAATTAAAATTGTTAAACATAAAGGACCCTTCTTAAACACCGATAAAGGGCCAATAGAGTTATCTGTTTTGCTTTCCTATTGGTCAACAACCAATGAGAAAGCAAGATTAATTTGGTTCCGCTTCAGTAGTTTTAGAAGTAGTAAATTAAGTAGATTAAGTTATAATGTCACAATTCACTTGTTTGTTGTTGAGAACACCAGCCTGCGGGTGAGGAGAATATCCTCGATAGTGTTTAAAGCAACAATATAGTAAATTATAGGTTGGGAAGGTTCACTTCAGCCTAAGTGGTGAGGAGAATATCCTCTGAAGTGTTCCAGAACAACAACTATTTTTTTTTAACAGGTTTCCTACTGATGATGACCACATAGTGGTCGAAATACGTATCTAATTTAAATATTTTTTGTGGTTAAGGGTTTTTATTTAATTTTATTTAGATTAACAGGCACAAGAATTTTGCATTTAAGTGTTATTTAGATTACAATAGGAAATCTCAAGAACGATTTGCATAATTTCTGATATGTTCTTGAATAATGTATATGGGTTGCCGTCATGAATATTGTAGTTTATTAGTCATTGAAGCTTTGATTACAATCCCAATTTTAATTTAAAGCTTTAAAAGTCGTGATATCAAAAAAGTAGTGGTACATATGTAATATAAATTGCTGGTGATATAAATCGCCGATGAGATTTAAACTAGTTACAATTATTCCATATAAATTAATAATTAGTGTTTATATAGTTAATTGTGGTGCATCGACGTAAGTAATTAAGAAGATATCACCGTGGTCTTAGAAGTTAGTATTTGTATTGCTGGCGATTATCTTGCAATAAATTGCTGCGAAAGCTATTAGAATTTCATTACAGCTTCGAGCTGTTGAAAAGGCTTGTATAATCAGATGAAAGGAAAGAACTGTTTGTGCAGATATAGTTTTCGTTATAATATGTAGCTAGGTAGGTATGGCCGAAAGAATCGGCGAGGGAAGTTAAAATTAATCCTAAAGTTGTCTGAGATGATCACGCCTACAAGAAAGTTTACAAAAATAAGAATACGTGCTTAAAAAAATGTCACAACAAAGAAATGAATAACATAAAGAATAAAAGATTAGAAGATTTGAGAAACAGAAAATACAAGAGTGGTTGAGTAAAAAAACTAAAATAATGTGCAATTAAAGAGTATGGACGATAGAGATTGGAAAGGAAGCCAAAATTGAGACGAAGAGTAATTTAAGAGAAGGAAAAGGTAGTATAAAAATATGAACACACGTCGAGAGTGTGTGACCGCAGAGGATTTGAATAAAACAGGAAAATTAGAGAAATAGGCAAATAAAGAAAGGCAGAAAGAAAAACCTACAAGTTTCACAATTAAGAGGAGCATAGCTGAAAGAATCTTAGAGGATTTAAATCTAGTTAGGCTAATATGACAAAGTCAAGTAAACTGGAAAGCTTAGTAATATTAACAAACGTGTTAGGGACAATCTCAAGATTGCAAAAGATATGCATAAATAAAAATGTGAAAACTACAGAAACAGGTAAATAAAAAGCGGTATAAAGAAAAAATAAAACGCAATTAAGTAATCACGGACTATAGTATCGAAAAAACTTCAAAACTAAATCAAAAGGTAACCTAAGGCAGCATAGTCATGTCTACAATATAGTTGGAAGAAATTCATGTTGTAACAAAAAACAAACAAATGAAAGACAGAGAAAATTAAATAGCAGAATAAACGAAAGTTAGAGGAGAAAGGAAACGTTCGAAAGCTGTTAATAAAAGAGACTAAAAACAAACCAAAGGTAATCTAGGGTGAAACAGTTAGGCTTACGAAAAAGTTTACACATAGAGAAAATTGCGTTGAGAAAAGTCAAAGGGATCACAAAAGACACATTAAGGTCATAAAATAGTAAAACGAAAGAAACAGATAAAAGGGGAATGCTAGTAGTTTTGCAATTAGGTAAATATAGACAAATTAGGTGGGATTTAAGCCAAACATAAATTGAAGATTGGAAAAGTGCTGAGAAAAGATACAAATACGGCAAGGTTGAAAAAACAAGGAACTAAACAAAAACAATCACGGACATGATGCAAAATAGGGAGAAAACGAAACGCTGAACATTAGCGACTAGGTTACTTGTAGACTGGCATGGATGCTATTATGATCCAATATATGAACCGTAAAACCTAACATGTAGTTCCTAAACAAGATGAACTATTGTCAGCATAAGGTATAGAAAATTTATCAGGCATTTTCCAAAAGGTATTTTGTGTACATGTTATGGTTACTTCCGGAAATGGAGCATCCGGTTTATGAACCTTTAAGAAATCCCTACAGTCGTGAAGGGTTTTGTACAGCTTTGAAAACCTCGATAACCTTACTTTGATACAAGACACAAGACGCGAGAGGTGTAATTTTATAAATCAACTTACCTCAGCCGTATTCTATTGTTCTATAAGTGTCGTTTCTACTCTTCAACGAAGTGAACTATATGGCTATTTATTCGACGTGTTACGTATGCACTATCACTATGTTTTTTAGGGTATATCCATAAAATCATATTCAGAGGCACTAATGACTTAACTCACTTTACCGAACCCACCACTTCGATGTCTATGAGCAATTGCCGATCACTACCCCTTTAGTCCAATTTAATTTCCACTGGCACAAAGGAGGTTTTTATGACAGGATATAACGGGACAAGAGATGACAACTTTGCTATTTTATTTACAACTACAAATTTACAACGACTTAAATTAAACACGAAAACGTGCGATAAAGAGACCAAACACCAACCGTTGTAACCAACAAACAAAAAATACACACGACGTAAGAAGAAAACATCACAGTTGTTCCTCCTTTCATGCTTGTTTATGTTCGTGACATTACCTTGAGTGGTCGAGAGGAGATTCATTCACTCTAAACTTCTCTCAAACTTATTATTCTGCCCGAATTTGTATAATTAATTACCATGATAGAAAATTATACAGCTGTCATGAGCTAAATAAACGTCGTAGCATTAAATATAGTTATTTATTACTTGCGATGGGTTTTGTATTGTGCAATTACGTCATTTAAGTTAGATAACTTTAAAGTTTGTTGCGGTTTTGTAGTGCATCGTTAGTAGTTTAGTGCAGTGCGCTTAAAACGTGGTCTTGTAAATTGTTATGATTGTGGGTTAATGCAGTCGTTTGTAATTGCAACCAGCAGCCCCTCAGTTTTAGCAGTTTATGGCTTCTGGTTTAATACACGTGCTATAATTTATACCTTCTGTGGTGAAAAGCAGAATACACGAACATCAGTATTTGTTCGAAAAGTATTTTATATTTCGCAAAAATACCGAAATAACTTAAAAGTTATAGCTTAATTTAAAGTTTAGAAAAGGGTATAATACGTTTTCAAGAAAAATATTAATTTTACTATTCTACATACAACAGTTTTCTAAAATAAGAGTGAAAAGCTCGATTTACAATAAAAAGTCCCATCAATCTTACTTAAAAGTAATTTGTTTCACTAATAATGTTGATTGATTTATATGCTATTACGCTGTTATTGAACTCTGCGATTTTGTCCACTGTAGGCCTATTTGTAATTAAATAAATGTGCTACCGCTTGCACAGCCAGTTTAATACTTTCATCGAACAAATAATGCCCATCTGAGATCTGCTTAGGGCTCTGGACTTTGTCTTGCTTGTATTCCTTTAGACACTAAACTGTTGATTTTGTAATTCTTAAAATGCATCTAAGGGTTAGTGAAGATAAATTTTGCTTTTGCACATCATACTGTTGCAAGCTATTATTAGACAACCCGTCAAACACACACAAGCGCCGTAAGCACTGTATATTCTCCAGGGACCGAGAATCGTCTAGCAATTACTGGAGGATGAATCATCCTTTTTAATTCGGGGTATAAATAAGACCGAGGATGAAGTACAGAGTTAGTCTATATCACAATGCTGAATATGAATTATATCGTGTAAAGTTAAATAGTTGAGCTTTTGGAAGTCCAAGAGTAAACATAAATGTTATAGTATGTGAACGTGTCTAATGTACATGCAACTTGTAGAATACATAAATAGACAAAAGTGTAATTAATAAATTATAGTAGTGTTTAATGTTGTTAAGAAAACTTATAGTTAAGGAACTAGTTTAAGAAGATATTAGTGCTTGTAAATTCATTAGTGTGATAGTGCTTCATTGTTAATTGGACTGAAAACATCTATAAAAAAAGGCATAAACTGTTAATTAGACTTGTGAATAATGAGTAATAAAGACTCTTGTTATTACTTGTTTTAAATTAGTGAAACGCGGTAGTAATAGCCCGCTACAATACCTTATGTTGCTTCTGCTTTATGGACACTAGAAGTCGGTATAGCGTCGTGCACAGTGATTCAGTGCACGGTGGTGCCAGAAAATTGTACGCGCCAGCAAAAGACAATAGAAATCGTGTGTACTTACCGACCAATAGCTGCGAAAGTTAAAGTACAGTGAGGTGTTGGAAGTCCAGTTTGTTAGTGTGCGTTTATCTAACGGTATCTGATCACAACAACCCTAGGCAAATACCTGTACAAACAGGTCGAAAAAAGTATAATAAGGAGCAAATATATAAAACGGTCTGCAACCTCAAACTCATTGCTTTATTTGTAATCTGTTGATGAACAGTGCGAACGATTAGAAATTATATTCTGGTTTCTGTATCGATTGTTTTACGAGTGCAAATTTCGTTGTTAAGGTAAAGAATATTTGCTTTAATCTATTTACAGATGAACAAGAAAGAAAATTTACAGTAAACGCTGTAAGTAGTAAAATTGGCAATTTTACTATTTTCGGTTTCCTTTTTTCTTAACTATTATTTGTTAGATTTTGGAAATTTAGATTTGATGATTTATTAATTGCTTTAAAGAAAATGACAACTTGTTTAGACTTTACCCGACCCGAATCGTAAAGTAACCAGTAGAAACCTTTGATGGTTAAATTAAGAGAGGACCATCTGAATCGAGTCAACATGTAAGAGGTTGTAAATATGCAGTAAAATAAACCATAGGCAAAAATACGTTGATTAACACAGATTGCATATAATGTAAACAATAAACAACTTACCGTAAATGTGAGGATACGCATCTAACCAATTCCAGGACTGAAGACCTAATGATGATGAAATGTCCAATAGTGGAATGAAGTTAATTATTATTACTTATGAAATTGTTGGATAGCAATGAAATGAATTATAGAACACGCCACAACGTTTTAGATTCGTTAGGCGATAAAAAACAGCACCATGCTGCAGACCGACCGTCTTGTTTGTTTAATCATACAAAAGTGAACGTCTTTTACTAATTAAACTTATACTAGAGTTCGAAGTTAAATGATGCTTGGACATCTTCCGACCTCTAGCGATTTTACTTATTATTAAACGACCGAAACACATGCAAACTGTAAAAATAAAGTGTTACGTTCATTTCCGACGGTAAAACCGTATTCCGTTATTTTGTTATTCATTCACATCGATTCCGTTTCTACTCTTCAATACTCCAACAACATCCTGTATATTTTACCTGTTCATAATAAGTAGGCTTTTTAATAGTTTTCATTTTAAACCTATTTACTTTAAAACGAAAAGTTTATTCCATAAATTAAATAGTCAATACCTTGTTTTAGGTATCCGTGAACTTGCGACACATTACTATAGCGTTCAATTAATTCTTATATTACTTCCTCCTAAAGATTCGTCGAAATAGTGTATTATACTATTTGATAAAGCGTGTTTCCAAGTCTCTATTTAACACCTATGTATGATAACGCGAGTATTGTAGTGAATCCTTGCTAGAAAACTAATTCATTTACTCGATGACAACGTTAACTTGTTCTTTGTTTTTATCTTCACAATTATTTCGTGCGCACATTGTGTGGAGAGTATTTTATTTAAAAAAAAAGATATACTTTTTGGCGTAAATAAATTAATCTTTACTCGAAATTAGTGTAGCTTTTTCCTTCGGTGGACCTAACTACCCGTGGGATTGCCGCCCCTTTTTCTTAAGGGAGGACACCACTGTATGTTTTCGTCGTTGGACATGGCGGTTTGATGAGTTGCTGCCCCTTTGGTGTAGAACATTTCTGAACGATGTTAAGATTTATGGCCTTAATAATTGAGACACTGCTTTTTGTTCCGAATGACTCAGATTGGTAGGGGCAAAATGATTATTTTCGGTGCAGGGGTATGTGTTGGTGATCTTCAATTCGTAAAGAATTGGGTTTTTCTTTTTTGTGGGACAATTTAATAGGTTAATTGTATGTTTACGGGGAGGGATTTGAAACTGTTGTTTTCTTTTTAAATTTGGGTTAATTAAGAGATATGATAATAATACTTTTAGGTATGTAACGTTAGGTTTGCTATGAGAATTACGAGCTGTTGTTTTTAGTTGAAGTTTGGGTTTTTTTTGTTGTTATTTCTTAGGGGTAGCGACCTAAAACCTGCAGATCGCCTTTTTAAAGTAATTTTGTTATTCTGTCGGATAATGTGTATTGGGGTTATTGAATTTTGTTTTGGGGTTGGGAATACTGTGCTTTGTACAAATTTATTTTTTATTAAGGGTTTCTTTTTTGTATGTGTTGTTATGAGTTCTGGAGAAGTGAGTAATTTTTTTTTATTTTTCAGGTCTTCATTTATTTTTGGTACTTGTAAGACCACGCCTACTCACCGGTTGAGCCCGGTCATTTTCTTTCTTTGGTTTTTTTGTTAAACTACGTCGAAGCACGTAGCAAAAGTAATAAGCCCTTTTTAAACTTAATTGAAATAAATGTTTATTATTAATAATCGCGGTGCGTAAACATGCCGGCCGCCAAAACACACAATGTTTTCCATAGCTACAAATTAAATGTAAAAAAATTAAGTTACCTCTCTAGAAAAGAAAGAAAAAATAATTACATATTTGGCGGAGGATACAGTTTAATAACTGGCCTCTGAAAAGTTCCAGTGGAAATTTTGACAGCCTCCATCCGAATTTGACCATCGGCACCTGGATGCAACTCAATCACACGACCCAAAGGCCAACGAAATGGTGAAGTACTATCAGTTTTTAGTAGCACCAAAAAATTGAGTTGGATTTCAGGCACATACTTATTCCATTTCCTTTTCATCTGTAACGTATTTAAGTACTCCAAGGAATACTTCTTCCAGTATGAGCTGAATGAGCTGCCACCGTGAAAAGCGGTTAATATTGTCCTTAGTGTGAAGAGGCTCTAGAATAGCTGAATTGAGGGGTTCCAAGATCAAAGAATGTCCTGGTGTAAGGGAAGTTAGATCATTAGGATCGTTACTTTGAGCGCAAAGAGGACGAGAATTCAATATAGCCTCTATTTGGTAAAGTAAAGTATTTAATTCTTCCATGGTAAGGCATTGTTCAACAACAACCCGAAATAAATGTGCTTTAAACAATTTTACACCTGCATCGGCGAGACCATTAAAGTGAAGACACGAAGCAGGGCCAAAATACCAACACAACGAAAGTGTTTCAGCCACTTCTTTAACAAGTTTATAAAATTGATTGTTCGCACAAATAAAATTTGATCCGTTATCTGTGTAACAATCGGAAACCCTACCACATCAAGATTCAAACCTGCGAAACGCAGCAATAAAACTTTTTGCGTAGAGTTCCAAAGTCAATTCAAGATGAATGGTTTTCGTACTGGTACATACAAACACGTACACGTAAGATATAAAATATTTGGAACCACGTGAGAGATGAGCTAATACGTAAAAAGGTCCGCAGAAGTCGATTGCTGTATGTCAAAAGGGTTAGAGTTCAGAAATCCTGAAGAACGGTAAATCGCCCATAAGCGACGGTTCGCATGCCTTCGGAGAAATTTTGAAACACTTGAAACAATTAGACAGTTTTTTGAATAGCCTTTCTATCGGATAATATCCAGAATTGTTGCCTTAACACATAGTGCAGAGTTTTAAACCCTGGATGTAGATATTTGAATGGATAAATTCGATATTTACCATAACAAGCTGGTTTGAACTGGGTAGCAGTAGGGGGCGCTTTGCTTCATATGACAGTTCGGAATTGCTAAAATGACCTCCTATTCATAATAACCCGTTGGGAACAAGAAAAAAGGAGAGCGGTCTAAACCTTTTAGATAAGAATTGTTTATTCTGAATTTTTGCAATAACATCTGGAAACGATATAAATTGAACATATTTAACAAGACAAGATAATGCACGATGTGGCTCATCTAAAGTAATATTTCCAAGTACTTTTACCGAGTTTTTCCGAAAATTATTAAGTACAAGAAAGCAGTAAACTAAAATTTTCTGAATCTTGTTTAAAGATAAAAATTTGTCAATCAATGACGCTAAAATGTGACATTCAACAGTTGGATTTTTCTTCCAAGTACCCTTCTGAACTTAGAGTTGTAATTTTGTTAACAAAAGTCAACCCAAGCAGTTTTGGGTTTGGATAAAAATGTGGGGACCCTCCACCATAATTTATGGGACAAAAGCTTCTGAGGAAACATACCCCGCGATGCCGCATCCGCGGCGTTCAATTCTGAAGGAATATAATGCCAAGATAATACCGCAATAATATCTTGAACGTGGCTAACCCTATTGACCATAAAAGTTTTCCAACGGTTAGGAGATGCGTTTAACCAGGCGAGCAATATTATGCATCTCTGCACGCGTAAGCCTCATTAATGTAAATTTGCAAAGAAAATGTGCTTCTAAAAAAAGGAAATTAAATCTGCTAGCAGAACGGCTCCTAGTAATTCTAACTATGGTAGAATCAACGATTTAAGTTGCGCAACCCTGCTCTTAGCACACAATAGTGACACCGTAAAATGATTACTAGGACCTTCAATGCGAGTATAGATCACTGCTGCATAGCCTATACTGGATGCGTCGCAAAAACCATACAGTTTAGCCTAATAGTTGTCCGAAAAATAGATGTCAAGTGAAATTGTGAATTCGGAAATGTAACCGAGTCAAAGTTTTTACAATATCTGGTGGAAGCGTTTCATCCCAGTCAATTTTTAACTTCCAAAGGCACTGCATTAAATATTTTGCAAAAGATGAATAGGACACATAAGACCTAGTGGATCGAATATTCTACCGATCTCAGAAGAAATGGTACGTTTTGTACAAGGACGTGCAATGACTTCGCTTGTATAAGAAAATGTATCATTAGAAGGATGCCACTGAAGTCCCAAAACCTTCGTACTGGTCAGTTCATCTTTATCAAACAAAATAGAAGTTGCCGAATCTGAATCGATAACTGCAGATAACAATTCAGAAGCGTTACTTTGCCCACTTCCGTAGTTCAAACCCTCCCAATCTTAATAAATCTATCAATTCTTGTTGAAAAGAGAGTGCAGCTGAAGTGTATGTACTAGTTCCAATCACGTCATCTACATATATTCGTGTTTTTAAAATAAAACTAGCATGCGGAAATGATTCTTGCTTCTTGTCGACAAGTTCAAGCAAATCCGCATAGCTAAAAAAAGAGAACTAGTTAAACCGAAAGTAGCTGTGTTTAATGATATTTTGAAATCGGTTCTGCGGGTGAAAATCGGCATTGAACTTTGTAAAATTTTCTACGTGAAGAAGGAACTAGTATTTGTCGGAACATTTGTTTTAAATCGACAATAAAAACCACCGGTAAAATTCGAAACTTAATAGTAAGGAAAAGATATCCTTTTGTAATTTAGGCCCAGAAAATAGGGTGTCGTTAAGATTAATTCCTTTAGAACCTTTAGAAGAAGCATCCCAAACAACCCTAAGTTTGGTATACTTCTACTCTGTGGTTTTAGCACACAATGGTGGTGAAAATCATTTGATAAGGAGTCTTTCTTATTGGTGTCATTAATTAAAGTCATATGATTGCTTGCTAGATAGTCTCGCATAAAATCCGAATAAGCGGTATACAATTCAGATATCGTAATCAATTTTTCTTCAAGTGAAAGTAATCGGCGATATGTATGTGAATAAGTATCACCTAAATCTGGCTCACCATCTCGAAAAGGAAGGTCTACCTGAAAACGGGTAGACGCAGGTTAATGGATTTTTGAAATATTTGTTCGCATTTAACTTCGTCAGCTGAATAAATTGTTTTAGCAGAAATTTGTTCAAAGGACACATTAAGGTCATAAAATAGTAAAACGAGAGAAACAGATAAAAAGGGAATGCTAGAAAACAATAAGCCAGTAGTTTTACAATTAAGTAGGTATGGACAAATTAGGTGGGCTTTAAGCCAGACATAAATCAAAGATTGGAAAGGTCCTGAGAAAAGATATGAATAAAGTAGGTTGAAGAAACAAAGAACTAAACAATAACGAACATGATGCAAAATAGAGAGAAAACAAAACGCTGAACATTAGCGACTAGGATACTTGTAGAATTGCATGGATGCTATTATAATCCAATATATAAACCGTAAAACCTAACAAGTAGTTTCAAAACAAGATGAACTATTGTTAGCATAAGGTATAGAAAGTGTATCAGGCATTTTGGAAAAGGTATTTTGTGTACAAATTATGGTTACTTTCGGAAATGGACCGTTCAGTTTATGAACCTTTATGAGACCCTACAGTCGTGAAGGCTTTTGTACAGCTTTGAAAATCTCGATAACCTTACGTTGATAC
Source organism: Platerodrilus igneus (assembly GCA_036346225.1). Taxonomy (NCBI): domain Eukaryota; kingdom Metazoa; phylum Arthropoda; class Insecta; order Coleoptera; family Lycidae; genus Platerodrilus; species Platerodrilus igneus. The sequence goes on along the minus strand of JARFIW010000012.1, from coordinate 6,502,284 downwards.
ACGACACTTTATGCCTTAATTGAGAGTGTGTGTCTATTCGACTTCTAATCAGTTATCTGCTGCAAGATATATTTTGGTTGAATTCAAGGTGTGCGACTGACTGCACATTCTGAAATAGAAGCTCGTGCGTATCTGTTGATGCATTTTATGAAAGTAGACGAATTGTAGACTTCATTGGTAGTTAATATGACACGGTTCAAACCCGGAGTACGTTGCACTGATAATAACCAAAATTGCTTGTACCAACTGTTAACGCGAGGGATCTTATAATGTTATACATCGACTTACCTCAGCCGTATTCTATTGTTCTGTAAGTGTCGTGTCTACTCTTCAACGAAGTGGACCGTATGGCTATTTATTCGACGTGTTACGTACGCACTATCACTATGTTTTTTAGGGTTTATCCATAAAATCATATTCGGAGGCACTAACGACTTAATTTACTTTACCGAACCCACAACCGTTTCTCTTCAATGTCAATGAGCAAGTGTCGATCACTACCCCTTTAGTCCAACTTAATTTCCATAGACACAAAGGAGATTTTTATGACAGGATATAACGGGACACGGGATGGCAGCTTTGCTATTTTATTTACAACTACGAATTTACAGCGACTTATATTAAATACGAAAACGTGCGACAAATAGACCAATCACCAACCCTTGTAACCAATAAACAAAAGATACACTGAAGTATTATATAAGAAGAAAACATCAAAGTTGTTCCTACTTTCATGCTTGTTCATGTTCGTGACGTTACCTTGAGTGGTCGAGAAGAGATTCATCCAATCTAAACTTCTCTCAGACTTTATTATTCTGCTCGAATTTGTATAATGATTTACCATGATAGCATATTATACAGCTGTCATGAGCTGAAATAAACGTTGTAGCATTAAATATAGTTATCTATTACTTGCGATGGGTTTTGTATTGTGCAATTACGTCATTTAAGTTAGATAACTTTAAAGTTTGTTGCGGTTTTGTAGTGCATCGTTAGTAGTTTAGTGCAGTGCGCTTAAAACGTGGTCTTGTAAATTGTTATGATTGTGGGTTAATCCAGTCGTTTGTAATTGCAACCAGCAGCCCCTTAGTTTTAGCAGTTTATGGCTTCTGGTTTAATACACGTGCTATAATTCATACCTTCTGTGGTGAAAAGCAAAATACACGAACATCAGTATTTGTTCGAAAAGTATTTTATATTTCGCAAAAATACCGAAATAGCTCAAAAGTTATGGCTTAATTTAAAGTTTAGAAAAGGTTATAAAATATTTTCATATTTACAAGAAAAATATTAATTTTACTATTCTACATACACAGTTTTCTAAATTAAGAGTGAAAAGCTCGATTTACAATAAAAAGACTCATTCAATCTTACTTAAAAGGAATTTGTTTCATTAATAATGGTGATCGATTCATATGCGATATGCTATTACGCTGTTATTGAACTCTGCGATTTTGTCCAGTGTAGGCATATTTGTAATTAAATAAATGTGCCACGCTTGCACAGCCATTTTAATACTTTCATCGAACAAATAATGCCCTTTTGAGATTTGCTTAGGGCGCTGAACTTTGTCTTGCATGTATTCCTTTAGACACTAAACTGTTGATTTTGTAATTCTTAAAATGCATCTAAGGACACCTGTAGAGAAAAATTAAGAATCCTGGAACCACATTTCCGCCAGCATTCACATTTCCACACACATCTGGACCAAATAGTTTTCTTCGACTAGCCATTTGATCTTTCGAGATAAATCTATCTTGTTTGGTATCAATTAATATTAGATTTTTCTCAGCTAACTGAATTTTTAGGAGTTTTTCAGATAGCATCATCCCCTAGGGAGCTACCTTAATTTTAAGCATTTTTTACCAGCAGCGATTTCTGACCGTCTTTAAAAATTTTTTTGCCATGTGATACATTAAGTTAGTCTAGAATTTTACTCAGATCACCCCTTACCGTTTTACACACATACCCTCTAGCGAACACATAAAAGGTTATTTTTGTTTCTTTTAAGATAAATATATCTTCTTTGGTATCGACTAATATTAGATTTTTCTAGGGAGTCCAAATCTGTAAATAGATTTTAAATAGGGCCACCCCTTACAAAGTTACACTTTTAAAGGTCCCAAATCTTTAATTTTTTTGCATTCATATCTAACCTAGATAAAAGTTTTCTTCGACTAGCCATATCAACATTATCTATAAATTCCCGGGCAATCTAAGATCGTCGGAATTGTTAAAATCCAAACGCCCTTTACAAAGTTATACCCTTGATTTTAGGAAGTTCTCCAAACCGTCTTAGGGTATGACACATAAGTTTGGTCTAGATTTTCTGGGAAACCTAAATCTTTAAGATTTCTTAAATAGAAGCAACCCTCGGGTGAATTGTACCCTTATATTTAATATCAAACTTATTAAAATTTGTATAAAAGTATTGCGCGGGTCGGAATTTTAGAAATGAACCCTTTATAAGCCATAAGTGTTTGATATTTAAAACCATTTTCAAACAGTAATGTTCTGGTTTTACATTTAGTTAACTAGATACTAAATAGGTACGTTGGAAAAATACAATTCGTATCTGAACTAATTTCTTCTCGATTATTAATCACACAAGGCACTCGCAAAATTGGTATATAATTTCTTTCTAGTAGCTATCCTGGACTACGTATTTACGGAAATACAAATTCCATAGTTAAAGCACTAGCAATCAACGACACTTTCTATTAATTATATTATTGACTACATGTTTTGAGGTATACAAGAAATATGTTTCAATGCCGTACAATAGAAATCGACGCATAACTGCTTGTGGATTATTAATTACTCAAGCTACTGGAAAGCGCTGTACTTTGAGAAGATAAAATTTATTGACTAACCTTCGGCATCACCGAAACTTTTAAACCTTTTCAAATTCTAAGTACTTTTACAAAACTTTATTCTTCGACTGTGAATGATCCAAACAAAAGTTTCTTTAGAATAACCAACATTCCAGTAGAATGACCTATATAATAATATTAAAATTTCACTCAAGACTCTAATGCATTCTCCAGCGGAGGAACCAAGAGGTTATCTAAACAAAATCTGTAAATAAAGAGAATCAAGGTAGTAATATTTTATTAGAAATCTATATAAAATTCTTCACAAACTTCAAAAAGATCTTCCATAACTTGTATAATCGCTTCCCATTCTAATTCAATTCTTTTCTGTTATCTAACATATGGCGGACATGGCTGACATACGTTAGGAAACGCTAACCTGCGTAAACATATGCAGAGTCCTTCCAAACCTAAGAAGTATGGTAATATGCTAATTTTGTATTAGGTAAACACACGTAATACCAGTCACTGTATGTCTATCATTAGTTCTAAGTACATTTGGAATGCCTAATAATGTTCTTAGCTGCAATAAATCATTTTGTGAAAATCTAAAATACAGTCGCACTTCTTCAGAACTTAAATTGTTTAAATTTAAACGACCCTATTGCAGCGCTCTATGTCTAGAAACCTTCCTTTCAGCCAAAAAAACATGCAAAATGCCAGCCTCCAAATCTTCATTGGTCAATCTTTCAAAGGCAGCAAGATTTAGTAATTCTTCCATATTTGCTATAGAACGATATAGTAGTGAATAAATATAAACTCATTCTTTCTTATCTTAAAAACTTACATTCGCACCTACTACAATATTGAAGCGGGCTACTACTACGGCGTTTCTCTAATTTAAAACAAGTAATAACAAGAGTCTTTATTACTCACTGTTCAGAAGTCTAATTAACAGTATATGCCTTATTTATAGATGTTTTCAGTCCAATTAACAATGAAGCACTATCGCAATAATGAATTTACAAGCACTAATATTTTCTTAAACTAACTGCTTTATCATAGGTCCATTAACAACACTAACACAAGTATAATCTATTACACTTTTGTCTATTTATGTATTTTACAAGCTGCATGTACAGCAGACACATAATATAACATTTATGTATACTCTTAGTGGCTTGTTGGGATGATAAAGGAGTGATATAAATATGCTAATTATAGGGAAGGACCAATTGCTTTTTGTAGCAATACCAATGGCGGTAGAGCGGTTATGTAATAACTAAAACAACTACACCAAACTACTTAATGAAGGGTATAAATACCTTAAGTCCTGTGCCGCTGTGGGCAATAAAGGTTCACACACACAAAAGCTTTGACGGACAACCAAATAACACGCACGATTGGGTGTCGGTGTCGCTTTCAAAAGCTCTCATACAACCGTCTTCTGCAAGGGTTCGAATGCAACTGTGTTCACGCACTTTCACTGTCGGTATATAATGTTTCACTGAAAACTGTAGGATACCCGCACAAAGTATTTATTGTCACCAATTCCAATAAATGTTCGATGATGACGTAACATACCGCCCACCAAATTCATAGAATTTTGAAAAGGAGGGAAGTAGGTTGGGTGAAGGAAATCACATGGGATTTGACCTTGCTAGGAAAACAGGTAACGAAAGATAGGGTGGTACACTACAGCGAGCGATATTACCAACTATGCAAAAAATAAAAATATATATATGTAAATAAGCAAATATGTAAAAATAATATAGTACTATACATGTAAGAAATGTGTATATACATCTAAACATAAAATAAAATTAAAATACCGGTAGCGGCGCTAGTTTGACCAAAGGTCGTTTTAATGTGCCATGTGCAGTTTTGATCTCCGCGACACGTATAATACCGTCCGCACCGGGAAAAGTATTAATAATACGACCAAACTTCCATTGAAGTGGAGAAAGCTGGTCGTCCTTGATGAGGACAATAGTGTCCTTTTCAACTTGTCGGACACCTACCTTAGGGTGCCATTTAACCTTTTGATTCAGAGTATGTAAGTACTCATGGCTCCAGCGAGCCCAAAAATCTTGATGGAGTTTTTGCAGGAGTTTCCACCTGCTCTTTAATGGTAAAACGTTGGTTGAATGGTTCTCATCTGGTGGTGCAGAAAGAGGCTCCATAGTTAGGAAATGACCTGGTGTTAGGCAACGCAAGTCATTTGGATCCGAACTCAAAGCGCAGAGTGGCCTTGAATTTAGAACAGATTCAATTTGTGTAAGAACTGTGTAAAGTTCCTCAAAGGTAAGTTTTTGTTCGCCGATTACGCGAGCTAGGTGTCTTTACCGACTTAACACCGCTTTCCCACAAGCCACCGAAGTGAGGGGCGCTAGGTGGATTAAACGACCACTTTATTTTTTCTGAGGTTACTGCACTATGCAGATAATTCATAAGCTGACGATAGGCACCTACAAAATTAGTACCGCAATCGCTAAATATTTGAGAACAGCGTCCTCGACGTGCTATAAATCGTCGCAAAGCGGCAAGAAACGCGTCTGCCGACAAATCCGAAACAAGTTCAATATGTGCAGCCTTAGTGGCAAAACAAACAAAAATACAAATATAGGCCTTAAGAGATTTAGAGCCCCGTAGGCGGTTAGCCTTTATTAAAAGAGGACCAGCAAAATCAACACCAACAATACTGAACGGTTTGATTTGGGTAATACGTGCTGCCGGCAGGTCTCCCATAGGAGGAGTTACCAGGACCGGTTTGGTACGAAAACATCTATGACATGATGATAAATAATTTCTGATTGAATTTTTAATAGAAAGGATCCAGAAATTCTGTTGGATAAGATACGCTGTGGTATTAACACCGGGATGGCAATACCTTTCATGAGTTGACCGAATGATAAGTTCGGTTAATCGGTGCCGCTGAGGCAATAACGCAGGAAACTTTTCGAAATAGGAAAGCGAAGAATGTGTCAAGCGCCCACCTACTCTTAAGATATTTTGTGGATCAACAAATGGAGAAAGTTTTCGCAAGCTTTTAGGTAATTTACGGTTTGCCTTGATCGAAGCTATTTCCTTTGAAAATGTAACACTTTGTACATGCCGAACGATAATCATGAGAGCATTGTGTAATTCAATGTCTGTTAAGGGACCCGCATGACGTTGAGCCATGGGTTTAGAAAATCTATAAATGTAAGCCACGATGCCTTGGATTTTATATAACGATGAAAAGCGACTTAGTAAAATGTCAATGACGTTTGGATCTGTTTGAGCGACAAATGTTAGGATCTTCTTTTCCGTAGTTACCTCAGCAATTGAGGTTGACAATGTTGGTTGAGGCGGCCACGCGTCACTAGGGTAGTGAAGCCATTCAGGCCCCGCCCACCATAGCGAATATGAAATAACCGCGCTTGGCATCAATCCCCGAGATGCAGGATCAGCCGGATTATGCGAAGATTTAATATAAAACCATCGGCTAGGTGCAATGATTTCTTGAATGTGGCTAACACGGTTTGCCACAAAAGTTTTTCAACGAAGAGGTGGAGAACGTATCCAAGTGAGAGCGACCGTAAAATCACTCCACGCTGAAACATCGGAGATTTCAATCAAGCCTTGATAAGACCGAATGGTAAAAGAAAGTAAATCGGTTAATAAAACGGCGGCACATAATTCCAAACGTGGAATTGAAATGCGCTTAATTGGAGCTACTTTTGTTTTAGCGGTTACAAATTGTACAGTTATTTCTCCAGTAGTTTGATTTATGAACTGAAAATACACTACCGCTGCATACCCTACCTCGCTAGCATCGCAAAACCCATGCAAATGACAAGTAAAAGGATCCGAAGGGGGTAAACAAAGTGGTAACTTTAATGACGATAATAACGGCAACTCTTCTTGGTATTGCTGCCATTGAGACGAAATGTCTGCTGGTGGGATGTCATCCCAATTTAAACCTAACATCCACAGATGCTGGATTAGGCGTTTCGCAAAAAGTGTTAGTGGGGTTAAAAACCCTAATGGATCATATATTCTGGCAACTTGCGAAAGTATGTTGCGCTTTGTACATATTGGGTTTAATGGTTTAACCCGAAATGAGAAAATATCTTCTGTAGGTGACCATTGAAGACCTAATATTTTATTGATTCGTCAGAATCGAAATCGAGAGAAGTATATTGGCAAAAATCTGACGGAATGCCTTCCAAAATAGAAACTGAATTAGAACTCCATTTTCGAAGTTCAAACCCAGCCGAATGTAAAAGTCGGATAAGTTGATCTTTAATTTCTCGGGCCGATTGTATAGAATCTCCACCAGCGACGAAATCGTCAATATATAGATTTGACCGTATAGCCTCAGCGGCTAACGGAAACCTTTTGCCTTCGTCAATGGCTAATTGCTGAAGGGCCTTTAATGCTAGATAAGGCGATGACTTAATACCATAGGTCACTGTATTAAGCTGATAAGTCTGAATGGGTTCTTCTGCGGAGAACCGCCAAACAATTAATTGAAACCTTCGATGTTTTTCGGTAACCAAAATTTGTCGATACATTTGGCGAACATCACAAGTAAAAACGAAACGATGAGAGCGAAATTTAAGTAAGATTGACGAAATGTCATTTTGGAGACTAGGTCCAGCCAATTGAGTGTCATTAAGTGACACGTTGTTTTTAGCCTTTGCAGAGGCGTCAAAACCACACGAATTTTAGAAGTATGACCTTCCTCTTTAAACACAGGGTGATGGGGTAAAAATAATTATCGTTCCCAACGTGCGGAGAATCGAGTAATGCCATATGACCCGCATCAAGATAGTCCTGCATGAAATTGTTGTATTGGGCGCGTAGCTCCGGTTGAGCATGCAATTTTCGCTCCAACGAAAATAGTCTTTTTTTAGCCATCTCAAAGCAATTATCAAAAACGGGCAAAGTATCGTTGAACGGTAACGCAACAATAAAACGACCGCTAGGGTCACGAGAAAACGTGTTTTCAAAAATCAAATCTGCCGTTTCTTCTTCTGGAGAAGTATAAGGCTTGGATGGCAGTTCTTCTATCTCCCAAAACCGCCTTAGGGTCTGGTCGATAGGATCTTCTACAGAAGTAAAAAATGCTTGGACAGTATCAGACTGCAAGCCTTTTGTGGGACCAATAATAGTCCAACCAAAAATTGTATTTGTGGCGGCAGGCTGAAGAAATTTGCCATGTATAACACCGCCATTGATGATGAACGGATAAACATCTGCTCCAAGGAGCATGTCAATAGTTCCTGGAGAGTTCCAGGTCGGGTCTGCAAGGTGCAGGCCGCATAAGTGTTCCCAATTATTAGGAACTTCAACGCTAGGTAATTTGCCAGATATTGGCGAAAGCACAAAAGTTGTGACTTCTAGAGATTTTTCAGAGTCTAACATAGAGCGAATGGTGCAGCTGACGGCACCTCTATTGACCGCTGAAGTTGTCTGCCCAAGTCCATAAATCGGAACTTGAGAACGTATGCGTGGAAGCCAAAGTTTGCTCACGCAATCGTCTCGAATAAAGCTAGCTTGAGAGCCAGGGTCTAAGAGCACCCTGATCGGTTTGTATCTACCAGATCGGTCTTGAACTTCCACAACAGCAGTGGAGAGTAAGACAGTAACCCCAAGATTTGAATTCGTCTGTGAAGACAAAACATTTGCCGGAATAGGAGAGGCTGACTGCGTCCTATTGGCATTTTTATGCATAGGTGTAGCGATCGATTCAGCTGAACGGCTAGAAGCAGGTTGCGGTTCAAAATGTAGCAAGGTATGATGCGGCTTGGCGCAAGTTCGACAGGAATTATAAGATTTGCATTGCATGGACGCATGGTCTGTTCGTAAGCAATTTAAACAAAGGCGTAAGCGTTTGACAATGTCGAAACGTTCTGTCGGAGTTTTCTTTAGAAACGATTGACATCTGTAAATTATGTGATTGCCTTTGCAAGAAGGACAATGGTGCGAAAATGAATTATTTGAGTCACTGGAGCTACTTGGTGTATCCAGTGAAACTACGTTAGAAGAAACTTTTGGTTTAAATTGAAACGCTGAGGATTTCTTAGGCACTGATGTGTGAGATGTATGGACAGTCGTCGAATAAGAAACAGGTGCGGTTGAAGAAAAGGTTTCAACGCTGCACATTGTTGAGTTAAAAATATCTCAAATCATCGAAATTGGGTATTTGCTTCGGATCCGATTGGAGTTCGAAGCGTTTTCTAGTGAACGGATCGAGTTTTTCTAAAAGACAATCGACCAGAATAAAGTTACAATGTTCAGTGGGAAACTTTAAGTTAGTTAGAACAGCAAGGTTCTCTGAAAAACAATCAATAAGTGCCCTAAGTTTCTTAGGGTCTTCTGATTTTAAAGGTGGAAAGTCTTTCATAGCTTTCCAATGCAAAGTTGCCAATAAACGCGGATTGCTAAATCTCTCACGCAAGGCGTTATAGGAAATGATAAAATTATCTCCCGAAATGAGTACCGATTTAATAATTTTCAAAGACTCCCCGCTACAGCAACTGATAAGATAATTTAATTTTTCGATATTGGACAGCGACGCGTTATTATAGACCAGACTGTCAAATAAATCGATAAAAGACGCAAAATTCCGTTACCTCATTATTAAAACTTGGGAGCTTTAACGGTACCAATTTTGATCCCGTGCTGCTTGGAGCATTTTCAATGATTTGTGGTGCTTTCATTTCTTGCATCGTTTCGAGATGCAGCAGTATGCAATAATAAGCGAAATCTACTTCCTTCCGTAAAGCGTTGTAATTTAATGATTCTACCTCGTTACAGAACGCCACGACAGCAACTAAAATTGTATTGAAATCTCTGTAAAGGTCATTTACTCCCCTTGTTTGAATAAGGAACAACGTTTTTAAAGTTGGGTCACTTTGTATTGCGTTACCCAATTCCAACATTTCCATAATGCGACTTTTCAGTAATCCGAGTTCGGCTACCTGTATTTTCTTGGGAGCCATTCTGAAAGGCATACACTATAAAAATGCTGTAAAACGGTAAAGCTCAAGATGTGCGCTGAGAAATATTAAATATTATGGGTTGTTGTTCAAGGCACGACAAATGTAAAATAGCCTATAAACCAATAAATCACGTTTTATGAATATTAGCCTGCAATGTGGTCTTTAATGCTAGACGTCGAAAACCTAACGGTTTGTCAAACAAAGCGTTTAGATAAGATTTACAGCTTACAACCCGGGCGGCTTTTACCCTCAAAAGATCACAGGAACATGCGGCTTAACATATTGCAAGATGCGTTCAGCTTTACAACATTATTACCCTGCAAATGTATTAAATATTTTACGTTGTAAACCGCCTGAAAGTTGTATGTGATACTAAAAACGCGCAATGGCCTTTACACAAAGAAAATCCCTTTACCTTTCTTATTTGAGAAGTATAAAGCGAATTATAATTTTCAGGTTGCTTTGTGTTTTATGCCGCTAAAATGAATTTAAGACTGAAAACTAACACATTACGGCAAAATCGCTTATTTAATTTTAAAGACAGTATAAATAATATTTACACATTTTAACCCGCTACATGTGGGGTTTGAACACAAATTTAAAAGCTAAAATAATTACTTAAAAGCTCGCTGGTGTGCAAAATGATATTTAATTTAGGACATGCGTATTAACATAGGACTAGTTAATTCGGATCGAATTAGGACCAATGGCTTGTTGGGATGATAAAGGAGTGATATAAATATGCTAATTATAGGGAAGGACCAATTGCTTTTTGTAGCAATACCAATGGCGGTAGAGCGGTTCTGTAATAACTAAAAACAACTACACCAAACTACTTAATGAAGGGTATAAATACCTTAAGTCCTGTGCCGCTGTGGGCAATAAAGGTTCACACACACAAAAGCTTTGACGGACAACCAAATAACACGCACGATTGGGTGTCGGTGTCGCTTTCAAAAGCTCTCATACAACCGTCTTCTGCAAGGGTTCGAATGCAACTGTGTTCACGCACTTTCACTGTCGGTATATAATGTTTCACTGAAAACTGTAGGATACCCGCACAAAGTATTTATTGTCACCAATTCCAATAAATGTTCGATGATGACGTAACACTTAGACTTCCAAAAGCTCAACTACTTTTACTTTACACTATATAATTTATATTACACATTCTAGTATAGACTAACTTTTGCATTCATTAGCGGTTTTATATATACTCGGAATTAAAAAGGATGACTCATTCTCTAGTAATTGCTAGAAGAATTCTCGAACTCTGGAGAATATGCAGAGTCTACGGCGTTTGTGTGTTTGACGGGTTGCTTAATAGCAGCCTGCAACACTACCCCCCTTTAAAACCGTTACGTCTCGTAACTGTAAATACATTTTGACGCCAATTTAATGAATGATGACGGTATCGGCAGCTATCTCCTCTGGTGCATCCACCGCGTGGTTGGAAATAATAATCAACATTCTTTTCTTGGACTTGGTAGGCTACCGGTTGATAACAACAAACAAGGACCTGGACGTTGGTTTCCTGGAAAACTACTTCTAGCATATTTCGGACTATCCTCCAATCTAAGCGATCCAGTCCACAGCCTAGTTTGGGCACTGCTAGTTTTGCTACTCCGTTTTCCATCATCTGAGCCTTAAGATTCAGCAAAGCCTCCCATAGATGTCCATAACTAGGTCTCTGCTATGAAGAATTTTTGGTGACCAGATAGTAAACATAACGATTTTTATCCTGAAGAACCAAAGCTTTCCTACAGTTGGCTGCTGTTGTACAGCTATTCCCCTTGACATTTCCAGATCTTGAGTTACGCAATGTGCAAGGAAATACTCTTCTGGTGCCCTAATCAGATCTTGCTGTTTTTCAACAACAACGCCAAATCTCGCATTAGCGGAACCACCATACGCCGCCATAAAACTCTCAAAATCTACATTTGGCTTATGATTAATAACTTGTCGAATACCATTCTCATTATTCGAGCCTTCCTGGTTGTTGCCAGCGTAGGATGTTAAACGGTCAAAGTGTACCACTTTCGGTTTACCACGGAGAGATCTTCTGATCCGGTACACTACATCATTAATTCTTTTTATCACTTCGTACGAGCCTTCCCATTGTCTTTGTAATTTTGGCGACAACCCACGTTTTCTTTGTGGATTATACAACCACACCAAATCTCCAGATTAATAACCACCTTCTTGTGCTCTCGTGTCATATTGTGATTTCATTCGATCGCTTGCTGCCTAGATATCCTTTTGGACGTTTTCGTGAATGCTATTTGATCTTTCACGAAGCTTACTAACGTAATCTTCACCTGCGATCTCTTCTCCAGGTTTAAGTCCAAACTGAAGGTCACATGGTAGCCGCAATTCACGTCCTAGCATTACACAAGCGGGCGAGTATCCTGTGCTGTCATGTACCGAAGATGGGTACGCCAGTAGGAACAAATGTAAATATTGGTCCCAGTCTCGTTGATGTTCAGGGACAACTTTGGCCAGGTACTTTCCTAACGTCCTGTTCATTCTTTCAACCATTCCATCCGACTGGGGATGAAGTGGCGTGGTTCTAGTCTTCCTGATTCCAAGATATTTGCAGACGTTTTGAAACAACGCTGATTCGAAGTTCCGACCTTGATCGGAGTGTAATTACAACAGAACTCCAAAGTGACAAAATAACTCCCTCACTAATACATCTGCAACTGTCTTGGCTTTTTGGTTAGGTATACCATATGCCTCCGGCTTTTTGGTGAAGTAATCCATTGCAACCAAGATGTATTTATTCCCTTTCTCTGATTCAGGAAACGAACCAGCTATATCAATTGCTACCCTCTCAAAAAGATTCCCCACATTATACTGTCTCATTTGGGCTTTCCGTTTTGTGACTGGGCCATTTGCAGAGGCACACAACTCACATTTCCGGCACCATTCCTTCACATCCTCTTTGCAGTTTACCCAGTAGAATTTTTCTCTCACTGTTTCGAGAGTTCTTTTCACGCCAATGTGCCCTCCGGAAATACCATCGTGCAAGTGCTGCAACACTTCCGGCACTCTGTTTCTCGGCACTATCACTTGAAGTCTCTCAGTGCCATCTTCACATTCCAGGCGTCGTTTCAAGATTCTATTTTCAATCATCAAGGAGTCCCACTGTGCCTAGTATGCCTTCAGGCTCCTACTTAAAATACTAATTTCTTCCCAAGCTGGTCGTTGTCCTATATTTTTCTACTTAATAATACGTCCCAATTCGGCGTCATTCTCCTAGTCCTCTCGTATTCTTTCGGGTTGCCAAGTATCATCGGTTACCGTCATTCTATGGATGACACGTATTTTCTCTTCCATCTTGGAGCAATGATTGCAGTCTACCCGACAAGGTCTCCTTGACAAAGCGTTTGCATTTCGATGGCTAGTTCCTACATGATGTTCTGTGTCAAAGTCTTATTTTTGCAGCCGCTTTATCAACCTTGCCACTTGCCCTTCAGGATTTCGAAACTGCAGTAACCATTTCAGTGCAGCATGGTCTCAACAAGAATTTACGGCCGTATAAGTACTTATAAAAGTGCTGTACGGATTTGACGACGGCCAACAGCTCCCTTCTTGTCACACAATAGTTCCTTTCTGGCCGCGACAAGACCTTGCTGAAATACCCAATAACTTTTTCTTGTCCGTCCTGCACTTGAGAAAGAACGCTTCCTATAGCTGTGTTACTGGCATCGGTATCCAACACAAATTTCCCCTCCATCCGTGGATAACTCAAAATTGGTGCGGTAACTAGTAGCCGTTTCAGTTGTTCAAATGCACTGTGGCAGTCGTCATTCCAATCATATTTTTGTCCATTTTCGGTTAATTTCGTTAACGGTTTGGCAATGTTCGCAAACCCAAGTATAGAGCGTCGGTAATATGTGCACAATCTTAGAAAACTACGTAGTTGGTGTATATCTGCTGGTGTAGGCCACTCTTGCACCGTTTTTATTTTGTCAGGGTCAGCTTTTATTCCGGTCTCAGAAACGACATGTCCTAGGTATTTCACCTCTTTTCCAAATAGATGACACTTCTTGGGGCTCAATGTAAGGTTTGCCCCCCGTAATTTTTGGAATATCTCCTTTTTTGCGTAAGACTACGGATTCCAAGGTCCCGGGTTCAAATCCCGACACGGCCGACTGCTTGAAAAATGGCAGGTGAGCATTTTTCACAAATATTACGCCCTCGTTCGGATGAGAGGTTAAATGGAGGTCCCGTGTGTGAGTGTTGTCACGCACGTTAAAGATCCCTACCTTGCCTGGAACGGCAAGGGTTCGGCAAAATTCTAAATTTCCAGGCAACAAAAAACTCGCCTCCTGGCCAATGTAGTACCTTCGGGTGGAGCATTGGAAATGTAAATGAACGGTCGTTGTCTTTCCAGCCTTTCCGCCACACGGTTGATTATTTCATCTATGCTGTTCTGCGCTTGACCATGTTTCTCTAAGGCAGACCAAACTTTGTGACTCATTCTGTGTGATGTCTTCTTAGCTGCTTCAAATTCAAACGCATGAGCCAGTGCGTCATCTAACATTTTTGGCCGTGCCAATCTTAGCGCTTGCTGTATTTTGCCATCTTTAACGCCATCCACAAATGTTTGTACAGCCAGTTGTCCGAGGAAACTATCTGGTGCCGTTGGATATGTCAATCTAACTAATCTGGCAATGTCAGCTTTAAATTCTTGAAGGCTTTCACTTGTCTTTTGCGAGCGGTTTTTAACTTGTGCGTGGTAAACCTGTTGAAGGTGAGCATCTCCATATCTCATCTCAAGCTTCGATGTTAACAGGCCGTAATCATTCTGCTGGTGACCGGGAATCGTTTGTAAGATGTTAAGGGCTTCCCCCGTAGCGCCACTATTAGAGAGATAGCCTTCTCTTTGTTGCACCAACCGTTGGCTATTGCAGCAGCTTCAAATTGTTTCAAATATGTGGGCCAAGGTGTTTTACCATCGAATGTGGGTGGTTTCACTTTAAATTTTGACGGTATTGACTCGCTTTCTACCATGCTTCTTATTTCTGGAATGTTCTGATTTACAACTTGGTTTACTAATTCAAGTGGCCGCGTTGTTAGTGACACCATTTGTTCTTGCAGCCTCATCACATCTTCTTCCATTTTTACCAATTTACTGTCCAACTTTTGCTCAACTCTTTTTACCTGTTCAGTGACATCTTCTTTCAATGCAATGAAGCTTTCCATTAATCTTTGTTCTAACGTGGCCGTCTTTTTATTCAACTTTTCTTCCAATTTTGCAGCATTTTCACTTAGCTTTTCTTTTATTTTCTTAGCATTTTCACTAAATTTTCTTCCATTTTCTTAGCATTTTCACTTATCCTTTCGATAAGGTTTGATTCCAGTTCAACTGACCTCACTACGTTTTCATTTAGTGTCACTTCCAGTTTAGCCGACCTCTCCTCTATTTTTTCAGCATTTTCACTAAACCTTTCCTCCATACTGGTTTTAAAATCCTTAAGGAAATTCATTAAAGTTTCTGCGTCCACCTTACTTTGGCTTCTTGTTACAGGCATATACAAACTACTTAAATATCTTTAGACTTGTGTTTTGTTTTTTTCTTTTAAATTAATCACTATAGACCCCACATTTGACACCAGTGAAGCGAGCTACTACTACCGCGTTTCTCTAATTTAAAACAAGTAATAACAAGAGTCTTTATTACTCACTGTTCACAAGTCTAATTAAACAGTATATGCGTTATTTATAGATGTTTTCAGTCCAATTAACAATGAAGCACTATTACACTAATGAATTTACAAGCACTAATATCTTCTTAAATTAATTCCTTTACCATAGGTCCATTAACAACACTAACACAACTATAATTTATTACACTTTTGTCTATTTATGTATTTTACAAGCTGCATGTGCAGCAGACACATCATATAACATTTATGTATACTCTTGGACTTCCAAAAGCTCAACTACTTTTACTTTACACTATATAATTTATATTAGACATTCTAGTATAGACTAACTCTTGCATTCATTAGCGGTCTTATATATACTCGGAATTAAAAAGGATGATTCATCCTCCAGTAATTGCTAGAAGAATTCTCGAACCCTGGAGAATATACAGAGTCTACGGCGCTTGTGTGTTTGACGGGTTTCCTAATAGTAGCTCGTAACAATATGAATTTGTTAAAGGCAAATGTAAGGTTATGTTACATTTCAATTAAAATCGAAAACTGTAATTGCCGCACTCCCGCTCTCTATTCTGTCAAATGATTTTATCGTTTACGCTAAGCTAGCGTTATGTTTTGGGAAAAATCTTTAATATCACAGCAATATAATACCCTGTTGATTGAAAAGTACTTGTGTAAGGATATTTAGTTGTACGAAAGCACTAGGAATACTATCTAATATTATTTGTTAGTAAACAATTTTATTTTTGATGATGATGTTGTCTACAATTACATAGCGTTTATCCGTAAGCGTGAAACCTAAATGTGCAGTTTCTAACATCCATCACGAATAAAACAAAAACATTTTTGTCTGTCTTATAATTAGCAGCTTACATATTTGTATTCCGCCAAAATAATGGTTATAAAGGCACGAAAGCTATTTATCAAATCGCTTGTCAGCATACCATACAACTCCATCGATCTCGTTTAACTGGAACGGCTATATCGCATCTTGATGCATTACGGGATATAGATATCGTAATGCAAATGTAATGTATGAAACGTCGTCTTGTTTGAGATACTTCCAATTTAGTATACGTTTCGCTTCAGTTGTCAATGATATTTGTTTTTTACTTCCTAATTAGTATCTTAAGTAGTAAACAATAATTAGTATTAACATATTTTTTTAAGAAAAGTCAAAATGGTGTCCAGACAAGTAAATATATGCTAAAGTTTGACAAAGCAGTTTGCCCTAAGTTTGTATTGATTGTGTAGTTCATTGTTAATCATGATGTATTGAAATGGCGTTAGAACGTTATGGTATTGGGTTCATACATTGCATCTAGTTATTACTCCAAGCAGTCTCGTAGTTATAGTCGTTGATGAATTCCGGTTAATAACTCAGGAACTACCTATATCAGAACCAAGAGGTAGTAAATATAACTTATATTGAATTTAACGTTTACTTAATAGGAGCAAAAGTGGAAAATGTGTTATAAGTAGAATTACTAAATAGAAACTGTCGCTGAGAAAATTGGGAAAGAAAGAAGAACTTTCAATGCAACTGTTCTTTAAGAGTACGGTGGGCCAATGTTCTGGGATAGTTCGCATAAAACTTGTTGTTGACCATATCCAAGTAAATAAATTAATTCACTGGAAATGACCTCTATAACCAGAAGTAATAAGAACTATTGTAATGTCTATAAAAATTGTTTGTATTTTATTTTTGTCGCAGAATTTATTCGCAAGGGCAGCCAGCTAGCTCGAGTTATAGACTCTGGACCGAATAAGAGAAATAGGGAATGGTTCTCTAATTAAACTTGTAGACGCGATACAAAAAATTAAAAATATAGGGGGGTGCCATCACATCTAACTGGAATAATAAATACACCTTAAGGGAAGATGCGGAAACCCTTAAGTATTTGGACCTTTGACCCGTGCGATCGGCCATGGTTCCATTCATTTTGTATAGAGGAAGCTCTGATTGGTTTCTGGTTATTACCAAGTCGCCAGTACGTTGAGACCTTGGTTGACGTAGTGGTTGCAAAAGTTAGTGAACTCTTCGAAGACGGTATGTCCTAGCTGGTCCGTAGTTCAGCATCTACGTCGGGTTTACGTCTCCAGGACTTGGTAGTTTGTACCTTAAGAACGTTTCATAGGGGTGGTGCTGGTGACTGCGTTTTGGCGTATCCGTAGGGTATACAGTAGATTTGGTAGTGCGGTATCTCAGCTGCTTCGGAGTACTGTGTGTCGTGTAGACACAGATCCTTTCTAATCTCTTGGTCGCCTCTTTTCAAGGGGTCGGCGTGGGCGTGCTAGATGGGTGTTGTGTAGTGTCGAGATTTCCTTATTTGTAAATAGGTGATAGTATCGATGATGCTGGTTTTTTGGAAAATCAAAACGTAGGAAGACTTCGTTTTCTAAAGTTTTGCGGATCACCTCTACGCTTGTTCTGTATAGGACAAAAGCTTCCCTCTAGTGAGTGAACACGTTGATAATGACAAGAATGTATTTGTTTATCTTGGGGTTTCTGGGTAGGGATCCATTAAGTCAATTGAGAACACTTTCCACGATTGTGTGGATTTGTAGAGTCTTAATGGAGCTTTGGGCTGCATGAGGCCTCACTTGATCGCTGCACAGGTCCAACACTCGTGAACATATTCATTAATGTCGTTACCCATTTTTTTTGCCAGAAATAACGTTGGCTAATAACCGTGTGCGTTTTTTTTTGCTCCAGGGTGTCCAGGGGGTTTCTCGTCGAGGTATACATAGAATGCTTTGGATTGCACACGGTGGGTACTACTAGTCTGGTGTCGTTTGGTTTTCTACGCCATAGACAACTGTCTTTTACTATGAAGATGTCCACAATATTGCGTTCGAGATGTATTGAGAGACACGAAATCTGGATCTCGTTCGTCTTTCCTAGTAAGTGTTCCACGTAGAAGTTAAATTACTGTCGTAACAAGGCTCATCTAGTAAATTTGGACTTGGTGTCCTTAAATAGGTCCAGCCATAATAAGGCTTGGCTGTTCTCCAAGTAGGGGTGGTACTACTTGATGGCCCAAACTATTGCGAGGCATTCTTGCTCATTTATGCAGCAGTTCTTCTTCGCGCCATGCCATACCTCTGTCGTTGTATTGAAGTACAAAAGGCCTGATGAGGTTTGGTCTGTGGAGGACCAAAGGTAGTTCCATCGCTCGTTGGATATTGTGGAAGACTTCGTCGACTGCCGAGGTCCAACGAAACGGTCGGTAGATGGCTAGTCTATAGCTGAGTGGTGTTTGGATTTCGCACTTCTGAGACTTTAGTCTCGTATCCAATTTAAGAGTCTCAAAATACCTCCGAAGTTCTTGAAGTTTTTTGTTTCTTGTGTTTAGAGCCTATAGGGCGGTTGTCGGTGTTGGTCACTACGTGCCCCAAGCATTCATTAGTGTACACTCCAGAGTGGCATTTATTTAATGACAAGTGGAGTCGGTTCTGTTGTAATCTACAATACCAAGCGAAGGTATAGCAACAGTTCGTCGGGTATGTTGGAGAAGATAATGGGATCGTCCAGGTACAATAGGGCGAACTTCCAGAGGTATCCGACCAATCCTAGTAAATCATTAATTTTTGAAAAGTGCTGCGAGTTCTTTTAACACAAAAGACATGGCGCTGAATTGATTTGTGGTGGTAAAGGGGATCAAATGCTTACAGCATCCTCTTAACAGAATTTGCTAATATCCTAATTTTAGGTGCAGTGTAGAAAACGCGGTAGCGATGTTGAGATCCCAAAGAGTATCGTGTACAATAAGTAGCTGGGAAACGTCGTCTTTGCTGATGAAGTTCAGTTTGCGGAAGTCAAGGCAGAATTTGAATTTACGTTTTTTCTTTTTGCTATCACGCTGGGCGAGCTGTAGCATGAGGCACTAGAATCGATCATGTCTTCCTGAAGCATTATCCCGACCTCTGCGTCGATGAATTCTTTTTTTTGCGGTGAATATCTGTACGGTGGTAGTCGGAAAGGTACATGTGCGGTCGACCTGAACACGAGTCCAGTACTGGCTGTGGTTGTCGGTTTGGGAGGTCCGATGATGTCATCGGTGGATTCGGTCACAGCTTCTGGAGTGCAGACATCATGCTTTGGAAGCTGGTGTTTAATTTGGTCCATACGACATCAACGTGGCCTATTCTAATGTAGCGTACAGCATTGGTTGGTCACAAAGTGAAGGAAACCCTTGGCATGGTCTATAATCGCCATGTGGGGGCTCAGCCAAGGTTGTCCAGGAATGTTAGGCTAGAAACAACCAGGGGGTTTCTCGATCTTTGACGTACCCAACGTTGAAGTCAATGTCGATTTCGTCCTCAATATTAACCCAACTTTTTTGTCTGCCATTTAAACGAGAAAAACCATTGGTCGGATTGTTATCCTGGCGGGAAGTAATTTTTGTTTACTTAGACAGAGGGAAACTTATGTGTTCAGCAGAGCTGTATGTACTATTTCATTTAGGTTTATCGTAATTCGAGATCTAATTAGAGTAGCTTGCAGAGGGTAATATTAGACCCTTGGATATCAATCACAAGCGTGTAGTAGTACTGGTCTTTGGATATGGATCACAAGAACTGACTTTCAGGTCGATTCGGAGCTTCTTATACATGATTTTCCTTTATATAGTAAGCGTCGCTATCGTGATCGAGGAAAACGGAGTAAAGTTTGTACCATTTTTGCACGTGCTGGAGACAGAACAAAAGGAAGTAAGTTTTGAATCGCCATAACAGGACAAAATGAATTTAATTTTGTTTGAGCGTTGTTATCTAGTAACAGTATCTTGCTGAACAATTACTCCCACCTTTTCCTTTTTGAGTCCTGCTCGTGGCTAGACCTTCCCCATTTAACTTTTAAAACCGGAACATACACCAATGCATTTACTTGACTTCGATAGTGAAACAAATACATTTTTCCTTAAACTCATCTTAACGACTATGGATTAATATTATACGACAGGGGCGGACACAGAGGCCCGTTAAACCATTGAAACTGAAAGCATACGTAGAGACTTTATAGAAATCATAGAGATCACAAAAATACAATAACGTTCATTGTGTTAACGAAATAATTTACTTTTTCTTAAAAGGTCGTTCAACTCAAATAATAATGAACCTCCTTCATAATATCAATTTATATATTTTTTGGCCCTTATGACCACAGTATCGATACACTGTCTACTATTAAATAATGTTCTTATCTTCTGTTATATTAATCGAAGCTTGTCAAATTTTATGTCGCCTTTATGTATTTATTCTTGATGGTTGACTGCTCGACTGCTGTTATATATAGAAATTTAATCTTCACGATGACTATACTTTTCCATTTCACAACCGCATGTTTCCTATACTTAAAAAACTTAAAAAAACATTTAAAAAGTTAACAAGTAGGAAATAAAATATTCACAATGCAAACAATTTAGTCGCTTTTTAATCATAATTAAAGGCTCAATACCTATACTAGACAAATGTTGAACATAATAAGTTGTGTAACTAAAATAACAATAATGCAAAAAATCAGCAGTTGCCAATCATAACAAAATTTTTTAGTATTTTCTATGTTAAGAATAAAAGCATATAGAGACTTTTGTAGAAATCCTAGAGATAATAAAACAATAACTTAGATTCTATTAACAAAATTAGATAATTTTTCGATAATAATTTACTTATTCTTAAAAAGTCATCCAACTTAATCAATAGTGAACCTCCTTCATAATATTAATTCATATACTTTTTGGCTCCTTATGATCACAGTATATTATACACTATATACTATTACATATTATTCTCTCTTTCTGTAACACTAACCTAAGCTTGTCAAATGTTATGTCAACTTTTATGATTAACTGGTCGCGTGCCGCTAGATATAGTGATTTAATCTCTACGATGACTCTCATCGAGAGTACTTTTATTAAACTTAAATTATTGGATGTAAACAAGATGAATTGGTTATTATGGGCACAGATATGCAGGGAGTTTATAAAAGAATTCCTTGATTTAAAGTTTTATTTGTACACAGTAAAGATAAAATAATAGTTATTAAACCTATATAGTATTAAAGAGAATCCTTTCAAGTTTTTTTTGATACCTAATAAAGTTCTATATGTGCATCATTTGTTGCCTTGGCCACGTCTAAACGATAAACAGTTTCTTACCAGGTATTCAGCATCATATCAGGCGTGGCGGATACTACAGTTGCAACAATCCTCTCCCTCAAATGAGGAGTGTCATGGATCTTCTCGGAATACACAATGTTTTTTACATGTCGCCAAAAAAAGGAATCTAGTGGAGTCAGATCTGGGCTCCTTAGGTGGCCATGCAATCGGCCCACGTCTACCAATCCACCTGTCAGGGAAACGCATCACGGACACGGTTGCTATAGTGAGATGGAGCGTCGTCTTGTTGGAAGATAATCGGTTCCCTATTCTAGTTCGATATCATATATCTGTCGGAAATCGTATAGTTCAAGTATTTCACAATAAATATTCCCATTAATTGTTTTCTCTGTTAAGATGAAAGGTCCTACGATACGATCATGCGTCAATCCACACCAAACATTGACTTTGGGAGCGTCTTGCTGATGTTCTATGAAATCATGTGGTGACTCAGACTCCCAAATCCTACAGTTGTGTCGGTTGACAGACCCACTTGAAAAGTCGCCTCATCTGAAAACATAACATTTCCTAGGAAGTTCTCATTTTCTTCAATCCTGTTCAAAATGTAGACCGTTAAATCAAATCTTTTCACTTTGTCATTGGGCTTGATTTTATGCAGAAGTTTAATCTTATACCCACGTAATTTAAGCCTCTTTTGCATCACTTTGTACACGGTAGACTTAGGTATTCCCAACTCCAAGTGTCGTCTTGCCAATGACTTTTTAGGGCTACGAATACAAGAATCATCAAAGATTTTATAATTAACAAAAGTATATAATTATGAAGAACGTTTATGCACTTCATTGCAACAGAACGATTTACTTATCAAAAAGACTGAAATAACATCATTCAGGAAACTTTATGATTAGACAATTTCATTCTATAATTATAAAGGAGCATTTTATGCACTTATTAATGCACGAGACGAATATAGCAACTTATTACTGCAAACATTTAATTACTCAGCAAGTCTGAAATAAAAACGTACAGTTATAAGGCAGTTATTGCAAGAGATTATTACTAACATAAAACCACTCAGAAAAAACCTGAAACTCAATCCGCAACAATTGTAACCACAAAGTATGAAAATACGCACTCCAACGCGACAGTAATTGATGAGACAATTACCAATCAGAAATTCTTTAATGTAATTAAAGCAATTAATTACAACATACAAAATATACGTAAAGCGATTCTTTAAATAACTGTATATAATCCAAACTGAAAAGTAACAATACAAACTGAAAGGCAAATCTCAAATTATGCAAAAACCTGAAATCAATTAGAACTGAAAGCGACCATTAATTATTAGAACAACCATGAATTAGATCATTAGAGTATTCCGTAATATAACGGAGATCAAGCATTATTAGGGATTTTCATAACCGCTTGCGAAATATTCTTAAAAACCTTTTATAAACCAGGAAACAACGAAAGCAATGTCTTACTTTTACGCCTAGCAATAATTAAACTGACCGGAAGGGTAATAACGCTAATTGCCAGCCGAGATGACCTCATCAAATGGGACGACTTCAAACGCATCCTAATTGAATATTTTGGAGACCAAAGGAACATCAAATGTCTGGTCCGCGATTTAATAAACCTACGGTTGGAAAATAACCAATCACCCCATCAATTCGGTATGAAATGCCAAGACGTACGAAGTTTAATTTTAACAAAATTAAAAATCGAAGAACCCGACCAAAATACACGATTACTGAAAACAAAAATGTACGACGAAATGACACTGGACACCTACATAAACGCATTACTTGAACGGTTATCAGACAATATAAGATTCCAACATCCCCAAAACCTAGAGGAGGCAATGAACATGATTATAGAAGAAGAAAACGTTATGTATTACCGAAACAGACTATATAACCGTAACGCAAATTAAAACTACTCACCGATGAAAATCATACAAGCCTCAAGACAAATGTCTATGCAACAAAAATTTGCACTATTTAACGCACATACGAATCAACCGCAAAGTTACAACCCTAACTTCAATAACACACATTTCAATAATCAATTTAGACAATTCCCGAGACCAACATTCCATTCAAATTTTACAAAACCCGTACACACACTAAGATTTAGTCAAAACATAAATCAACCAAGGCAAACATTCGGCGCAAACCCCAACAGAAATACACCGGCGATATATAACCATTACAACCCTAACAGTTACTACAAATCAACTCCTATGGACACTTTATCTAGTAACACCAGACAAAATACAAAAATACAGCAAATCCGCACAAGCCATAACCAAAAACGAAACTTTACCTCGGAAGAACTATTCCACCAAGAAGTGGAAGATTTTAATAATCTTAACCAGGATAACTATGCGAACTCTGACAGAAACGATGAAACAAATCATTCAGAAAACTATGAACGTAACGAACCGTATGAAAACTGCGAAGAGGAAGACGAAGAAAACGCGTGTTCAAATTTTCAATAGACAGATTCCAATACGACCAAACGTAATTAATTTAAACAACATCAATCAACAAATTTTACCGTACATAGAAATACTCCACGCAGAACTTAAATTATTAATAGACAAAGGATCGTCAAAAACTTTAATTAGCCCCCGAACTGTAAAAAAACATTATTTAGATTTTGTAGAAACAGAACCCTTTAAAATTAAAACAGCCCATCGCATGTCACTACATCAATTTGTAGCGAACATAACTTTACCAAAAACCTTTAACGTAAGTATAAAACATAAATTTTGCATTTTCGAATTTAACGACAAATACGACGGATTAATAGGAATGGATCTTCTAAGAAAATTAGGAGCAAACATCGATATAAAAAAAAGGCTTATTAAGAACAAAACACGGACAAATCCCCATTAGATTCTAAAATAGTAATACCCAAATTGAGCAAAAATACACGATCGAACCCCGGACAGAGAAACAAATAAAAATTTTAGTAAATTCAAAAGACGATGTAAGAATTATAAATCACATGTCATTCAAACCCGGAGTAGAAAGACCCAGAGCATTAGTACAAATAAAAAACAATTACGCCACTACCACAATTTTAAACTCAAATAATTTCCCCATAGAACTAGCGTTAACCAACCCCATAGACATAGAAGAAGTAAACTTTAGCGAAATGGAAATAGATGAAGAATCAGAAAACGACTTTAACTCTACGGAACACGACAGGATGCTAAGAGAAAACTTAATTAACATTCGTTTTAATGACAACATTAATGACGAGGAAGAGAGAGCAATTAAAGGCTTATGTTTGGAATGACGTGACATATTCCATTGCAAAGGTATACCTTTAACTTTCACCAACACCGTAAAACATAACATCGAATTAACAGACAGTAAACCAATCTTCACGAAAGCATATTCACTACCTCAGGCAAGTCAAGAAGAAGCAGATAGACAAGTAGCAGACCTATTAAAGCAAGATATAATCTAACACTCAAACTCCCCATGGAGCAGCCCCGTATTAATTAGACGCTTTAGGTAAACGAAACTATCGAATGGTTATCGACTATAGGAAATTAAATGAAAAAACAGTAGATGACAAATACCCACTACCCAACATCACCCAGATTTTAGACAAATTAGGAAAGTGTCAATATTTTTCAATATTAGGATATCACCAAGTAGAGAGGGACGAGAAGCACGCAACAAAGACAGCATTTAGCACACCTATAGGACACTACGAATACAAACGCATGCCGTTTAGATTAAAGAACGCACCCGCCACTTTTCAAAGAGTAATGGATAACATCTTAAGAGGAATACACAACGAAAAATGTCTTGTGTACCTGGACGATATTAATAGTATATTCGACATCACTCGTAGAACACATTACAAGGTTAAGAGAAGTTTTTGAAAGACTAACAGAAGCACATTATAAAGTTCAACTAGACAAAAGCGAATTTTTACAAAGGGAAGTATTATTTTTAGGACACATAATAACCCCACAAGGAGTTATGTCAAACCCAGGCAAAACAAACGCAGTACTAAATTACCCTCTATCCAAAACTAATAAAGAAGTTGAAGGATTTTTATGACTCAGTGGTTATTACCGGAAATTCAAAAAAGGGTTACGCACAAATAACCAAACCATTGACAAATTATTTAAAGAAATGCAACAAGATTGACCACATCCCAGAATTTATCAAGGTAGTAGAGAAAATTAAATGTATCCTTACGAATCACCCCATACTAGAATACTCCAACTTTTCGAAACCGTTTATATTAACACCAGACGCATCGAACGTAGCATTAGGCGCAGTGTTAAGCCAAGGAAAAGTAGGTAGCGATAAACCAATCAGCTGCGCATCTAGAACACTAAACTAGACGGAACAGAAGTACAGCACCATCGAGAAGGAACAATTAGCCATAACTTAGGCAACGAAAAACTTTAGACCATACCTGTATGGAAGAAAATTCTATATGCAAACTCAAGAAACCGAATTCAAAATTACAAAGATGGAGGATTAGATTAGAAGAATATGGTTACGAAATTATATACAAAAAATGAATTTATTATAATAACGCAGATGCACTAAGTAGAATTCAACTTAACGCAATAAAAACGGTATCAATTATAGGTAACGTAGACGAAACAGAGATAAGAGAAGACCCCGAAGAAATAGAAACTAGTCATTCAACACAAAACGAAGAACCAAAAACCGCTATTAAAATTTTAAATGAAGCTATAGACATAAAACCAAATCAATTCATAATTAACGAAGTTTTAACAAATTCCAATCCAGTAAAATACACAAAAACAGATAATAAGAAGATATACCAAATTCAGATAACTAAAGATGATAACGAGGAACAAATAATTAAAATTCTAAAAGAATATACCCCCGAGAAAAATCGCTTTTACGTTTATTTCACCACCAAACATTTATATAAACGATTTTCAGAATTATATATCAGATTATTTAATAACTTGGGCCCTGAAATTATTAGATGTACAAGAAAGTTAATAAGTTTAGATGACCTTGACGAATTAATTGATGTAATCAGAAATCAACACGAAGGAAAAACCAACCACCGTGGAATCAACAAAACCCTAAACCAACTCATTAGGAGATACTACTTTAAAGATATACAAAAATTAACCACTGATTTTATTAACCAATGCGAATTATGCGACAAAGCAAAATACGACAGGTCACCCCCAAAAGTACTCTTACTAACTAAAACAACGCGAAACATTTCTAAAAATTACATGCAGACACTCTAGTAGTAGAAGCACAAAATTTTTTAACAATCATAGACGCATTCACCAAAATAGGCCAAGCAATACCATCACTTCCAAAAATAGTATAGATGTAACCCAAGGATTTTTGCAATATTTTATATTTTATGGCACACCCGAAACAATAACTTTAGACAATGGTAGCGAATTTAGAAATGAAACAATACAAAATACGCTAGAACTCCATAAAATAAAAATTCACTTTTTAACGGAAAATCACCCAAAGTAAAACGGATTAATTGAAAGACTACACTTAACCCTATTAGAGCAGGTTAGACTGCTAAGAACACATCACTAATTTGATGCGCATTCACTAATAGCGTACAACAATACAATCCACTCATCAACGAATTTTATACCCCTTGAATTAATATTAGGACACTCATATTCCCGTAACCCTTACGATATACATTACAACAAAGAAATATACCAACAGTATACTAAGGACCATAAAAAAAGATTAAAAATAACTTATGATAAGGTAAAAAATAAATTAGATAATAACAAAGAACATTTAAGTGAGTTGAAAGTCTCAAAGGTACATTATGATAATATAAGTGTTTGGACAATTTTTTTTAATCATTGTAATCATTCAATTAACCATGTATGTATTGAACAAAATGTATTTTAGATGTAGAAACAAAGAAACAAATTTTAGTAATAAGAAACATGAAACAAAAAAAAATAAAGAAATAATAAATAAACCCTTAGTGACAATGAAATTTTAAAAATTAAGCAAAACCCTTAATTTTCATCTACGTCGGGAGGAGTTACATATCCCCCACATTAGAATATATATGTAATTAAATAAAACTATTAAGAAACTTAAGTTAGATGCAACAATGTAATTCAAGAATATATAAGGAAAAGGATAATGAAAGTTCACAAATAAGTTGTGAGAGCGGATGTGAATACAATGTATTTCAGACGCAACGTAATACTTCACGTGCAGGTCACAGTAGGTTATCAAACTACAATTATTAGAATTAAGATTGTTACTTTGTATTGTATAAAAAAATAAAGCAGACATGAGCTCTGCAGTTCACGCGAAATGTGAGGGGCAAGGACAACATAAATACCCTGGAGAGCCCAAAAGGGCCAGTCAGTCTTGAGATTCTCAACTTTAACATAGTTGTTAGTTCAGCTACTCGCCGTAATTTAGTTCAATTAAAATAGTAACTTCAACTTAGAATATTTTTGACCCACGAACTTGTAATTAAAATTTTAATATTGTAATTCAGTTTAAATAAATATTGTTAGTAGAGTTTTATAAGAAGACTTTTTAAAAAAGCAGTTCCTCGTTTGCAGGGCAAAAATGGATCCCACGTTGAAGTCCATTAATGTTAAAACAAAACTTGAAGGTACTCTTTCTTATTGTATGCACTCGTTGATATAGTTTTTCATTAATTTCAACATTAAATTTATACTTACAACTAGGGAGTTCTTTTATAAACACCCTGTATAATGAAATGGTATTAAAAGCGAGCCAAAAATTTAATAACGTTGAATAATTAGACTCAAGATAGTACAACATGTAAAGTAACAAAAGTAATACAATTCAGTAGATAAAATTAACTCTAATCCCACAACTGTAAACGGAGGAAGTATGTAGATTTTCTCGTGACTTACCCAGTATCAAATTAAGGTACTATAGAAAATGTTAAAATAGGAAATGTACATCTTATAAGTTCTTATTGAATGATTCTAAACTATTGAAAAGAAATCTAATAATTTGTAAATGGTTATTTTTTTTATTTATAAAACGCGTGGACTACGATTATTTAGTAGTCACAGTAATGCCCACATAAATCTAGTAAGTGGTAATGTTATCTTTGAATAGATCAAGTTTAAATAAGTAGTAATAGAAAAATTGCGTTTACCATTTATGAGAAAATTACGAGATGCTAATTGTCTGAGTTGCTTCATGAAACAAGCTAGGAAACGATGCGTGAAACTCGATAATTTATTATCGTCACGCATTGAGTCAAGTTAACATTCAAATCGCACGCCTCTTGGCTATTTCTAGAAAAAATAAAAATTAGAGATGGTATTAAGTTATACAAAGAAGATTGTAGATACCTTTTCATTTAAGCATTTAAGAAGTATGTGTGTTTACCATATAGTTTTCAGGTTAAAATTGTGGCAAGTAAAATTTTAAATTATTATTTAATATTTAATTAATGGAAATGTAGAACCCTAAAAATTTCACTTTTAAATTTGTTTATATTTGGAGGTGTTTTTCTGTTTAATTTTTAAGTTTTCAATATGATTTATTACATCTAGTTTACTTTTATTACCTATTACATTCCTGTTGTCATCATATTTTCAATCACTCAAAAACTGTATGTCATGAGTAAGTGTTAACATTTTCAAGTCATATTCATAATGTAAGTAGTATTTCTATACTGTTTTATATCTTGTTCACTAATTCTTCCCAATTTTAGTCCATGATTGAGGCATAAATTTGATGCCGAAACGTTAGAAAATAAATAAGAAATGACTCATTAGATTTTTCTTTACGAACGAATGCATCCTAAAATAATATTACAATTAAACAGTATACCTACTTTCGTATTGCTATGATAAGAGAGTAGTTTAAGGGTAGTTTAAGTCATAGGGGTTGTAGAATAAATGTAAATAATGTTAACGTTAAGAAAAACAAATAATTCCACCAATTATAGGAGTAAATCGATTATTTTACAAAAAGTCAATAGCGAGCACACTGTATATAAACGATATTTAATTTAATGCATAAGATAGAAGCTCATTTTGCAATAATCAAACACTATTGAGCTAATACAATAATGTATACGTCTTATAATACGCTTTAAGTTCAAGAAACGAAAAAAGATAAGGTTTTAAACGTAACAAATTGCATCAACATAAACACATTATCGGGAAAGATAAATAACTTGGTATTATATCTATTTAAGAATATCCTCAAAAATGTCAACGCATGAATAAGTAAACGCATTATAATACGTTATTATTAGAAAATCAATACGTGACTAGGAACATTACATTTGTTTAGAAATCCAACATATTTTTAATAGCAAATAAATAACAGACGGTTCGTTATACGATAAGCTTTGGACTACAAGCGAAATAAATATAAAATACGTGACGGAATGAAAAGAATATTTGGAAATTCTAAGATGAAACTATGTGTATTGTCTACGTGCGAGATTGAATGCAGGAACAACAATTAAAACCAGGGAATTTGATAAATACTAAGGTTTTTCGGAGATAAGCGGAAATTACAAACGTTTATCAATAGACACGCGATGCGCACTAATTAAAACATGCATAGGTGGAGCTTATAAATACGATAGGAAACTCAAACATAGACAGTCTATCTTCAACAAGGCAAGAACCACGTCGATATAAAGTAAAAATTTACGTACCAGTGATAATTTGTGAAAAGTCAATAATTTATTAAAAAGTGAAAGATTGAAAGTGCCAAATTTGTGCAACGAAAAATAGCCGTTCTACGCTTAGACGTAAGGTAAACTATTAATTAAATTTTATACTAGTATTCAACCATTAAGGGCTCCGAATAAAGGTCCGAAAAAAGGGTTCAAATAAAGATTTAAATGTACGTTTGAATAAATACTCTAAATGCATATTTAAATAATGTCTAAATAAATTATTACATGGAAATATAAAATAAACGTGAAGATACTTAAAGTTACTCCAGAAATCCGAGGGGAAAAATACAAGCAAACATTAATCCATCATTCTGTCCAAACAAGTGAAGCAAGTCGAGCTGTAACAATAAAGGGGTGCTGACCACAGATAATATAGGTCAATTCCAGTGACAAGCAAGGAAAACGCAGGTTAGAAATCTTAAACTTTTTATTAGTCAAAGACTGTTTCAATTTTAATATTTGCTATATATTATATATCTGTAAGAGTCAACAAAAAAGTCATTTGAGAATTTGAAAGATAGGGAAAGATCTTTGAACGTTCGAAAGGTACTTAAGAGTAATTAAAAAAATATTTTTGCTGGCTTTCAGGAAATTATAAATTTGGTGAATGTTAATGTTCTATTCAGGAGCTAAATTTTGAATTTACATAAAACTGTACATATTATCGATCATTATACTGTGTAATTTTGGATTGCTTCATTTGAATTATTTTAACAGATAGAAAGAAAAGAGGGTTAAACAATCTTTATTGTTGTGAAGTAGGGCATTCAGTGAGCTAGCCGTGAAAAAACAAATTCGAGGAATTATAGAATTTTGAAAGGGGTTGATATTCACACCAATAGATACGCCCATCATAAAAGAGTTATATCACAGCAAATGAGAATAGCAACACCATTTGTGGGGCGATATCACAGCAATAAAAATGGCGCCTAACGTGGTGCTTGAATTTTAAAAGGGCGATATCACAGTAATTAAAAATGGCGACCCAATCGTAGGGGCGAGAACACAACAAAAAAAAATTACAAATTTAAAAATCGTTGCGGCGAGAACACCATAAAAAAAGGTTTAGAAATTCGAAAATCGTAGGGGCACGAACAAATATAAAATTTAGCAATTCAGAAAGCGTAAAAGTTAGAAAATTTAAAATTTGCATATTTATTAAAATTTGATAGGAAGGAGTTTTTGAAATATTAAAATTTAAGATTTAGATAAAAATGGATGAACGAATAAGGGAAACTAGAGAAGCACTAAGGAATGAAGGGGTAGAAATAGGGTCTCAAGAAAGCGTGATTTTACATGATACACCGACGGAAATACAAAGGTGAGAATTAGCACGAAGTCAATGTGAAGAACAGCAGATATCACAACAATCCGAAATGATGTCAATTTTATTAGCATTATATAAAAAATGGAGCAAAGTGAAGAGGCCATCAAGATGCAGATTAATGAAAATGGAGAGAGGTTAGGTGCCGAAATAAAAAATATGAGCGACGGATTAAAAGAAACGAATCAAACAATCGCGGAAATTCAGATACAATTTCAAAATAAATTTATTAGAATCATGGACGATACAGATAAAGTTACGGACGAAATTTGGAAAGTTAAATTAGATCAGGAAACGTGTGAAAAGGAAACTAATGATAGGATTACAGATTTAGGTATAAAGATGCAGAAAATTCAAGGAAATTGTGAGATAGGATTTAATGATGTAAATAGAGAATTAAGTAATTTAAAATCAGACTTCGAAAATTTTGGTAAGAATAAGGGGCAATACATTAGGATAAATAGACCGGAAATATCAGTTGAGCAATATTCAAAATTTTACGGAAATAACAAGATGAATCCAAAAATATTTTTAAATAATATAAGAAAATTAATACAATGATCAACGGATGAAAGGTACAATTTAAACTTAGTTAGGTCAATGTTAAAAGGAGGCGCGGAAATTTGGTTTAACTTGATAGAAAATGAAATATGAACATTTCAGGAATTTGAAGTTAGATGTTTAAGACACTTTTGGGAGGACAACCAGCCGCACAAAGCAAGTGTACAAACTGTTCCCCTAGGGGCAAACGCTACCGTTTTTCAAACGGAAATATACGCCATACTGCAAAGTGTGCGGGAAAGTATAAGAGGTGTCTTTATTAAAAGACATATCTATATTGTGTCTGACAGCCAGGCGGCACTTAAGGCTCTAATAAGTCAGAAAGTGTCATCAAGACTGGTATAGAAATGTATTGAGGCACTTAATGGACTGGCACAGCAGAACTCTGTTACATTATAGTGGGTGCCAGGCCATCAAGGACTCGAGGAAAATGAAATTGCAGACGAACTTGTAAGACAGGGAGCGCAAGGGTCATTTATCCCAAACCTGCCTTGAGAGTCACAAAAGCTGCCATCCGTAACTATATTAGCGAATGGATGTGCAACCAACACCAAAGAGACTGGCAGATCAGACCAGGACTAACATATTGCAAGGCACTGGTAAAGGGGCCTAGCAAAAACAGAACCCAGGAATTGCTTTGTTTAAGCAGAGAACAGCTTAGAATCACTGTGGGGTTCCTGACAGGACATACTTATGTCAAGGATCACCTCCAGAGGGTGCACAAATATAACGGAGACCTCAAATGCAGACTTTGCTTAAGGAAATCGGAAACTGCAATGCATGTACTGTGCAGATGTGACGCGTTGGGTAGAACGAGACAGCGTCTATTCGGGCGACCAAAGGTAGACCCGAAGGAAGTAGATACCTTTTCATCGAGGAATCTGTACTCTACTATACGGGGTTCAGGTTTTGCAGACTAGGTATGATACATAACCAGAATCAGTACAATAAGCCGTTTAGGCTACAGTGCGGCGAAGCCGTTTGGCAGACGCACCCGCTAGGGGTAGTGGTTTTAGGGGGTATGCCCCTAGGAGAATCCCACACTTTGGCTATAAAAGCTTTCCACTATACCGAGTTCGGATAACTATAAAAAAAATATATACACAATGTTGGTGGCAAGATAAAGTAAAACGTATAGGCAACACGACAGACAAATAAGCAGCATAGATTGCCTATCACAAGACTAGCTAGAGACTGACATTATAATTTGAATTAGGGCCGCTATATTTGCGGCCAAGTCGCCAATGCTCCACCCGGAGGTACTACATTGGGTTTAAACGCGAAAAATAAACGTGCTTCTTATTAATTCTAACTTCATAATTAATCCGCCCTAAATAAAAATCTAACTAAAAATCTAACAAACTAAAATAAAAACTAAAAACAGGGTTTAAATAATGGTATCCCTAGCGTTGACTTTGGAGTGTGCCAGATCAACAAGACACAAGCAAAAATGAGAGGGGGAGGGATCCGTAATACCGGATAGCAGACGCCGGCTCTGCTTACCAGTGCGACCTGAAGGGTCGACTTAAAACTATCCAAATCTAGCTAGCTAATTTAAAATGGATTCAAATTTTCTAAGTAGTTGCCAAAAGTTTTAATAGTGAATCCAGCTATTTGCCTGCTCTATAAATTTACAAATTCGTCCTCCCTGATCTAAGTGTTTTATCCTAAATTTGTCTCTAACGTTCCCTATCATTCCCTAACAGACATAATATACATACAATCTTCTTTTCTATATATACTGCGGCCAAAAATTGACGACTGAACGTCAAACGAATTAAATCAAGCCACAAAACAATACAATGCAGGCAAAAATATAAGTGTAAAAATAAATATAAATATAATATAAATATATAAATAAACATATAATAAATATATAAATAAATTTCTGAATAAGCAAAAGCATGTAACAGTGCATATAGCAGCAAAAGCAAATACATTATCAGGTGCACTCGCATGAGCATTATATTGACTAGCGCCATTACACAAAAAACGCGCTTGTTAGATTATTTCAAAATCTGTTTAAAATCACAAATCCATGCTCATGCGAGTACAGCCGCCACAATTTTATTCTTACCTTCAATATAATTTTCTCCAGCATCTGAAGATCTGCTCGTATACATATATCTATTGGTTTTCTACCTTTATGGGGGAGTTGGATATCCACTGTTAAAGTCCCGGTGGATATGCACTAAATGTTCTGGGGGGATCACAATCACTATCACTTCACTTTTAAGTCCTGTCGGTATGCGCGGTTTCACTTTATTTTATTATTTCTTTATTTATTACACTTATTTAAATTAATGAGGTTTCCTGCTTTAGTTTGTTGTTATTTATTTGTTTCGTTTATTCCCGATTTTCTGCGCGTAGAAAGTGGGACAGTGATTGTTTTAGTGTGTTCGTCGTGCATATTAGAGTTTTGGGTATACCTATTTAATTATTATAATTATTGGTTTTCTTTCTTTTTCTTTTTTTTTGTTGGTTTTTTTGTTTTTTTTTGTTTTTTTAGCAGGTTTTGGTTATAATGCTCTTATCATGTCAAACTCACGCCAGGTCGAATCTATAATTTTTCAATCTTCCCACCATCCCCTCCCGATTCACACACGATTATCACCGTCTAATCTCGCAACCCTTCCTGCGAACTCTCTAAAGGCTGTCCAGAACGCCTTCTGGTTAGCCACTTCCCCGACTTCCTCTAGGCTCTTTGGCCATGCTAGACCTACGATAGCTCATTTCGTATCAGCCAACTCTCGATTTACCGTTTCGAGCGGGCAGTCGAAGAGCACGTGCTCTGCGCTTTCCGCGCCCTCACCGCATTCACAGCGGTCGTTGTTGGTTAACCCGAACCTAAGTAAAAACGCTTTCAGGGCGCCGTGCCCTGTTATCAACTGAACCATTTTATGATCGAGTTTTACCTCGATCTTGCCTCTAGCTTCTAAGCTCGGTATAAATTTGTGGGTCAACTTGCCCGTGGCAGCGTTGTTCCATCTCTCTTCCCATTGTCGGATTGGCTTTTCACGCAGCTTTCATTTAATCAAAGACTTCGGTATCGACGAATGTGATATTCGGAAGTCTCCCGTCGCGGCCTCTTTAGCTAATTCATCAGCCCTATCGTTTCCTACGTTACTATTGTGCGACTTGACCCAACAGAACTTTAAACGTCGAAACTCGAGCGCCGTACGCGCTATCCTCTAGACGTCCGCTTGAAGGTCTGTCGAGGTGTTCATGTTTGTTAAAGCTGTCAGCGCCGATTTAATATCACTGATTATATAATACTCGTCTCTGCCCGTATGGTTTATTACGTAGTCGATAGCCGCTCGTATGGCTACCAATTCGCACTGGAAAATTGTGCTCCAGTTCGCGAGTTTGGTTTGAAACCTAAACACCTCCCTTTCCTGCTTATACACCACAAACGCCGCGCCTGCTTGCTCATCGTCCATACGTGAACCGTCCGTATAAATTCTGATACCCATCGCGTCCTCATCATCTTCGACAAATTCGATTCCTCTAATATCAGCCGGGTGCCTCAACTCAAATACAACGATCTTTCTTGCAATTTCCCTATTACCAAGATTAAGATCTTCGATAATTTCGCGCCCTTTTCCTATATCTATTGATCGCCTATCTCTAATCTCCCTTACGACATATTCGATAGGGAGAGTCCTACTGATCACCAAGACCGCCTCCGTGGAGGTGGTCCTGTACGCCCTCGCCGCTTTTATTGCGGTTATGCATTGTACGCTCGTCAATTGAGGCACCTCCCTGACTTTATAACCTTTTGCCCATACAGAAGCTGCGTACAGCATCGCCGTCCTCAGCGATTCGCCCCTGAAACCCCACTTGGTTTTAGCCGCCGCCATCGTTTTATTTGATATTTCGCCGCTCTTACTTTTTACGTATTGTACGTGCGCTTTCCAATTTAATTTATCGTCGATCTTGACGCCGAGGTAGGTAATACAATCTTTAAACGAGATTTTCTTCCCTCCTAGCTCTAGCCTAGGAAGTCTCTGTCCTGGTTTCGTGCCGAGATAAAGCGCCTCTGACTTCGCCGTGTTAAATTTTAATTATACCGCCTGCGACCATTCGTGTAATTTATTAAGCGCCTGGTTCGGTTTTGTGCGCATATCCATTAAAAATCTCGATCTTACAATTAAAAGCGTGTCATCCGCAAACCCAACGATTGAGCATCCTGCGGGCAACTTGACCCTAAAGATGCTCTCATACAACAATTTCCAAAATGTGGGACCAGAACATGATCACTGCGGGCATCTCCTTTCCACCTCACGCGACAGAACTTCACCCGGAATTCCAACCTGTGCCAATCGCCCCAAGAAATAACTCTTGACCAAGGACATCAAGTTTTGCGGACAACCCCTACGATCTAACTCGCAAACGATTAATGGCCACCAAGCAGCATCAAATGCTCCTGAAATGTCCAAAGCAACAACGACACAGTACTCTTTAGCATCTCTCGCCTGCTTTATTTCCCCAACAACGAACGCTAACGCGTCGATAGTCGACTTGCCTTTCACGAAACCAAACTGTCGGTTATTAAAACCGCCGCTGTTTCGCACTAGGTGCTCAATACACGTAG
This sequence comes from Platerodrilus igneus, assembly GCA_036346225.1. Lineage (NCBI taxonomy): Eukaryota > Metazoa > Arthropoda > Insecta > Coleoptera > Lycidae > Platerodrilus > Platerodrilus igneus. The sequence continues at coordinate 6,465,485 of JARFIW010000012.1, read as the reverse complement.
TCATAACGCGATCTAAAACTTTCCCCAGCACCGGTAGCAAGCTAATTGGACGATAGCTGCCCGGATCTGACGCATCCGTCTTTTTAGGTTTGGGTATAAATTTCACGTTCTGAATTTTCCAGCAACGCGGAAAAACACCCCTTTCTAAACACAGATTAAACAACCCGACAAAGACACACGGAGCTAACAGACACGCTTCCAGAGCTGCGTCTGAAGTGATTCCATCATGCCCCGGTGCCTTCTTAGGATTCATCCTCCTAAGAGCTCTGACGACCTCGTGAACTAGGATTGCCTTATCGGCACCTGTTCCTTGCGCCTCTGCAGCTTCCCGACGTACTAAATCGTGCGACCCTTCATTCCCCTCGGGATTATCCGATGGGAAAGATTTCTCTAGTAAATATTCCGTCGTGGTTTTAAAACCTTCCGTGTATTCGCCATTTGTTTTCTTTATATTACTTAGCGCGATTTTTTGTTGTTTTCCTCTAATTACGCGGTATGCGGTTCCCCAGGGTTCTTTCTCTGCGTTTCGCGTGCAGAATTCTTTAAATTTATTCGTTCGCGTTTCTTCTATTAATATTTTATATTCGCCGTAACTTTGATTATATTCTATTCTCCGTTGTTCTCTTATATCTCCCGAGGCGCGTTGATAGCGGTGCCTTAGGGTACGCGTTTCTGCCCGCTTGGTGGTTAGTTCCCGGGTCCACCACGGTACGCTGTCTTTAAATGTTCTCTTTTGCGGCATGTAATACGACGACCCGTCTACCACCGCGTCGTTTAGTTTTTTTGCGAGTGTTTCTCGTCTGCCTCTTGGCAGTTAAATAGCTCATTTTCGAGCACAAAGATACTTTCGCCAAATTTTTGTTTAAATCGCTAGAGACTGACACCCTAATGTGGTAACTTACGTTAACAATTGTTTACTCGATTTCTAAATTCCTAAAAAAAAGCGTTAACGGACAAATAACAATATTTAGTCATAATTGTTCCATATACTAGGAGAACCACACCATGGTAAAGAATTTGTTTAGGTCCTATTTGGTAATTACTCTTTAAGGGGTACTACTCAGGACATGATCATATCATAACACCCAGTTAAATAGTACTTTAATGGTAAACGAAATCCAGCAATGTGCATTGTTGGATTCTCTTATAATGACCTAAAATAGGTTAAATTTCGGCATTCTAAGTTACTAAACCGCGTTGAAGTACCGTTACTCAAGTAATCCAAAAATTATAAGTGTGAATTTAGATACTCAAAGTGATCAGGACTAATGGATATTTCAAGTATAATTAAACATAGTGGCAAAAAACAGTTTACTTCAGCTTTAATTATCATTAACGGTAACTACACATATGACAAATTGCTTTCCTCGGAAAGAAATTGCACGTGGGGGAACAAATATACTAATGACTAGCTACATAGAAAAAACATGGTGGTAATTTGCTGCTCCAGAGTACAATTGCTTTACTGATGGATGGATGCGAATAAACTGGTTACATTTAAGCTCGTCGTGGTGTGCTAGCTTATCATCGTTGTTGGAAGCTGTGTATACCTGCCTGGTGCTAATACAAGGTGTGGTTGACCTACCCGGTGCCGATGTGGAGTGTAGTTCACCAGTTGGGTACCCCATTAGTTCTGGGACGAAACGCGGGTCGACGTTAAAATAGGACATAGGCAACCAAACAAAAGCACGATTAAAGATTAACCAACTAACAAACACAACTTACACGACTCTCACAAAAAGGTCTCAAATCTAACAAAGTGAGCACAAGTTCGTGAACGCTTCACTTGCAGTCTCCAGTTTGATTGCGTTGTTGCTAGAATACGAATCCAATTTAAACATAATGCGTACCGTTGTCATGATAACCATACTGTATAGTGCAGCAGCATGAAATACATATACACTCATTGCATCTTTCACTCAGAGCAACTCTTGCGTTTCTATAAATTCGAGTTTTGTTGGTAGCATATTTAAGCGCTCAAGAAACTGTATTATTTAATAACTAAATATAAATTTTAAAACCAATTTGTGGTTAAGTATTTACAACTTCATAAAAGGTGTTAGAAAATTATAAAATACTGTTGCGAGCTACTATTAGGCAACCCGCTAAACACACAAGCGCCGTAAGCACTGCATATTCTCCAGAGACCGAGAATATTTTAGAAATTACTGGAGGATGAATCATCCTTTTTAATTCAGGGTATAAATAAGACCGATGATGAAGTACAGAGTTGGTCTATATCAGAATGTCGAATATAAATTATATCGTGTAAAGTTAAATAGTTGAGTTTTTGGAAGTCCAAGAGTAAACATAAATGTTATATTATGTGAACGTGTCTAATGTACATGCACCTTGTAGAATACATAAATAGGCAAAAGTGTAATAAATAAATAGTTGTGCTAGTGTTGTTAATAGACCTATGGTTAAGAATTATGTTTAAGAAGATATTAGTGCTTGTAAATTCATTAGTGTAATAGTGCTTCATTGTTAAGTGGACTGAAAACATCTACAAATAAGGCATATACTGTTAATTAGACTTGTGAACAGTGAGCGATAAAGACCTTTGTTATTACTTGTTTTAAATTAGTGAAACGCGGTAGTAGTAGCCCGCTACAATACAATTAGAACAACGATACTTAGTAGGACAGTAGATTAAAAGCATTTTTTAACAAACGTATAGCATTGAATATTAGTACTTATACCTTGACGACTTCGTTACATGAAATAATTCGTGCAGTGATTGTTACAACAATAATAATTGTTTATCTATAAAAGAAAAAAGCAAATTAGTATACCACTTTTTCTATGTTTTAAGTTTTCAAATCAGAGTAAAGAAGTAACATTTCACCTGCGTCACTCGACAAGCTGCGACTGATAGACACTATTACAGTAACGTGCAAAATCAGGAAGCACTAAAATGTAGGTAGGTAAATTCATTTAATGTTAAAACCAGAACGTTGTTTCATTAAACTACATTACAAGCTAAATTCTCTCACTACTGCATACAATACAATGACAAGCAAGCATATGGAGAGCGAGAAATTGCAAGCGCAAACCCGCGTATATTATTTTAATTAAGTGAACGAACATATATGGTTAATTTAATGTTATTAAAAATAAAATAAGGATAAAATATTGCACGCAATGTAATAAGGTGTAAACGACTTCCTTATTACTAGAGATGGTGAATATTGTTCGCTCTGCATTAGTCAACTTCAATGGGTGTCGGTATACTGAAGTGCTTTCCATACCAAAAAGTCATAAAACGAATTCTAGTCAAAGAAAATAAAGTACAAATTATTATAGGAGAGTGTATTACAAACTAAATAAAGCTTTTCCATACTGATGCTTTCTTTTTTAGTATTTATACCTATCGGTGTTACCGGCAGGGTGTCGAATGTCGGAGGTTCTATGAAAATCATAAACAGGTGTACAACTTTAAATGTAATGAGAATACAATACAATACAAAATTAAGTGCCGTACCCAAGACAATACGAGATAAAAACATACAAGCTTAAATATACCAAAATAAAAGAAATATATACAAGAATAAAATATGAGGTTACAATTTCAGCTTATTAACTATGTAGACAAGACCCGGTATGCAACGTCGCTAAAAGAGTGATATGAAAATGGCTGCTCTGAGAGCGTCACTAAAAGAGTGCTGTGATACAGATACAACAAATTGTAAAACTTGAAATTGTTCACTTACTCTCCTTTCTAACTTTGCCTGGCTAGCTCAACGGAATTGACGGAGTTTTCAAAATGAAATCAAACACAGCAATATCACAAAGCATTTATACAATATGAAATATTTTCTCTCAAACAAAAAAGCATATAGAATATTTACAACATCGTTTCTTTCAAACATAAAATAATTTCTAAAAAAAAATGTTCTTTACCTTGTTTTAAACTTACAGAATTAAACTTCTTTTTTTATGGATGGTTTACGGGGTTTTGTTTATTGCCACGCTTGGAAGGTTTGTTTGTCCAAAAATCCTTGACAGATAATCTAATAAAGGGTCAAAGTATTTCGAAATCGGATCACAAACTTTCCTGGAAAAAAAATCTTTTACAAAAAAAATATTATATGATTAACACTTATTTTTCTACCTTAAACCAAATACAAATACTCCAATATCAGCTAAAACTAAATTCAAAACTCATACTTGCAGAATCCACAAAAACGCTGCTCGTAATTAAATATCTTCTTATTTTAAATTGATCTCCAAATCGGCTTACAAGTGTGTTTCCAAATTAAAATGTCTGATTTTTAATAGCAATTATTAAAGTACATTTTTGGGTTAAATCTTCTTTTCAATTATTCAAAACATGTTCAAATCAGTTTATCTTTAGTTATTTTGAGGTCATGTAATTTGATTCTTAAAAAACATGATGAATTTTTTTATAAGATATTAAGTAAAGCTAACTCTTTGTTGAATGATGCAATTTTATAAGACGTTAAATAATCAAATTTTTTTGTGAAGTAGACGTAGTACAACAGATGACTATAATTAAAATATGAAATATGAATTATTTATAAAGCATAAACTTTATAGTAAATTTGTGTAGAAGTATTCCATCTAGAGATCTTTCCATCCAACTTTACCTTGGGCTTCCATCATTAATAAGAAATTCTCGACCTTGTGATATCAGGTAAGGGTTTATGATATATGGTGGTGCAATTTGCTATCTGATATTCACGAGGGATGTTACAACATTTCAATACACTAATTTATCTGTTTCCAGAACTTTCTATTCTAAATCTTACGTAGTATTTTTGGAAATTCTTATTAGCGTTCAAATTTGCAGAGTTCCATCACCTCGTTATTTCGTTTCAGTTATTCGTGACGCGCATTGTGTGTTCTTGTTTAACACCCAAAGTTAATGTAGCGCATCGCTTCTTTCCAACAGTGAATGCAAAAAGTAATAAATAATTTTTATCAGTTTTTACGGCTTTTTCAATGATCGGCCGCTTCTTGAAATAAAATGTTTCATTATTAATTAGATATTACGTAGTTCTAAATACCGATGAATCACTCATCCTTATATATTCTTGATATTCTAGAAAATTCTTTATATAAAATTAATTTCTGTAATCCACGGGGTAATTAATTTAAACTTTAATTGCTATTTATTGCCAAAGGGTTGCATTTTATAGATATATTTTCTTTCGTGTTTCAGTACACAACATTTATTAAAATTGGGATTTAAAATACACGTTGATTGTACTTTCTTAAATTAAATGCGTAAAGCTAGTGCCATTTACAGCAAATCAAAAGCATTTTTATCAAAAATGTATCAATAATTAAGAAGTGAAACTAAATGGATTTGTATTTATTTTAAAACGATTGATTTGCGTTCACATTTAATGCGTTTTACGGTAACTTATAATTAATTATTTTTACATATACAACTTACGTTACTTGATATTTATTTACAATACGCATATATCATACAGAGTGATTATTTATACACGGGTAATTACATTTTTTGCTTGCACCTCAAGGAGTAAAATTACGCTTGTATTATACAGGGCGTAACCATAAATTTACGAAAAAATTTTATTTTTCCGGATTCTATTATGTTTTAATGGGATTTATTTGTAGAATTTGGGTTTCAATGACTTCTCATGACCCCTTATCACGTCATTATATATATTGCTGTGACATCCCCTTTACAAGCCCCACGATTGGGCATCATTAATATTGCTGTGAATTGCTCCTCGATTGGAATTACCATTAATATTGCTTTGATATTCCCCTTTCTTTCTATCTGTTGAAATAATTTAAATAAAGCAATCCAAAATTACACAGTATAATGATTGGTAGTATGTACAGTTTTATATTAATTCAAAAATTAGCCCCTGAATAAATTATTCACATTCACCAAGTTTAATTTTTCTGAAAGCCAGCAAAAATATCTTTGTAATTACTCTAAAGTACATTTCGAACGTTCAAAGATGCTTTTCCCTATTTTTGAATTCTCAAATGACTTTTGTTGACTCTTACAGATATATAATATTTAGCAAATATTAAAATTGAAACAGTCTTCGACTAATAAAAATTTTAAGATCTCTAACCTGCGTTTTCCTTGCTCGTCACTGGATAGTTACGTTTCCTACTTCACTTGATTTACCAGAATAATGGATTAATGGTTGCTTGTATTTTTCCTCTTGGATTTCTGGTGTAACTTTGAGTATCTTCACGTAATTTCAGACGTACTTTTAAATATGCGTTTAGAGTATTTATCCAGATGGACCCCTTTTTCGGATCTTTATTCAAATACGTTTGCTTGCATCTTTATTTAAATACGTTTACTTGGATGTTTACTTGAAACCGTTTACTTTTCTTGGATGTTTATTTGAAGCCCTAAATTTGTTAAATATTTAAAATAAAATACAATTAATAATTTATATTACGTTTTACGCGTAAAAACGGCCTATTCTTTGTTGCACATATTGGCACTTTCAAACTTTTACTTTCAATAAATTATTTACTTTTACTAATTATTACTGGTACGTAATTTTCACTTTAAATCGACGTGATTCGTGCATTTGTTGAAGATGTACTGTCTATTTTCGACTTTGATATCCTATTTATAAGCTCTACCTTCCAACGCTCCAATTTGCGCGCATCACGTGTTTATTGATAAACGTTTGTAATTTCCACCTATCTTTGTAGAACCTTGGGATTTCTCAAATTCCCTGGTTTCAATTGTTGTACTTTCATTCAATTCCGCACGTCGACATTCAATATATCATAGCATCTTCTTAGAATTTCTAAATATCCATTGCAATTTTGTCACGTATTCATATTTGTGTCGTTTATAGTTTAAGGCTTATCGTATAGCGAACCGCATGTTATTTATTGTTTGTTATTTGAAATGTATTGGATTTTCATGTAAATATAATTTCTAGTCACGTATTTATTTTCTAATAATGACGTATTAGAATGCGTTTACTTATTCATGCGTACACATTTTGACGAAATTGTTAAATATCTAGAATGCCAGTTTATCCATTTTTTTCGATAATGTGTTTATATTGAGGCAAATTTGATGCGTTTAGAACCTTATTTTTTACTCGTTTCTATTTAATTTTGAACTTATAAATTTAACTTAAAACATATTATACGACGTACACATTCTTATTTTAGTTAAATATTATCTAATTATTAAAAATGAGCTTCTTTCTTATGCATCAAATTAAATATAATTTATATACAGTGTACTCGCTATTGACCTTTTGTAAAATAGTCAATTTATTCCTATAGTTAGTGGAATTATTTGTTTCTCTTAACGTTAAAATTATTTATATTTATTCTACAACCCCTATAACTTAATCTACCCTTAAACTACCCTCTTATCATAGCATTATGTATATTGTTATGATAAGAGAGTTATTTAGGAATATATTGAGTCATAATGGTCACACAATACATGTGAATAATACTAGGAGTTAGAAAACTACATTTATTTAGCATGAAAAATATGTAATTTGCAAATAATGCAAAGAGCAAACATTTAACACTCTGTATAAGGATTGCAGGTGACTTCAATTAATGCCGGGAAGCATATCTCACAACAATAAACACACATTCAGCAAAAGAAATAACTCTACACACAATCAAACTTGTCTTATACCAAAAAGCATTCATAAATTGTAAATAGATACGCGTTAAATGCAGTAAAAGCTAGAAAATCATGACACAATTCCCATTAAAATTAAACATGCGATAGTGAAAGGAGATAGCATAGCGTTCTGATAAGAAACGCATCTTTCGAAATAAATACGTTTTGGAAACGCATTAGAAATTCCTGCAATAACATCAAAACAGACGGTCTAAATTAAATACAGAAATCGTTCTGGCAAATTATTATTAGACGTATACCTGTAAAAGCCCAAAAGTATTCAAAGCATCCTATGGCTGGTCGTAAACTTTGAACAAACAGCGCCGATAACCAATGAATTTTTATATGGGGCGTAGATTATATAACACGCTAATTTGATAAGCAGACAGTCTTCATTCGAACTAAGCACAATCGACATCACTTAGGTCAAGAATTTACGCAACGAGTGAATATAAAAATTGAGCAAGAATTAGTTATAAACAAATTGATCGATACTATAAAACTACAGTTATCCTTTCAACTAGAATTTATTGTAAAGTTACGTGGATGACATAATTTGTTCCGTTCCAAAAAACAAAATTGAGGAAACTTCTACGGTATTTAACAAATTTCATCCAAAACTTTAGTGTACCATTGCCATTGAAAATAATAGAAATATAAATTTTTTAGATACGATAGTTATTAGAGATTCTGATAAAAAAACTTATATTTGATATATACAAGAAACCCACAAATTCAAGCCGCTATCTAAATTTCAACTCAAACCACTTTTTCAACCACAAAATTAATGCCGCCTTAACATTAAAGGACAGAATTAAAAAAATTTGTAATCCGATTTTACTTGAAACAAATCTTAAACATCTACAACAGACACTATTAAACAATGGATACCCTAAAGAATTAACCAATAAATTGATTTACCAAAAAAAAACAGTCACAGCCTGAAAATATACAATCTCAACCTATCAAATATAAAACACTACCATACATACAACAACTAACACCGTCTTTAATAAAAATATTAAAAACTTCAAAAATAAAAATTTCAACTAAATATGAAAATAACATCAAACGCACTTTTACAAAAATCCAAGACAAAACTCCAAAAGCACTACAAAGCAACAACTTATATAATATTCCCTGCAGTTGCAACAAACAATGTATAGGTCAGTCCAAACAGTGGTTGAGAAATAGAATTATACAACACAAAGTAACCGAAAACTTAATAAACGACCTTGTGCTTTATCTATACATTTAAATGATTATCACCACCAAACAGACTTTGAAAATACAAAAATATTAGATATAGAAAAAACATATAAAAATAGACTATTTCTAAAAAGCTACTATATACAAAAACCACCCAACCTTATTAATTTTAAAACCGATATAGACAACCTAAACAAAAGTTATGCATTTCTATTTTTTTTTAATAATTTATAACAACACTAGCACTTAACTTAATTAAAATAATCATAAAACCGTTACATACACTAAAAAGACATATTTAATATCCACCACACTCAGACAGTAGTACCACCCACACATTTACAACCGAAGTTAAATTAAAAATTAGATATAAATAAAAGTATTATTAATGTTTATGGTAGATTATTATTATTTAACAACAATTTTTTCTTTTGCAATGCTTTCAATTTTTATATTTTAAACTTCCAATTATAATTAACTGTTAGAAATTTAGTATTAGTATTAGTATAGCATTTTCTATGAAAATAAAATAATGTACAAATTCTAAGACCATATTATAACATTAAGAATCATATGTCAAGTAAATGTAAGTTTAGATATAAGAAATTCTCCAAATATTGTAACCTTTAAATTATATTTTGGAACTAAGTTTAAGGAAACATATTTTTCGAAACGTCAGTTAAAATGACATTTATATAAATATTGTATTTGGACGAAATAAATCCCACAAGATTTCAAAATATATTTATTTACATATTAATACGTCCAGGAATATGCTACGAAACATATATATATATATATATATATATATATATATATATATATATATATATATATATACAGGGTGAGTTTTAGTGTGGCAACGGTCGATAACTCCGTTATTATAAAAGCTACGTAAACCAAATTTGGAGGCGTATTAGGCATGCCTAAAGTGCACAGTTTAAAAATATTTGGAAGCATACAGGGTGTTTCATAATTCCAGGGCATATTAAACTTATATTTTTTTTAATGGAACTCCCTATATATTATTAGATTTTTGGAAAGCCCACAAAAAGAGCTTTAATTTAATATCAAATTGTATTTATCTATTCCTCTTAGTTTTTGAGATATTCAACTGTTTTTAGAAGAAATGACTCCGATTAGATACATTGCCACTGCACTAATACACAACTTATGTTAATTTTCAAGATGCATAAAATTTTACCATATACCAAAGTATATCTGTAAATATCACTTTTTTGAAATTTCTTCCCAGTATACAGGGTGTGTCAGGTTTCGCAAAATGCAATTTTTAAAATTTTTTTTAAATGGCACCCTACCAATTTTATTGCTACAATGGATAGTTCAGTAAGTGTCCTTTCATTTTTGTTAAGCATTCTCTATACCTAAATCCATTACTTTCTGAGATATTTTTGATTTTCTTCAAATTTTATGAATGTTTTTAATATACATAACTAAAAATAACTCACTATTGGAGAATATTATAAAACAATTAATACATTTTGATTAACAATCAAATACAGTTATCCAATAACAATTTTCACTAAAGATATAACAACCTACAATAATACGCTATCAACAGAATTCTGCCAGATCAACAATATGCATTTTATAGAAAACGTTCAAACAGGAAATCAGGTAGGCTTTGAAAAAAATAACAATTACAATCAAAATGTCATTTAAGTTTATTAATTGTAGTGTGTTGTCATTTAACACATTATCAGTTCTGTTTTAAATGTAATCTTTGAAGGAGTTTTCAAAATGAATTTTACCGTGGAACAACAAATAGATATGATTTGGGTATTGGGAGAAAGTTTAAGAAATTTCCTACTTGCATCAAGAATATACCAAGAGAGATATCCTGTTAAATGACAACACACTACAATTAATAAACATAAATGACACTTTACATGTAATAGTTATTTTTTTAAAAGCCTGCCTGATTTCCTGCTTGAACATTTTCTATAACATGCATATTGTTGATCTGGCAGAATTCTGTTGATGGCGTATTTTTGTAGGTTGTTATATCTTTAGTGAAAATTGTTATTGGATAACTGTAGTTGATTGTTAATCAAAATGTATTAATTGTTTTATAATATTCCAATAGTGAGTATTTTTAGTTATGTAAATTAAAAACACTCATAAAATTTGAAGAAAATCAAAAATATCTCAGAAACTAATGGATTTAGGTATAGGGAATGCTTAACAAAAATGAAAGGACACTTAATGAACTATCCATTGTAGTAATAAAATTGGTAGAGTGCCATTTAAAAAAAATTTTAAAAATTGCATTTTGCGAAACCTGACACACTCTGTATACTGAGAAGAAATTTCAAAAAAGTTATATTTACGGATATACTATGGTATATGGTAAAATTTTCTGCATCTTGAAAATTAACATAAGTTGTGTATTAGTGCAGTGGCAATGTATCTAATCAGGGTTATTTCTTCTAAAAACAGTTGAATATCTCAAAAACTAAAACGAATAGATAAATACAATTTGATATCAAATTAAAGCTCTTTTTGTGGGCTTTCCAAAAATGTAATAATATATAGGGTGTTCCATTAAAAAAAATATAAGTTTAATATGCCCTGGGGTTATGAAACACCTTGTATGCTTCCAAATATTTTTAAAATGTGCACTTTAGGCATGCCTAATATGCCTCCAAATTTGGTTTACGTAACTTTTATAATAACGGAGTTATCGACCGTTGCCACACTTAAAACTCACCCTGTATATATATATATATATATATATATATATATGTGTGTATATATTAATTAAATTTATTGGAACTTGGTCATTTTCAACTATCTTAGTTATATGGTGTTTGTTATGATGAAATGAAACTGCTCAATCAATCATTTTAATTCAATACATATGACGCGTTTCGGCTATCCATTTTCAAATATGTTTCTAAAAATATTATTACACAAATTACTATTAATAAAAATCTAGATTTATATATACCTTAAGTTAACAATATAAAAAGTTATTAAAACTATATTATTTTACATCTTCACTAATCCTAACCTTAACTTATCTGACTACATCTGTCATTCAACAACCTTTAAATATCCTAATTACCACTGGTAGAAACTAAACTAGATACTATAAATTATACTATATAGCAGATGGTACATGAGAATATTTCTACTAGTTTTTTTTTTATTTATTTATTTTGGTGAATTAAGTTGTGGTATATATTGCAGAAATCATCTTGGTCATTTTTTGAATTTACGGCATTTCGGTTTTTGGTTGTATTGTTTCTAAAAGGTTTCTTTTCTTATCATTAACTGCGGTATGTCTGTATCCTGAGTACCGCAGTTAATGATAAGAAAAGAAACCTTTAGAAACAATACAAACCAAAAACCGAAATGCCGTAAATCAAAAATGACCAAGATGATTTTGCAATATATACCACAACTTAATTCACCAAAATAAATAAATAAAAAAACTAGTAGAAATATTCTCATGTACCATCTGCTATATAGTATAATTTATAGTATCTAGTTTAGTTTCTACTCAGTGGTAATTAGGATATTTAAAGGTTGTTGAATGACAGATGTAGTCAGATAAGTTAAGGTTAGGATTAGTGAAGATGTAAAATAATATAGTTTTAATAACTTTTTATATTGTTAACTTAAGGTATATATAAATCTAGATTTTTATTAATAGTAATTTGTGTAATAATATTTTAGAAACATATTTGAAAATGGATAGCAGAAACGACGCATATTATGATTATAATATTATATATATATATCATATATATATATATATATGATATGATGACAGCCAGTACTAAAGAGATGGTCAAGAAAGGACGAATATTATCTATATATATATACTCCACCTGTGTGTATATATATATATCATAATTTGATATGATGACGCCGTACTCGGTGTAATGACGTTTTCTTTAACTCCACCTGTGTGTTTTCTAATCAAATTTAAATCTCACTAATTTTATTATTATGCCACGGCTAGCCTTTATTATTCTACACAGAGTGCACAACGTTACGATCAATGTTATGATCAATGTTTTTCTTCTTCTCCACCCCTTTATGATTACCTCTTTGTTTGAATTATAAAACGAAGACAATTAATTTCATATAATGAAAAGAAATATTATTTACAAGTTTTGAAAAATATTAAAGACGCTCCTCAATCAATCAATATCATATGTATCATTTACCCCAAAATTTATATGCTTTGAAATCAATCTAAAGTCATCAAAAACTACCCTTTTTACCAAAGAAACCTCGAACGTTCTGGATCCCTTTAAAATATTACGTACTTTTAACGTATACCATGTTTGTTGCTGACTTCGTTACACTTTTTATATCAATCGAATAAATTCAGGATTGAAAGTTAAATAGAAAAAAATATCTTAAAACTAATTAGATCTGACCTGCTACAGGTTCTTCTTCAGATTGTGGAGCAACAGCCCTTTGTTGTCCTCATTCATCTATCACTGCTCTGTTTAGTTGAACCCCTCGTTTTCCATAAATTACTTCGTGCTTCTTTATTGATTCTCGCAACTCAAAATTGTACCAGAATTGTACCAAAATAGTCGACGCTGATTTAAAATATCATATTAATCCATTTAAAATATCCCCACATTCGAATTATTATATCTATCCACACATTTAAAGTATTATACCATCCATTCAAATTATAAAAAAAATGTACCTTAGATTCGAAATATTCTCATCATCACATTAGGAATGTCCATGCATTCGAATTATATCATATACTCGAAGCCGTTAAACGGCAAAAGAAGTCTTCATATTTGTAGCACTATTATCACTTGATATATTTTATTAAATATTTAACATTACGCATGACTTTTGATTCACAGTGGCGCAGCTTCGTCCTGCTTGAGTTTTAAACTGAACTCTCTTATCATTGCTCGCTGTTAAATATAGGCTCTTCCCACTTGCATGTGGGTTGGGTTTTCAACAAGTCTGTAGATATCTTAACCAAGAAGCTCTCTGTATTTCGTGCATCTTGAAGTGGTTTCTGATGTAATATACTTGGCTTTCCGTGTAATGTGTTTATTTGATTCGCTATCTTGACCATACGTTGTTTTGTTTAAATATCATCTTTTCCATAATTAAACAAAATACATAATGTAACTTTAATTTTACTTTTGTTTATTTATGAAACTGCATTTTCTTATCAAAATGTTTATTATTCATGCGTAATTTGCGTAAGGCTTTGTTGGGTTTTATCACTTATCTTCGTATTATATTATAACTTATTAGAACACTTCTCAATGCGTGTTTAATTACATTTACTATCATTTTCTCCTGAATACGCGTACTTTTACTGAAAGATATTCTTATTTGCATTACTTAATATTAATAAAGATCTATATACCGAGTATTGAATACTTGTTATTTACCTAATGTATGAATTATCTATTTTCCTGCTACTATTGTTGTAAGATATGCTTATTCGCATTGTTTAAAGCTATCTATGATCTATATACAGGGTGTTAAATATTTACTATTTACATAATTACATAAATGCAGTTTTCTGTTTCCTATTGCAATTTATGTTTACTACACGACCCTTGCTACATAATACACCCCTAAACAACTCCTTATCACAGCAATATATATATATATATATATATATATATATATATATATATATTTATATGATATTTATACAGACCTATCTATTTCTCTAACCCTACGTATACCTATCTATCCAACCTATCACTCTTTATCTAACCTATCCCTACCTATTTTATCTATCTCTAATTATTTCTATTTATCTACTCCTATCTTTATTTATAACTATCTATTCACACCTATCACTATTTATCTATCTATCTTTATCTATACCTCTTTATTCACACCTTATTTTATCTCTACCTCTAACTATCTCCCGTCATTTATCCTATTCCTAATTCTACTTCTCTATCTACACCTATCTCTCTCCCTATTTATTTAAATCTAATACTTTTCTTGATCCTCAATGTCCTTCTTCTTACAATTTTAATAAACTTCATCCATGTTTTTCCTCCTTCTATTTCTATACTCATTATCCTTATTGCTCCGCAGAAAATAAAACTATCCTTACTGTCCTGATTCTTACATATTTCTTCCTATGTCCCTATACTTGTATGGTTCGCATTCATTATCACTACCTTTGATGTGGACAAACCAAACGATACCACCTTATCACTTTTAGCTTTTCCCTCTATGGAAAACTCTTTTTCTCTTCTAGACTCTTTATGTACTACAGTTACCCCGTAAAAATCTCTTAAATTCAATTTATCAAAATCATCCTTGCCACTTATCCTCTTTATGCCTACTTTCAAATCCTATGTGTAACTTGACGCTGTGCTCGCCTGTACCCCTACTAATACAGAATGTTTGTTCAATACTGCTTGTACCTTTTCTAACTTTTCTTCAGGACATTTAATTGTGTCAATCTCTTTCATCTCTCCCTCATCTAACTCCATAACATTAACACATAACCTCGTGTCACCTTTTGTGACCTCATAACTTGCCTTCCAGGGCAATATCCTATCCCTAATCCTAACTACCTCCCTTTTCATATCTATAATTAATCCTAACTTTACCATACAATCGATCCCTAATATCCCTTTAAATTTCAATCCCACTACAATTATAAACTCCTGCTCACAGCTTACTGAACCTAACTCTACTTTCAATACTACCACTCTATTCACTACAGCAAATTGCTTTTTATTCGGCGCTACCAGATGACTTCTTTTTATAAGCATAATCCTGTCACACACCTTTTTCTTAATTTTGTTGACGAATTCCTCCGATACTAAACTCGCCTCTGCTCCAGAATCCAGCAACGATTCTACATTTTGATCAAAAATTTTAACGTCTACTATTGACAAACAAAAATTTTCCTTAATTTCTGGCTCAATTTTTTCCTCAATTTTTAAAAATTTCCTAGGATGTTCGTATTTGTACACAAGTAAATCTAGTGGTTTGTCCTTGTTTAAAAATCCTGTCCCTGTCTACTTTCCCTACTAGGTCCTTGTCCTTCAACTACTTCAGCATATGTCCGTGGCGTCTCTACCTTATTTGCCCTATCATTTTCTCTACTTGGTGTCGTCGTCTGTGTCCCCCTCATATCCAGTGAACTATTTTGTCGTTGTACCATCGGTCTCGGTGCGGGTCCTCTACCTACACTGTTGCGTCGGAAGAATGCCCGTCTTTGTTCCCAGTTCGGTCTTGTATTAAAATTAAAATTCGTCTCCCATCTTTGATCGTTGTCCCTTCTGTTCTCAAATTTAACCGCATTAACCTGTCGTTCCCTATTCTCGCGAGGTCGTCCACTACTCACGTCGTCATACCTTTGCAGGTACTCTAAAAACATTTCTCTGTCAATTATATTTTGCAACGCTACGTGTTGCCGAACCTCAACCTCGAAGTATCGTGAAAGGTATTTAACAATGTGCCTGTCTGTCAACGGTGGGCTTAATTGTTTCGCTATGCTGTACTTCCGTATAGCATACTATTCCCGACTTCCCGCATATTTACCCTTATACTTTCCTGTAATTAAGTCGTCACCTACTTGATCCTGTCTGTGATCGCTCCAGTAATGTTTTAAAAATGTATCTTCACATTCACAATACGTTTCTATTTCCTGTTCTATAAGATTGTACCAAGCCTCAGCATGGTCTCTTAATAACGCCTTTACTATATTTAATTTTGCCTATTCGTCAAATAAATTTCCTACTAAGCTCCTAAAATTATTTATAAAAATCTGCGGTTTTACTCTACTATCCCTGTAAAATTTCATTTGTTGATCCAGTGACATATTAGCTGTAACAAATCTGGGACCATCCACCATTAAAGTCGACACATTTTGTTTTATGCCGCTTACCTCTCTTTCAACCCTTCCTAATTGATCTCGACATGAATCTGTTACCTCCGTCATCTTTACATTTACTTCATCTTCACAGAAGATTCTTACTTCAGTCCTCAATTGTCCCATTTCCAGGCTCAAACCTTTTATATCCCTTTCATTCTTATCAACTTTTGTTTCTACTTCTCCCATTTTTAGAGTTAAACTATTTTTGAAATCAGAGAATTCTTTCGTAGATTTGTCTATTTTCTTGCTAATTTGCTCAAACTTCCGGTTCGATTCGACACTCATTTCCCTAATCCCTTCAAACTTCCGGTTCGATTCTGCCATCATCAACTCTAGCACTGTTATGATCATCTCAATTCCTTGTTTTCCCGATTCTGTTCTCGATTGATCCTTACTACCTCCTGCTTCCTCCATTTTTCCAGATTTTTAAATAACGCACTATCGTCACTTTCAATTTCTACTCCTTCACTCCTAAGCCACTCGTTCATCTGCATACGTTTAAATCACTTCCTCACACACTCAAAACTATTTACAAATTTACACTATACACACACTCTCACTCAGCTCGCCAGTTTCCTAGAATAAAATTTTCAATTTTATTTGAAAATCGAGCCCTTACGTTTGGGTCGCCATAAAATTGCTGTGGTTATTCTGGATTACCTTTGAACCCTTGCGTTGGGAGCCATAAAATTGCTATGATTAAGCTCTAAAATCGTGCCCCCCCCCGAAATTGTGCCATCATGAATATGCAGTGTGCTTGCTTTGGAAAGAAGCCCTAAAATCAAGCTGCCTAAATTTGCAGTGTACCTACTGTAAAACAAACAAATTCTTTATTTTCAATATCTCATGAAAAAGCTCCCTTTTATCAGCATACCACGGCTAGCTCTGCTTCCAGCTTTTTCGGAGATACTTACCTATCCTATGCTTACTCTCTCTCTCACTTAAACTACCAAATAAAAATTACCAATCAAATAATTCCACGAAACATACAACCTTTTAATAATCTATAGGAACACTGTGGCACGATTTAAATAAAATTAAAATAACAATAAATATTTAAATTACACTATTTGACCACTATGTCATCATCAGTAGAAAAAAGGCTGTTGTTCTGGAACACTTCAGAGGATATTCTCCTCACCACTTAGGCTGAAGTGAACCTTCCCAACTTATAATTTACTATATTGTTGCTTTAAACACTATCGAGGATATTCTCCTCACCCGCAGGCTAGTGTTCTCAACAACAAACAAGTGAATTGTTTGTTCACTTGTTTGTTGTTGAGAACACTAGCCTGCGGGTGAGGAGAATATCCTCGATAGTGTTTAAAGCAACAATATAGTAAATTATAAGTTGGGAAGGTTCACTTCAGCCTAAGTGGTGAGGAGAATATCCTCTGAAGTGTTCCAGAACAACAGCCTTTTTTTTTTCTACTGATGATGGCCACATAGTGGTCGAAATACGTATTTAGTAATTTAAATATTTATTGTGGTTAATGGTTTTTATTTAATTTTATATACAACCTTTTATTCATACAAATAAAAGAAATTTACGTCACCAGCTCAATATTTACAAAATCGGATATAAACCTTTTTATAAAATTTTACAATATCAACCATTAAATCCATTTAAATTTAACGAGTTTAATTTATTTCAACTTTTTTTTTATATACAGTTCAAGTAGATGGGCCTATCTTGAAATCCTAAATTGAGATTTAATCTGGTCTATGGTGAGCTCAGTATAAACCCTGTTACTCTAAATGCATAAATAAATCGCATCTTTGTTTTCAACAACTCTAAAGACCCGTTTACTTTTTACATCCAAATTATGCGTCATGTATCTATACCACCAAATAATAAACTCAAATTGTCTTTTTTATATAACCTTCAAATTAGCTTTTATGTTCATAAAATATACACCCAATATGTCAAATCACTCTAGCACAAAATAACAGCACAAAATGTTCAAGCAATAACAAAAGGAAACAAATTTCGTTACCTGGTGTAAGCCTTTTGCACCGTCACCTCTGAAGATGTCGTCCAACAAAACCTCGTCGTTGCATTCCATCCAACTTCTCTCTGCTATATGTACATCAAACTCATTTTCACGTTATCTAATTCTCTGCAGACGCCTTCAATACATCTATCCATATAATTGTCCAAATATGTTGATTGGCTTCTGAATCTACTATACAACAAGCACCCTCGTTGCGAAAAATTAACTAGTCTCGTTTACCACAGTAACATCTTTTATTCGTTATTTACAGCACCGTTTATAACTTAGCACCTACTCGTGCTTTCAAACACTTTTAATTTAAACTAAATGGACTGCACAATCACCGATTTACAAATTTTTAACTTAGATGTTACCATATAAGTCTGAAGCGGACCGAAGAAGTAAGAGAGCCCTACTACGTCTCTTATTGTATTTATAAGCGTTGAAACCTACCTCCTGTACCCCGTTCCATCGAAAAACACCACCACCGTTAACGATTCTAAAAATCTAAACTACAACGATTTTTTAAAACTCAGAATTTCTCATTCCACTTAGCTTTAGTCCGAAAACACTGGCTATCAAGCACAACGGTCACAATGTTCCTAGAAATTTCTCTCACTCCACTTACTATTAGCCAATCCAGACCATTTTCCCTGTTGTAGGTCTCTCATCCAGCTATGTTATCCTCGTCCAACTCATATTCGTTGTCTTTGTCAAAATCCCACTACAGCAACTTAAAATCAATATTGTGGTTAGCTTCTACAACTCATCGCGCTTTTTACTTGGCTGTTTTATCCAACGTCTGATATTTGTCATCCTTGTTTACCCTATGCTATTGATATCCCGTCTCTACTTCGTTTTCAAACCACCTGCTATTCCGCAGCCTTCGCTTCGACCCTTAACTCAAATTTCTAAAGAATTATGTTTCAATGTACATTCTGGTTTCTTGAATTTGTTTATTTGTCCGTAAGTCTTTCTATGAACTGCTTGCCAGTTTGAAATTGTACTTTCCCATGTTGTTTAACCTGTAGATTTCTTAGGATATGTTTTTAGCGAACGCTCTGTTAGTTTAAATGAACATATGCGTTTACATTATCGATTTTATATAAACAAAAGCTCTCCATTATTATTTGATATGCTCAATTTACAACCTTCGAATATTAAAAGTATTTATACTCGTATTATCCTAGAGTTTTTATGTACTACAGAGCTTCTACACTATGCAACTTTTAACATTACGATTTATTAATACAAATGTATGCTATTATCCGTTCGTTTTAAGGTCAAAACTAATTAATTTGGAGCTTAAATAATTTATCCCTGTTTTCTAATTACACGATCTTACAAAATTACACTCTTAACTTATCTATTCCTCTATACACATAATTCACACAATAATATATATAATATATTTCTTGGAACTGGTTAGATGCGTACCTCATTGTTTCCTATTCTGAGCTAATCTACACATTTCCCTGAAATTTACACAGTCTGCATCTTTCACTATCTGCGTGCAGTAGTCTGATCTAGATCTACCTCTACCTTTTTTTTCCTATCTCTGTTTGTAATATATCCCATACTATTTCCCAAAAAAGCCTTGGTACGTATCCCGCCCTTTTATTTCGCCTATTTATTTTGTTATCTACAGATATTTTTATTCCCTTACTATTTCTATGACCTCTTTGTTATTTACTTTGTCTGTACATGATGTCATGCTCATACATCTGAAGCGCAACATTCCAAAAAGGCTTCTCCCGTTTTTCTGTCTGCTTCTCCTACTGTCTCTATTTCATAGACGTATTGTGTTGTGCATCATACATTTGCTTTCAACAATTTTCTTATTGTTTCAATGTTTGTTATCTTCAAACGTAGTCGCTGCTCTTTCTTGTTAGATGCAGTTCGGTTCCCTTTCTATTGTTTTACAAATATATAACCTATTTCCCCGATAGTTAATGGTATGCGAAGAGAGTTAAGCAGCCTGCGGCTAATAATATCCCTCAATACTTGAACATTTGCCGAATTAATGGTTTTCCAATATATTCTTCCTCATAATCAACATTAGTTGAAAATATTTCAAAACCAACACCTGTAGTTGTAATAAAAAAACCCTCAAATTTAAGTACAATTATTTTTTTTGGCTTGAAAGTAGTTGGACATGTACTTCCACTTATTTATATTCTGAGCTAGCCTACACAATTCCCTGAAATTCCTATAGCCTATATACAGCTTGGTTCCCCTTCTATTGTTTTGTAATTATAGGCCCTATTTTACCGAGATTCAGTGGTATATAAGTGAGGGGGGGCTCCGTGGCGTAGTTGGTATGTGTGCGACTACTACGCCCAAGGTCCCAGGTTCAAATCCCGACACGGTCCGCTTGAAAATTGTTAAGCGAGCATTTTTCACAAAAATACACCCTCGTTCGGGTGAGAGGTAAAATGGAGGACCGTGTGTGAGTGTTGTCACGCACGTTAAAGATCCCTATTCTGCTTGGAACAGCAAGGGTTCGGCAAAATTCCAAATTTTCCAGGTAAAAAAGAACTCGCTTCCTGGCCAATGTAGTACCTTCGGGTGGCGCATTAGAAAATCACATGTAAGGTATGTAAAGGGGGTTTGGTAAACCGTGTCTACCAAGATCCCCCACCACTTGCACATTTGCCGAATTAATAGTTTTCCAGTAAATCCTTTTGCACAATTAACACTAGTTAAGAATATTGCAAACCAATACCTGTAGTTGCTTATAATAATGATCAGATTTAAGTACAGTTACTTTTTCTCGTCATTAGTTTTTCCACCTTGGACCTGGTTGGACGCATAATTCCATTGATTTCTATGCTGAGCTAGCTTACACATTTCCCTGAAATTTCCACAGCCTACATCTTTCACTATCTGTGTGCAATAGTCTACCTAGTTCTACCAATACTTCTCTTTCTTAAATACTCCGTGTATGTTTGTTGTGGTTTGTTTAGCATTCTTCTTAATCTTCTTTGGGAATGGATCGAAACGTAAATAAATATGATTTTAAAAACTATGAATGGTTTAATTCCCAAAAGAAGATTAAGAAGAATTCTCTTTCTTTTCCCATCTCTGCTTCTAATGTATTCCGCACTATTTCCTCATGCCTTTGTATGTGACCTATCGTTCTATCTATCCTATTTTTTACTGCTTTTCACATATTTATTTATTCCCCTACCATTTCCAGTACCTCTTTTTTCTTAACTTTGTCTGTTTATGATATCTTAAAACAGATTTCGGCCTCACTATAGTGAACGTTAGTGAAACTTTCTTAAAAGGATGTTTATTTTTTCTTACAAAAGTCGTGCAGAAGATGTTGTTTTATCCGTATTGACATAATTGACTTTTGTAGACTTCCGCACTAGCTCTGAACTCTATCTTCAGCGGTTTAGAGAGATTATCAGGGGGATCGTTAATTAAATACGGATGAGTAGGGCGCCACTGTACTTAGATAGTGTATAAAAACAAGAAATATCGCTAAGAAAAATACAGGAACCTCAACGAGTATATTCTGTTGTAAAAATGCAAAATTTTGTATTTTTAGATGGTACTACTTTTATCCTGAAATAAAATAAAATACATAAAATAATATTAGAGACAGCAATTTGCGCCTCAAAATAAAATTAATAAATCAGACATGTTTTGTACATCTATGATTTCTTTCTTTTGTGTAATAGTAAATCGACACTCTACTTATTAAATTTATGCACATCTGGTTTATATGTAATTCATAGAATCCAGTAATAAGGATGGACAAAATAAATACTTTTGCTTAAGTGCATCCATGAGTGTAATTAACCTTGTTCAAATTTATAAAGAAATTAAGACCGTTAAGTAAGTATACATATATTAACTGAAAAGTATTTCTGAATTATTATGACAAATAATTATTATTAGTTTCTGAATATTCAATTAATTTTTATATTTACTATTACTATTGGACAATTTAAATAAAAAAGAAAAAGCCTCTAAAGCAAATAGGCACTATAAATGTCATTAACATGATTATGAGATTTTTTATGTCACCTTTTCAGTACTGACATAATGACTCACATACAATAAAAATGAGTTGGTAATAAGATCTTTCAAATTAGTAAAGTTAAACTTCGTAAATAGTTATCGTGTATAAACAAGTGCATGATTGTATTATTCGTAATGCAAATTCGTAAAACTTTTGTTACATAGACAATTTTATAAAGCATAAATTTTGATAAAAAGCAACGTTTGAAAATTTAAATTTATAATTAAACATTATCACAAAGATGTTTAGTTCCATGGGTTCAAACTACCAAGGTTAGGTTTATACATGACGTTAAACGTCAAACAGATGATTGCTTCACTAATGGATATCACTTACCACCTTGACCTCAGGCTTGGCGGCTTGCACCATCTAACAAACAAGTTCAACCCACACGTGCACTTCCAGCATTTAACAAACACATAAAAAGCAGTTGCCTCATCGTTATAACAAAGCCTCTTAAACTAGAACCACATTGTAAGTTTTCAAAGCGTAGTCGCCTTACACGCAATTACATTACCTTCCTACAACCATTAATCAGCTCTAACTATTGCTTCTCAATTATAACAAAATTTCCATGATGAAATTTAAGGAGCGCATGAATCTTAGGCGCAGTAAAAATTTAACAGCCTAGTTCAACCATTTTTGCTTCAGTTATTAAACGTTATATCTTTCGTATTTTAGTGTTGCTTTAATTTATTTTTGTATATCAGTTCTTTCTTACGTTAGTTTTAGTGTTGCGCTAAGGAAAATCAAGTACAATTAGTTTAAATTATTTAAATATAAAAAATACAAACCATTATGAGTTTCAAGCATCGGATCGATGGATTTATAGAAACTAAATTGCGACTCGCAAGTCAGCTTTAGATATGAACTTCGCCATATTGACGTTGTAAGGATAAAAAGCCGACTGATCGACTCGTGGACAACAGCCTTAGCAAACAGATGCGCGCAAACACGCTATACGATATCACTTTGGAGATACGTTGTAGAAATTTTACAATACAAACTGGACATTTATAACTATGCGCTTTATTTACTATATGATTAAAAATAAAGAAGGACAATAATTGGGGTGTTTCAAAATTATGATACTTTGTTTTTAATTTTGTATTAATTGTAGTAGTATGATTTATATTAAATTATGAAAGTAAATTTAAAAATTTTATAACACAACACATATTTTTTATACGTTAATTTAGCAGAGGAAAACAAACTGTTACAATCTTTATCATACGTCTCCAACACCACATTTCAAAGACTTTTACCTTTTCTTTGTCCGCTTCTCCTACTGTCTAAAAAAGGATAAGTTAAGTTGATTTTGTTTTGTTGTAATAATATTTATATGTTAATATAGGTTAGAAGAGCAGATTGCAGTTTTTACTATTAGATTCTGTGTAGTTAGTAATTTCAGGAAACAGAAAGTGTAAACCAGGCTTTACAGCCGGAATTGCAAGAGTTTAATAGCAATTGTTTCGGTAACATCTCGAAGATCACCCACCGTTTGATCAAATAAGCGATAAATTATAGGTGAGGTTGGTACTCAACATTTTATTTGACTGCGAGTTTAAAAACTCTTTTCGAAGTAGGTTGAACGTGATAAAATTGTATACCCCTCAAAGAATTCCTTTGTTTTCATTCAATCCACCCCTCAACACTAGAACTAGCTGTTACGTTTCAGAGTCAAAAGCGTCAAATTTACACGTAACAAATCAATTATTTTGGACACCTATGTGAGTTGGAGAAAAATAGTTGTTTTGGTTTGTATATGTCGCTGCTAATGCGACAGTCTTAGCTGTTATTTAAATGGCTATAAAATTTTGATAATATTTTAGCAACTAGTCATATTTTTAGTGATTCCCAATAGTATGTCGACTTTTGCCTACTTTCATGTTTTGCGTGTACGCATTACTTTCCATCTGAATAACGACATAAATTATTTATTTGCTTATTTAAAGAATTCGTTAAAAAAATTTTTTGTTTATTTCATCTTCCACAGTAACAGTGTGTTGCAAACTCATTATAATAAATGTTTTAGAGTACACGAAATGCTTCTTTTGTGTGCGTGCACGTTTCTACAAAAAGCTCTACGTAAAGTGTTTTAGAAATATTTTATTGGGCACTTGTGCATTACATTTCAGATCTATATAGTTTTAAAGCAATTTCAAAAGAAAACTATAATCCTGTATATTAATAGAAATTAATTTTTAAGGTGGATGTGCTTTTCATAGATCTTCTGGAGGTTTTGTTTGGAAATCCTATTTCCATCTAAATTGATCGATAACTGCAACATATTATCAAATGTTCCTTCAGGAATTTCCCGAATGGAATTTCCAGATAAATCCAATTTTTGCAAATTAACGAGTCCTGCAAAGGTAGATTTGTAAAATTCAGTTATTCTGTTATTCCTTAAGTTAATATAACTAATATTTTTAAAAACAATAAACGTGTCTGATGCTATATCTTTAATTTTATTGTCATTTAGCATCAGTTCTTTTACATTTTTAAATCCGGGGAAGGAGCTGTTATTCAAAACCGTTAAATTCTCGACGTTAAAATTTTCAGAAGCTATTATTTTCGCAAAAAGTTCCGAACTTCCGAACGTTTCAACTTTGTTATACCCCAAATTCAAAACACGAAGTGCTGCTAAGTTCTGAAATAGGGTTAAATCTATTTCGCCGATACGATTGTTAGATAGATCTAAGTATTGCAATTTAGCAACCTGTGAAAAAGAACCGTCTTCGATGTGTTCAAGTTTGTTGTGACTTAGACTTAGGTACTCCAAGTTAACTGTTTCCTGAAACAAATACTGAGAGATCTTCTGAATTTTGTTATGGCTTAGATTAATTTCAGAAAACGCAACTGACTCCTTAAATGCACGGTCATTGATTTCAGAGATTTTATTATTGCCCAGGTTGACTGATTTCAATTTTGGCAAAAGTGCAAAAACTTTCTCAGATAATTTTGTTATGTAATTGTTTTCCAAATTCAACTCAGTAAGGTTCTTCAAGTGAGCAAAATCGGTGGCTTCAATTTCGAAAATCTGATTTTCGTTTAGATGAATGGTTTGAAGTGAGTGCAATCCTTGAAATACACCTGGCAGCAGTTTTTTAATTTTATTTCCTCTTAGGTTTAGCAAAAGTAGTTTGCGTAATTCTTGGAACATGCCAGGAACTAAATTGTCAACCTTACTCTCAGATAACTCCAGGGTTTCCAAATTTTTAAGAGAGTTAAGCATTGGTGTTGATAATTCAGTAGGTTGTTTGCGAATGATCAATTCGTTAAGGGACGGCATGCTTTCAAAGATGCTGTCAGGTAACCCTGGTATATTATTGTTGATCAAATGAAGTTCTGTTAATTGTTGCAACCCGGAAAAAGCGTTATTTGCAATATTTCGTATCACATTACCTTCAATGTCAAGTCTAGAAAGCGCTTTCATGTCGTCAAATGACTTGTTTGGGAGAAGTTTAATTTTACTAAAACCAATTCCCAATTTTTTGACTGAGTCCTTTAGTATGAAAAAGTTAGGACGTATTTCATCAAAGTCTCCTTTTACTATACCAAAATCAAATATTGTGTTTTTCAATTCTTCAATAACATTTGTTGATAGTGTAGTAAACTCTGCATTAATCTCTTCTATGCTGTTTAAATCCGAGCACATTTTTGAGTACCATAGGGGAAAACAACCTCTTGGCATTTGATTGGCACCGTTTGAACTTGCTGTAAGTGATAGCAACATCATAAATACTAAGATAAGCATTTTGCAGGGATCTAAAACAAAACACAGTTGAACAAAAATAGGTATTTTTTAGCCATTTGGTATTTTTACCTGATGTTCTGAATCCAAAGTTTAAATTTCACGAACTGGATTTATTACCCTGTTTCTTAATGTACTTGTGTCTCTTCTGGAATGATAATTTGCCACAATAACAAACTACTTTAACTTTAATCTTATCGCTTCATGACCTAATGAACTTTTTTATTTCTTTAGAATTTTTTAATAATCCTGTTTAGTCCGAATACACAGTTCAGAAATTGTTTGGGTTTATTAAAAATTGTATCAAAAATCATATAAATTTTTTTTATTAAAAACAGATTATTTAAATTCTGGACTTGTACTTTGAGTGGTGGCATTTGCTACTCGTAAGTAAATTTTTAAAAGTATTATATCTGTATTAACGTCAATCAACAGATTGTTAGGTGAAGTACAAGTTTGAGGTTACGATACATACAATACATACATTCATATATACATAGAATCTGTTACGTGTAAAACTGACGTTCGTTGAGAATTTCTAATTGCCCAGAAACGACAAAAATCCCGTGACTATTTTAAGGGTGCACAGGATAACTTTCATTGCTGCAGGAGTGGGATCTTATAAAAAACATGAAAAACAATTAACTCTAAAATGTTAAATGGCCAAAATATAATACTACTTTAAAATACCCGCTTACCTCGAAACACTTTACAAATTGTCAAAATTAAAGGGGGCAAATCCATCTTATCCTAGCAATTTCTTCAATATTTTGGCAATCTGGAAGACGGTTATTTCGAATAGGCCTCCTTGTTATCGGTTTTCCTAAATATCGTTCCCTCATCTTTTACCTTTCGTAATCACACATTGAAAACAACCCCTTTAACGTTTTATCTAACTAAAACAATTTTTCAAAATAAATGCCTTTTCCAAAATACGACAGTGACTGAATATCCTTTAACAATGCTCATCTTTACCTACATTATAATTTACTGCAAATAAAATTCTATCTGTATTTAGACTCTATTAAGAGTAAATTTTAAAACGTATCACTGCAGGATTGATCTCTATGACCTTTTAAATCCCATTTGTTTCAAAAAGTTTTCAAAAATAATGTAGAAAAAAAGCGCAGTCGCAACTTATTAGATAACCACTCTAATGTCCATTCAAAGTATTGAGTTTGCACCTTTAACTTGAGCTTACATGCTCATATAGTTAGCACAGCAACGCCATGGTCATCAGGATCTATTTACCCTGCTACCATAACTGCAGTAGCGGTCTACAGACAAAAGCAGTTGGTCTACAGACAAAAGCAGTTGGTCTACAGAAAGAAAGAACCCATTTGACCTCCAGCTAAAAAAAGCTAAAAAGAGAATCTGATTAGAATGGGTACGCGCGGGGAGACTCACCAATGCACGCAAGACAACTCCTAGTTGTCGAACAAAAAAAGCAAACGTGCATTGCCGTTGAAGTACGATGACGAATAATGTAAAAATATTTCGACGCACAAGCTGCAGAATCAAATTCAACAATCGTTCAGATAACACGAATTCGAGCTGCAAAATCTTTGCTTATCAAAGCGCGATTGAAACTGGAAACCCAGGTTTTATCGTATAGTGCGCTACGTTATTTCAACAAGTCTTTACATTGGAACAATAGAGAAAGCCATTTTACGCGGTCGTAATGTATACCAAGATAATGAGTACCTAAAACAGGATATAAATTATTTAATTGTAGCATAAACTTGTCGTTTCAAAGCAACTAGATTTAAGTTGAGGAATTATTAGAGAGCGTATTTATTAACAGATTACCGGATACCTAAAACAAGGCATAGACTATTTAATTTATTGAATAAATTTTCGTTTTAAAAGCAAAGGGGATTTGAGTTAACCAGGGAAATTTTAAAAGCAAAATTGGAACGTATCAAAGGTTATGTAAAAAATCATGAAATTACATTTTTAATAGAAATCCCCATTGTAGAAATTAACCCTTATAATTATTATCATTTATTTGCTTTTCCCATGAAAGTTACTAGCAACTATCAAGTTATTATTCCTAAAACCAAGTTCCTTTACCTTAATGAACCTAGGTATAGCTTCACGAATAAAAAATGCAAAGAAGTAGCAGCAAGTCAATACTTATGCCAATCATTAACGACAACAGCTATTCAAGCAGATAGCCCCTGTGAAGTACAATTGTTAAGATTCCCTAATCACTATAAGAATTGTGATCCAAAAACAGTACAAATTACAAATATGAAAATTCAAAAAGTTACGGACAACACATGAATTGCTGTATTTCCACAAAAAGTAATAGCAAGCGCCCATTGCAACCAAGACGAAAATAATTTAGCATTAACTGGAAGTAAAGTAATCACCATAAAAAAGATTGCTATTTAAAATTGAAAAATGAAATTATTCGAGTATACCAAGACCCAACAGTAACGAAGAAATTCGCAAAGTTACCGGAACTACAGTTCAAGATTACGCAACCCAAAGACGACGAAATCAGCAAGAAACTAATGCAACTAGAGCACCTAAACCTAGACGATCTCAATCAGGCCGTAAAGCTCATGGAATATTACAAAGAACATTTAAATAAATTAAAAGTGCCAAAAGTACATTATGACAAAATCAGTGTTTGGACAATTTCATTAATCATTGAAATCATTTTATTAACCATGTATGTATTGTACAAAATGTATCTTAGATATAGGAACAAAGAAACAAATTTTAGTAATAAGAAACAAGAAACAAAAGGAATTAAAGAAATAATAAATAAACCCTTAAGGACAATAAGTTTCAAAAATTAAGTAAAAACCCTTAATCTTCATCTACGTGGAGAGGAGTTACATATCCCCCAAATTAGAATATATTGTAATTAAATGAAACTATTAAAACTTTAGTTAAATGTTACATTGTATAAATTGAAGGACATAATAAAAAGGTTAATAAAAGTTCAACAAGAAAGACAGTGACAACAAAAACAGACAATATATTCCAGACGTAACGTGATACTGCAGGTGCAAGTCGCAGTAGGTTATAAACAGCAATTATTAGAATTAAGATTGTTACATTGTATTAAATACAGAAATAAGCTGACATAAGCTCTGCAGTTCCCACAGCAATGTGAGGGGCAGGGACAGCATAAATACCCTTGAGAGCCCAAGACGGCCAGTCAGTCTAGAGCTTCTCAACTTTAACATTGTTGTTAGTTCAGATACTCACCGTAATTTTAGTTTATTTAATTAAAGTGAATTTCAACTTAGAATTATTTCGATTTCATACGTTACTGCATATAACGAACTTGTAATTAAAAATTAACTGTAATTCAGTATAAAATAAATTTGATAGAAGTTTTTTGAAAAGCCTTTTTAAAAAGCCGCTCCAAGAGGCCTAAAACCTATCTTGCGTTTAATTTAAAAAGTATAAAGTATAGAAAAGAAAACGTTCAGATATAAGTGATATCTGATAAAGGGGGACATACATTTATGGTGAAAGTTCTGGAAGCTTTCCAGTAGTTTTTCAGGAAAATACAAAATTACCTGTTTTTAAATAGAAATGAGTATTTTAGCTATAGTGTGGAATAATGCATTAAACATGCTATGTTTCAATATAACCCTCTACCTAAAATCAAAAATAAGCCTTAAAAATACATTAATGTGTATGCATGCGTAGAGACGATCCTGTACCAAGACGCATCAACTCTTATTGTTTTCAGGGCTGGCTGTGATTTTGTCGATTTTGATAATGCTTACTCATTTGTTCTGCATCGTACCTGTCAGACTGTGAATTAATTGAAATAGCTCTTTAATAAATAAATAATTCTGACTTTTTTAAACTAACAGTTATGTATGACGAATGCAGTCGAAATTTAAGTTAAACAATTCGTTAATTTTCAATAAAATATCCGTTGAAGACCAGACGTTCACGTCATAATCTTCGCATTATTTTTTATAATAATAAGAAAATTGGGTAATTTAAAATTTGTAAGAAACAATGCGACAGTACAGTTGTTGACGAAAACTTCGAAATAACAGATCCACAACCTTAAGAACAAGGTACTCATATACCCTCCATGACAGAGCATTATGAGGACTGTCGCAACCGCCCCATGATCGAAACCAAATCACACATCCGCACTTCCTCCAACGTCCTTGCCAAGATCAATGGTCCCTCTCCTCCACTGGCAGGCATACATTTGAAATATTTCGGGACATAGCAAACAACCCTTCGCACATCACATATTCTATAGCAGACCCACGGTCCAATTCCTCACCTGGAAACTTTAGAAGCAAACTATATCAATTTCGTCTAACACCCAATCTATTCAGCCCTTGCCTAAACTAATCCCATCCATAAACTCTAAATCACTTTATATACCTCTGCCCGCTTATGACCCCGCTAAAATTCATCTCCAGGATAGCTACTAACCTAGACCAATTCATCCCCGCCTTCTACTTAACCTAAATTTCTTAGTTACGCACCACCTAAACGAATTCAACTTTTTCGTAAACAAAATACTCCTCACAAAATCTTACAACTAAAGAAACCCCGCGACAAAACACTCAAATCCAGATAATCAAATAAATCGACACCCATGACCACCTACCTCCCACATTACCAATATTACTGCAATTATTACACACAATCCTTCATACATACACGCACGCGCGCACACATACACACATGCATATGCACACACGCATACACACATGCACGCACGCACGCATGCACGCACGCACGCACGCAAGCACACACACACACACACACACACACACACACACACACACACACACACACACACAAGTTCACATTCACACTTACGCAAACACACTTACTCACATTGCTTCAAGCCAACGCAGCTTCAAACGAACGGGCCTAGGGCGGAGATAGAGGCTAAGGTGCAAGTCCCACTTGCAGCACCAATAGAAGTTTCACAGGTAAACATTATTTGATCTCACTTAATTATATTAATTGTAATTGTAACTGTAATCGATGACAACTTCATAGCAATGAGTGAGTTGAACAAGTATCTGAAAAGCTCATGGACATCTTCCAGTTCAAAAAGAAGGATAGTATATAAATTTTACCGCAAGTGGTCAGATTTGATAATAAATCTCTACAGGAGCGTTCGTCTGTCGTGGATATTGAACTTTAGCACTGAATGGAAGAAAATTCTGTATACTTTTCGCATATCCAACAACGTATCACTGTAACGTAGGCGTTTTTGCTGTAGCTAGACTAGAAACTCTTAAGAATTAAACCATATAAATTATAATTATTTAATTGTTCTATCCTTGGTCATTACAACTTGACATAACCGTTATTTTTTTCATACCTTCTGTACTTACTTTATACAAGCTAAGGTATTATGATACTGTTGGGATTTTTTTAACACTTTCCCTAAAGGACAACATTATATAGGTACTTGAAAACTTAAAGCTTTTTAACTTTAGTAACATACATAACAAAATTAGTACTAAAATATTTTAACTAGACCAAGACTAGGGCGAATTCTTTATCAGTTTGACAGCACTCAAATTATCAATATGCAATATTGGTTGTGTATTCAAACTTGTGATTTCTTTTAATAATCACTCTAAGCAAATAGCTTTTTCTGCAGCTTCGCTTGCAGCAACAAATTCAGCTTCAGTAGTCGATAGTGCTAGTGATTTTTGTCTTTGACTAGACCAAGAAATAGCACCCCCTGAAAAAATACTAACAACACCAGTGGTTGACCTTCTTGTTTTTTGGATCCCCCCAACATCTGCATCACTGTAAATCTTTAATTTACCATCGCTTTCTGCGTTGTAAACCAAACTAAAATGCATTGTACGTTTGAAATACTTGAATATGCGTTTCACGTTGAGCCAATCTTGATCACAGGGTCCTGCAAGATTTTGACTAACACAACTAGCTGCATAAACAGTATCAGCCCTTGATCCGATTACCAAATACATTAGGCTACCAACCGATTCACGATATGGTACTTTCCAATCACATTTTTTTGCTCTTCTTTTCCAAAACCCGTTGATTTTTGTCAATCGAGGTAGCAACTGCATGACAGTCTGATATATTAAAGCGTTGTAGTATCCTCGGTGTATAGTTTTCTTGGGACACGAAAACAGACCCATCTTTAAACTTGTTACGTTTATTTTCGACGATAGATTCAAATACGTCCTTTTTGTGGTAATTCCTTTTTTCATTTACCTAGCTTCTGTTTCTATTCAAAACCTCATCCTGAAATTTTACCTCGTTACAATAGTACGCGCAATCATAACATTTCTTTCAAATCTATTCATTCTAAGACGAAAAGTTATTTGATACATTAAATAGTGTATACCTTGTTTTAGGTAAATACTCCCTGGATTTGATACTGCAGCTTGTGCGTTGAAATATTTTCTACATTATTCGTCACAGTACGTCAAAAGCAATGCACGTTTTTTCGTTCGACAAGTAGGAGGTATATTGCTTCTCTTAGCTGGAGGCCAACTTGGTTCTTTTTTTAGTATGTAGGCCGAACTGTTCTTAACTACAGATTAACTGTCGTTGCCTGTAGATCGCTAGTGCCATTATGGTAACAAGGTGCTGATTTACTCCCGAAGGCGTGCAAGCTAAGTATCCTGACATATACAAGTATACAAATTGTTTTCTTTTGTGTATATCAAGGGCATATTCCTTAGCAGCGTTTGGTGTAGTTACGTGATAAGAAACGTGACACTGTAGGACTGTTATTGGTTGCTGCGAATCGATATTATGGCTCTACTGGTGTGATGTACCATTGTTAAAAATGTTTGACAAACACACGCCTATTCTTTTCTACTGATTGGTTTATTTTACAAACGGTATTACGTACAATTTAAAAGAATGTTTGACAAAAGCTTTCACATGTTAATTCTTTCCTACTGATTAGTTTATTTTACAAAAAATATTAGGTGCAATTTTAAAAACGCTTGACAAAATCTATTTTATTTACGTTTCGATCCATGACCTAGGATCGTTGTCAAAATAATAAAAACTTCAAGTTTGACGTTTATGTCATAAACGTCAAACTTGAAGTTTTTATTATTTTGACAACGATCCTAGGTCATGGATCGAAACGTAAATAAAATAGATTTTAAAAACTATGAGTGGTTTCATTCCCAACGAAGATTAAGAAGAATGCTAAACAAACCACAACAAACATACAGGGAGTATTTGCTTGACAAAAGCTCTCACATGTTTATTTACTACTGATTAATTTTATTTTGAGTAAAATACGAGATGCGCACTTCGTATCTAAAGTACTAAATTGTTCGTATCACATAATTGTTTGCTTTGAAATAGTAACGCTTAATTTAATTTCTTTTGCTTGTTTGTACAAAATCCTTTTAATTAATTTTTATTGTTAATAGATAATCGTGGACGACGTGTTTTTTTTTGTTTTTTTGGTATGTAAGTGAAGCCCCTCCCCCACTCTTCGCGTTAGGTAGTTAGCCTGGTATTTACTTTTCTTCCGGTTACGTCTAGGTACGTAGCAAACTGTTGTATTTGCAAATCCAAAAAACATGCTGCATTCGAAACAGTTATTTTAAACGCCGCTTTTAATTCACTTAGAAATTTGAAAATAACATTTTTCATTGAGCCACAACTAATTCGTCGTCTACGTATATGCCAATAATTAATTTTCAATTTTTGGATACGTTTATATACAGACACGTAATCGTTTGACTTTCAGGTAATCCATACTTTGAAAGAAAAGTTGAGAACTTTTTGTTCCAACACCGCAGTGACTGCTCTAGACCATACAAACTTCGACGAAGTTTGCAGACCCTTCCAGTACCATCTTCATGGCCTTGCGGTTGTTGCATAAACAGTTTTTCTTCTAGATCGTCATACAAGAAAGCTGTTTTTACATCAAATTGTGCCATGTGTAGCTTTTCATGTGCAACTATACTCAATATACCTTTAATTGAATCAAACCTAACCACAGGACTAAAAATTTCATTATCGTCAATACTGACCTTTTGTGAGAAACTTTTTGCTACCAATCGGGCTTTATAGCATTCTGTATCGTCCTGGAGATTACGTTTAACACGAAAAACTCACCGGTTATTAATTGCCCTTTTACAAGATGGTAAACCTAACTCCCAAGTCCCATTTTCAGCTAATGAATCTAATTCTTCTTGCAGTGCTTTTTCCCATTCGAGAAAATTTTCTGAAGCTACTGCTTCCTCAAATGAGCTTAGATCTTCATCAGCTAACATTGCCAAATCGCTAACTTCATTGGAGCTATTAACTTACTGCAATCTCGCAACTATCGGTGCTCTACAGCAGAAACTTACTTGTCTGTTAAGGGCTGATGATCACTTTCATCTTGCATAAGACTGGCTAATAAAATCAACTGTTCAGGGCATTCCCTAAAGATGATATCACGGCTAAGCTTTAAAGTTTGTAGCTCAAGTACGTACACTCTGTATCAGACTTTCTCGCCAACGTAACCAACGAATATACCTTTCCAAGACTTTGCATCAAGTTTCTTACGTTTCTCTTTGGGCACATAGACGAAACATTTTGAGCCAAATATTTTTAGATGGTCCACAGCAGTCGTCTTACCAAACCATAATTCGTAGGGACTTTTGTCGACCACATGCGTTGGTCCTGTACGATTAATAACATACGCAGCTATGTTTACGGCTTCTGTCCAGAATTTGCGGAAAAATTTTGTTTTGGTTGTAGCAAGGTACGCGCTGCTTCAACTAGCATCCGATTTTCTCTTTCAGCTGAACCATTTTGTTCAGGTGTGTACGGCATTTTCATACGGTGATTAATTCGAAACTCCGCTAAGAGTGTTTTAACTGCGTGGTTGTCGAATTCACCACCGTTGTTTGAAATTAGAACAATACTATGTGACCAACTGTTTTCCTTTCTTTTAGATATTGATGTAGTCTGTTTGCAACTTCAGATTTTTCGATCAGGAAATAAACAACTCAATACTTCCAAAAATCGTCCTTAAAAGCCACATAATACCGTTTGCCTCCTATCGATTTTTCAGACATCTGACCACATACATCCACGTGAATAACATCCCCTGATAGCGCAGCTCTGTCTTTGCATGTGCCGAAGCTTTTGTGATGTTTTCCTAAAATACAACTTGCACAGAGGACACCATCTTTAAGATATCGTTCAAAATGAGCTTTATTTTGATGACTTGACCTCTCATGCCATAATTGCAAGGATTCCGCTACGTAAACATGAGCAAGTTTTTCAGGTGTAACTGTACGTACTAACACTCTGTACAGACCATTATGTCGTTTACCCTTTAGAATAACTTCATCTTCTAGTTTGACTTCACAAAAGTCTTTAAGTTATATATGAATCCTTTATCTGCAGTTGACGGTATTGAAAACAAATTCTTAACAACTTTCGGTGTATACCAGACGTCCGTAAACTTTCTTTCATACCACTGGTTATCCACAAATGCCTTGATCATTACGTCACTTTGATCATACGCTAGCAGCGTATTATTTATTATTTATTATTTATTGATCATCATCTTGATTAAATAAAACATTAATATACGTTTTTTTTTAAAAAAAGGGGAATATTTTATTCTGAGTTAATAAAAAAAAGTCAATGTCATTGTGATAGATTTATCAGTTAAAGTACAAATTACAAAATTAAATGATAAAAATTATCAGGTCTGGAAGTATAAAATGGAACTTCTGTTAATTAAGGAAGACCTGCGGAAAGTTGTTGTGGAAAACATGCCATCCAACAAAAACGACTTGACACAATGAAATAGAAAAGACAGTAAAGCACGTGCACATATCGGTTTGTTCATTGAGGATAACAAAATAATCCATGTGTTCACGCCTGCCATTCAATTCCATCTATTTCCCCATTTATGGCTCTGTAGGCACAATCTAGAATCACTGCCTAACCTTCGTAGTAGTATCTCTCGAGCGCTTGTTCAAGTACGTTACCATACGCGTCAGTCTGGTGAAATGTTTAAAGTTTCCCCACAATTCCTGAATTCTTTCCTTCCTTAAACTCTTTACCTTAATTACAGTGTGTACCCATACTGGAACGTAGGTAAGTTCGGCCTTCATTTGTCATTTCTATGAATTGTAACTTATGCATATCTACCGTTTTCGCGTAAATTTAATTACAATGGTCAGCCCCTTGCTCTAGCTATCGAAGTTCTATACACCATGTAAAAAATAAAACTACAGCAAAATCTGTGTGGGACGCATTACAGGATTATAATCAGAAATCAACTTTATCCAATAAAGTTAGGCTTTTAAGGCGGTTATGTAGAATGATACTATCTGAAGGTGGAAATATGCAAACACATCTAAATGCCATGGATGAGTGTATGGACGAATTAGTCACTTTGGGTGAGCCGTTAGTAGAAACTCTTGCAGTTTCACTATATCTATCGAGTTTATCAGAAAGTTATGGAGGATTAATTACTGCTTTAGAGTCTCGACCAGAGACAGATTTAACCAAAAATATGGCGAATAACAAATTGCTGGAGGAATATAGGCGACGACAAGAAATTGATTGCACAAGATAAACTAGCGATAAGGCACTAAAAGTCGATAAAGTGAATAAAAGTCCTAATAATACCAAAATGTTCTGTTCTTTCTGTAAAAAGGAAGATCATATTAAAGTAGATTGCCGTAAATTTACTGCATGGAAAAATAGAAAAGAAAGTGAAAATGCAGAAAGGGGACAGGTAAATGTTGTACAAAATGAAAATGATCATATGGATGTTGACGTATGCCTTATGACCAATAATGAAAACAAAACAAATATATCAGAATGGTGTGTCGATTCGGGTGCATCGTCACATATGTACAATGATGAAACTGTATTCACAAATTTAGTCGAATCAAGGAAAAAATTAGTAAAAATGGCCGATGGTAGGCACTTAACAATAAAAAGAAATGGTACGGTTCGTTTTGAAACAGAACACAGCAAATTCAGATAAAGTGAAGCACAGTATGTGCCCGAACTACAATGTGATCTTTTGTCAGTTGGAAAACTTATAAAAAATGGTTGCAAGCTATATTTGAGGGCGAGACAAGTAAAACCAATAAGGATAGAAAAATGTTGCTCGTAGTAAAGGTACGCAATGACGTTTATAAAATGGTAGAAAAACATCAGGCGTTTAATACAGCAAATACAGTCAAATCGGCGTGCATTCATGAATGGCATAAAATACTAGAGTAGTATAACTATGGAGAAGCTGGGACAGCCCTTTTTAAAGGGTCATAAATATCTTGTAAAGGGTGTGTGTATTATGGAAAAGAGAAGTATGTATGTGTGAAGGTCATGTATGTGTAGGTGTGTGTGTGTGTTAGTATTAGTTAGGTTTGAGGATAACAATAGTATGGCTATGGAGAAGCTGGCCGGCCCTTTTTAAAAGGATCATAAATATCTTGTAAAGGGTGTGCGTATTATATAAAAGAGAGGTATGTATGTGCAGGTGTGTGCGTGTAGGGTGTAGGGTATGTATGGTTTGTCGGTGAAGTTAATGTGGAAGTCGTGCCGCCCTCGTGATAAAAGTGTGTGTGTGTGTAGATATCGATCGGGGGGGCGGTGTTGTTGTTGTTTTATTTTCGAAAAGAAAGGTATGTATCGTTATGCGTATAGGTGTGTAGGGGGGCGTGCGTGTTTTAGTCTAAGACGAAATATCGTAAGGGCGCGCAAGTGGTGCGAACGTGTTTTGTTTTAAGAGCGTGTTTTCGGGGGTGGTGGTCGCGATCGAGAATAAGTCTGGGTAAATAACCGCAAGGGTTTTTTATTACAGGTGTCGATAAGAAAAAATTGCGATGGCCCTTTAAAAGGGCTGTCTCAGCTTCTCCATAGCTATACTACTGACGTAATCGTATTTTTGCTCAAGATGGTTCGATCGATGACGTGTGCGTGTATTTTTGCCCTCCGAGAGAAGATGATGAAAGTGCGCTATTTAATTCGTATACAAATACGGGGTCATGATTATCTCATCGGACACACGTGCAAGACGTTTCAAGTAAACTTTTAATAATTTGGAAATGTTACGCTCGATGTTTTCGTAGGCAATTATGATGAAGTATTTAAAATAACGCAGAGATTTCAGATCGTCGGGCAAGAGAAAAAAAAACGGGGTCGCGATTATCTCATCGGACACGTGCAAGACGTTTTAAATGTAATTGTTTCGGTATAAATGGTAAAAAAGTTCTTCCTTAATTTTGTGTGCATTATATGAACCCAAAGCATATACGATGACGAAATCGTATTTTTGCCGAGAAATAAAAAGTGGTCGTAAATTTTGTATAGTATACATTCATTATATAAAGCGGAAGATAAAATATAAATGATCGAGTATGTTTGTATAATTATTTTTTATTATCGAAGTCGGGAATCGCTTTTGTTAAAACATTGTATGTATAAAAGATAGCTTCTTGGAACGCGTAAAGAAAATACTGTAGTTTCACGATTACATCATTCGTGAGTAAGTTTTAATTTCAGTACACATCGTTTTGCATCATTAATTATATAGGAACCCATTATTTTTAACAAATATGGGCTCATAAATCCTCGAAATATAGACGTTTGGAATTTTTATAATCTTTATCGATGCCGAGTCAGGGAAAATGTTTTAGTTACTTACATCTTTAAATAAAAAATATGCCTCATTAATTTTTATGCGACTTCAATATCCGCATAATAAAAGATGGCGTTTTAATTTGAATGAGCTTTTTTTGTCCAAAACAAGGGCAATGCTATTTAATTCTAATGAATTGCTATCGTTAATGTCTGAATCGTGTATGTGGGGAGCGGTTTTCAGATGCGTAATAAATTGTACGTTATTCGGAGTGATATAAATAGAGGATCCCTTGTAAGGCTTTTTTATCTTGTAAAATATAAGGTTGAGAGTCGTGCAACGTGTTTTGTCATCGTGCAGCTTGCATTTAAAAACAGGTAATAATTGTAAATATATTTTTTAACTTTATGTAATTATATTCGTAATTAGAATTAAAATATGGAGTTAATTAAAAAAATCAATTCAGTAAGCCGCATCGATAGGAAGAAGACCGTAAAAGTCAAAGATCTCGAGCTACAGCGCCCTTATCCGGTTTTAAGCATCAAATCTCTTCAGTCAAAGAAGAATTCTCGGCTCATTCTCGTCGAATTAGAAGAATGCGTTGTGTTCCTTCCGCAGAGAATCGCGGACGTAATTAGCGACAAAGATATCGAAGAGATGAATAAACAGGAATGCCTTTGTTTGCACTACCTAGGATCGTTCGAAGTTGGTTAGTATTTAATATTTTAATTTTTATTTAAAAACTAATACGAAATTCGTTTATTTTAAAGGTAAACCTAATCCTGCAGCGAGTATTTCCTTCTGCTGCATGGGCGAAAACAAAAGGATCCATCATCATCAGCCCTCACGGATCCTCCCAAGGAAAATCAAGAACGGCAAGAGCAAAAAAGCCATCCGTATCGTCATCACACTAGAATACCTACCTATACATGGTAATTAATTTTTATAATTTTAGTATTTTTACATCTTGATTTTTTAAAGTTATGAGTATTGAATATAGAATTAGATCAACAACCCATTACAATCGTGATATGCTAATTGCGGATTATCCACATAATTTTTATAGAATCGCATGCAAGGAATTGCCTGCTTATTTAAAAGACTTTAAATATCGGGACGGTTTTTTGATTGGGTCTCGAGCCCTTTTTCTATTTTGCATGCAATTTAATTTGTTCGACAATTTAACGTGCTTAGAAGATTCGTATTCTAACACAATAGCGTTTTGCTTCACCGACGTGTCTCGTATGAAAGAAAAGCTTTTTAATTTATGTAATTACGCTCGAAGGGCATTTTATAATATTAGCGAAAGCATCTCGGCCGGTATTAGGTTGTTTAGATTTGTAGATCAATCTGCCGTAACGCCATTAAAAACAGTGTTTAATTTTCAGTATAAATGTGAAAGTGACATTTTCTTTTTCTATAAAATCAACTAAAAATTACAGATTCAGAAAAATATGCTAAACACTTATCCTTTTGTATAAGATTTTTAAACTCGTACAAATTGTTATAATAAAACGGGAACTGCATGCCGAATTAGAAGCCATTTTATGGTCCTGCGATTTATCGCCCAAAGACGATACGCCGAACGTATTAGTAAAATTGCACGGTTCAAAATACAGAAAGTTGGCATTGAAATACGAAAAAAAAAATGTTAACTAACAGAAAAATCGAAGCGGACGCGGGCGTTTCGATGTGTTGTGATCAGATGCTACAGTTGTATCGAAAAGTGCACGCAATTTTAACGAAATGTCGTAAAACTAAAGTATTTCGCAATTGGGTTCGAATATTAAAATCACACATTCACAACACCGAATCGATTTTAAGAACGGTGAAACAAACTTCTTCTTCGCTCTCGGCTAGTTATCTGAATCTATTCGAAAATCTTCTATGCCATATGAAAAGATATAAAATGC
Source organism: Platerodrilus igneus (assembly GCA_036346225.1). Lineage (NCBI taxonomy): Eukaryota > Metazoa > Arthropoda > Insecta > Coleoptera > Lycidae > Platerodrilus > Platerodrilus igneus. The sequence continues at coordinate 6,424,499 of JARFIW010000012.1, read as the reverse complement.
TATTTAAAATCTATTAAAAAACTACTGCGGCAGAATGTTCCTAAACAATGGATGTATTCTCGGAGCACGCCTCGACATTCTGAATTGGTTTGGAAGCCGATCGTGTCTGCGTTTAAATCGAGAATTCAAACAGCTCAAATTATTAATGTTGCACATAAAGATCTTAATTTATTTATCGAAGATTGTAAAAACTAATTTTATCCAAATTGTATACGATTTTAAAAATCACTCGGTAAACCTTAAAATTAATGTCGTGTTAGCGTGCGATTTTTCAAATTTTCCGTCGCGCTCAACGAAAATGAGTTTCAAACTAGGTATTTTTCGACGCCCAACTTTTTAATTTGTTTCGGCAATTTAAAGAAGTTTAACGAGTGGTTTGCGTGCAATATCGCAACACGCTTGTTGGATAAAATAGAGAACGACGCAATGCACGGGTCAGGATTCACGCTATCCGAAATATTATTTTAAATGTTAATATTAATAAATGCTATGATATGTTTCACGCGAGTTGTTTCATGCCTCTTCCTATCGCAATTCAAAACAAAAGGCCTGTTTAAACATTAGAAACAATGATTTTCATGCTTTTATTGGAGCGTTTTAGCCGGAATAATTAAGCCTACAGCAGGTAAGCATGCTAATCGCACAACTTCGTATCCGCATTTTGCAGAAATTTTAATATGAAAAATTTTGTCAGCCCCATGCCTATATCGGATATATCGAAATTCGAAAAGCAGAATGATATTTCTGTAAATGTTTTTGCTCTTATTTTAAAACGCGCTCGATACATCGTAACACCGGTACAATTAACTAGCCAAAACGAGATAAACACGTTAATCTGTTGATTGTTGAAGATGCGTATGTCGACGAGTCGTCAAAATTTAATTCTGACGACGGCGAAGACGTCAACGGCGACGAGGACGACGACGACGGCGACGAGGCCGATAAAGTTGGAAAAAGTTTGGAAGAATTAAAAAAATATTAAAGATTATAAACGGGGCGTTAGATATCATTATTGTCTTATAAAAAATTTAGCCTCACTTGTGAGAGGTCAATTAACTAAACATACGGGTCACTTTTACGTATGCGATAGATGTCTCTCCTATTTTTACGATCGCAAACGTCTCGATGCCCACGAGCAAGTATGCGAAAAACTTAACGAGTGTCGTGTTATTTTACCCTCCGAAAAAACAAATATTTACAATTTAAAGATTTTAAGTATAAAATACCTGTGCCGATGGTGGTTTATTCTGACATAGAATGCCTTATTAAAAAACCGAAAGAGCTTCCGAATCAGAACGCACTTTCAAATACCAGGAACATATTCCGTTTTCAATAGGATATTATTTTTATTGTGGATATGACGAATCTCTTTCATATTACAGTTCATACACGGGCACAGACTGCATTTCTTGGTTTGTGCGACAATTAAAACATATTGCCATATGTTATGGGAGCGCATTTTTAAAAACGAGCCTGCTACGTCCTCTATAGATGCCTCGACGGCAAAAACGTGCTTTATTTGCGAAGTCGATTTCTTGCCGGACGACGAAAAGGTTATCGATCACGATCACATGAATGGTTCTGTAAGAGGTGTTGCGCATAGCAGCTGTAATTTAAATTTTAGGTTATTTCCAATTATTCCCGTAGTCTATCATAATTTGAGCAATTATGATGCTCATTTTATTATTAAAGAGCTTGCTAACGCTTTCGAAGGCCCCATGAATATAATACCCTTGAATAATGAAAATACATAACATTTTCTAAAAAATACAACGACGCAAATGTGACGTTCAGATTCATAGATTCCTTTCGCTTTATGGCAATGTCATTAGAAAAATTAGCATGCGAGTTGTCTTTCGATGACTTTAAAGTTTTAAAAAAGGAATTTAGCTCGCTAAACCCGGATCGCATTAAATTGCTAATGCGCAAGGGTATTTTCCCTACGAGTATTTGGATGACATTTTGAAATTAAGCGAAGAAAATCTTCCTCCTATAGAATGTTTTTATAGCAATCTTAATGAATCACATATTGAAGAATCGGAATATATTCATGCGCAAACCGTATGGAGCACTTTTAAATGCAAAAATTTAGGCGACTACGCGGACCTATATTTAAAATGCGACATTCTTTTACTTTGCGATATATTCCAAGACTTTAGAAAAAATTGTCTTGAAACATACAAATTGGATCCCTTAAATTTTGTGACTTTGGCGAGCTACTCGTGGTCTAGCATGTTATTATATACTAAAATCAGGCTAGAACTAATTTGTGACGTCGACATGTTTTTAATGATCGAAAGAGGCATTCGGGGGGGCCTTACTCAAGTCGTAAAACGATATGTAGAATCCAATAATAAATATTATCCCCAAACGTATGATCCATCCAAGCCGAATAAATTTTTATTTTACGGAGATATTAATAATCTCTATGGTCATGCCGAATCTTGCTATTTGCCTTACGGGATTTCAAATGGCTAACGCCTGAAGAAATATTAAAATTTAATGTTACAACGGTGAGCATTACGAGCGATAAAGGTTATATTATCGAATGCGACTTGGAATTCCCTACGGACATTCACGACGCTCAGAAAGAGTTGCCGATGTGCCCAGAACAGGACACGCCTCCGGGCTCGAAATTTTCAAAATTAATGTGCACTCTCACGAAAAAGTTCAACTACGTTGTGCATTACAGAAATCTCCAGGTTTATTTATCTGCGGGCGTAGTTATGACGCGCGTTCATAAGGTTTTAGAATTCGGTCAGTCTCCTTGGTTGAGACCTAAATACAAGAATGCGCACGGAAGCTAAAACGGAATTTGCACAAAATCTATATAAATTTGCAAACAATTCCATTTTTGGTAAAACAATGGAGAATGTTAGGAAAAGACGCGTCATAAAATTAGTGACTCATTGGAGCGGTCGGTATGGTGCTCTATCTTTAATTTCCAAACCAAATTTCCATTCGGCAACGATTTTTGACAAAAATCTGGTCGCGATCGAATTGAGCAAAACAGAGATAGAGTTCAACAAACCTATCTACATAGGTATGGCCATCTTAGAATTATCAAAATTGAATTATATAATTTTCACTACGATTTCATGAAGGCAAAATTTGCAAATAATTGCGAATTATGCTACATGGACACCGACAGCCTTTTGTATAGTGTGACGTGCAATGATTTCTATGAAGAGTGTATAAAGACGAATCTAGAAAAATTTGATACGAGCGCTTATGATCCCGATAACATCTATAAAATTCCTTTAATTAATAAAAAAGTCATTGGTCTTATGAAAGACGAAACTAGAGGTCGTATTTTAACGCACTTTGTAGGCCTTCGATCGAAAATGTACTCTTTAAAAATAGAAGGCCGTGAGATAATAAAGAAGGCTAAAGGTGTTAAAAAGTACATTATCGATCAGCAAATCTGTTTCGATCACTATCTCGATACGTTACGAAATAAAGTAGTGATAGAACGTGACCAAAATAGCATACGATCATATTTGCATAAGGTATATTCCATACGTCAGACGAAAATTGCTTTAAGTTATCAAGATGATAAAAGATACATTTTATCTAACGGAATAGATACTTTACCTCATGGGCACTATCTAATAAAGGACCTTTGAATAAAACCATATTTTATTTTGTGAATTGCATGTTTATTATAAAAAAAATAATTAAAATCTTGTAACGAGAAAGAAATTGCATTGTCTTTTGTATTTTTATATTATAAAAACCGCATTGTATTTTTTTAATTTTTATATTATGTATAAAATTAATTTAAAAATATATTTTAAGCGCTGTTGTAGAGGCTCTCTTTGTTATATTGTAATCAAGAAAAAGCATTGTATTTTGTTATTTTTATATTTATTATAAAATTAATTAAAATATTGTAACAAGCCAAGATAAAAAAAACTGCATTGTATTTTTAATTTTTTTTATATTATGTATAAAATAAACTAAAATAATACATTTTAAGTGCTGCTGCATGTCAAAGTATCGCAGTTGTAGCGTCTCTATCTTTCTTATTTTTACAAGATCAAAAAATGTATAATAAAAATCAAACAAAAAAGAAACAAATTTTTATTTTTGAAACGTAACATATTTATATAATAAAAAATATAAAAAACAAATGTTTTATTTTTAAATGTAACAATCTATATAAGATCAGCTTTTTGAATCCAGGAAGGCTCTTGGAAGCCCAACCATTTGACGAGAATTTTGGTTCCTTTTCGCCTTAGTATTTTCTCGATAAGGTAAATATTTGGAACTCTCGTTTTCTGCAGCTCAGCTTCATAAAACTGTCCCAATACTGGATCGCCATGCATGTCGACGAGTAAATAAGTAGTCGGATTTGCTCGAAACACTTTACATATTTTAAACGTCTCCTCGCTCCAGTTTGCATTGTAGCCCTTAGAAAAATACTTCTATATTTTGAAATGCGTACAAAGTCGTCCACGGCATAACGAGGTTTTCTAGTCGCCAGTTTTAATTTATCGTAAACTTTCAGACGCGTTTTCGCGGTCACATTTTGGGTTTTCTTTAGTGGTCGAATGCACCGTATCGTTGTATTTCGATACAATCGAATCGATTATATCAATCCACTTCCATTTGCCTCTCAGACTAAAAGCTTTATACAGTTTGTTTTTTATCGTTCTGATTGCACGTTCTACGATGGCGGCTTTGATTGAGCTATATGTGGAGTAATGATTAATATCGCCATATTCCTTCATCAGCCGTGCAAATTGGCCGTTATAAAATTCTGTACCATTATCTGTTTGCAGATTTTTCGGTAAAGGCGGCCGCGATCTTTTAATTTCATTTAGAATCTCGCGCATCGCAGATGTGACTTCATGACCATTCTTGGATTTAAGCGGTCTCGTCCATAAATATTTCGAATAGCAATCGATCACGAGTAGAATATACTTATGCCCTTTATTATATTTCGAATATGGAATAAATTCAGCAATATCGGCTTGGAATAAGTCGTGATAAGATTTGATGATCGTTCTTCGACGTGGAAAATTTATTCTAACCCCTCTGTGCAGTTCATCCACTAGTATTTCCTTATCGTTATATTTCTTAGACATTTTAAGGTTTGACACGAGTATGAGAGTTAGACGACGAGGCTTTATCTTGCTCCAATAACACGTGCAGGTGTCTTATAACGTCGGTATTAATTTTGTGAAATTGTAAATCGCCTCCAGCAGACGTCTTGACTCCGTCTAATTTCAAGTGGTTGAAAATCAGGAAGTTCGTGTTTAAAACAACTTCGTTCAACACTTGAACGACCGATTGCAATACATCTCGAATGATCACGTTATCGCGGTGAATGGCGACACCTTCGATAAGATTTTGTATTCTCGCGTTCACATAGAACTTAGAAACGGCATCGTGCTCATCTTCGGCCTCGCCTATGTTGACAATTCTCAAGCCTCGAGAGTCGAAGTTCTTGGCCTTACCGTCGTCGATCGTGGTTAGTTTCATAAAATTTTGCGCTTTTTCTGACAACGTCGAGTCCACGTATCTCTTGTTAACGGCATCGCCGAGCTCTGCGGGTCGTGCAAATTTACAATGGATCGCGATTTGGCGTCAAATTTAAGTTTCTTATTAGCATGCGTTTTTCCCGAAGATGAAGCGGTCAAACATATTTCCAATGCTTTGCCTATACGCAGATTGAGTTCTTCGCTGCAAAATTTTAAGTTTACGCCGTCGTTTGATTTTTAGGATCGGCCAAATTCACTATTCTAAAATCCTTCAAGTTAACTATTTTCTCGTCCTCGTCCAATACCAAGGCGCTTCGTTTATTTACCGCATCCGTTCCGGTCACGGGATTGCCTACGTTGCAAAGTTTTCTATTTTCTATGTTGAAATCGCCTTCCGGAGTTAGTTTAAAGCCTACACCAGGAGGCCCGCGCGCAGCGGTATTACCAAACCCTCCGCCTCCAGAGTCTCTGGCAACATACGCTCTTCCAAATTTATCGACGACCATTTTATTTCTGAGACTATTCTATAGAACGTGTATATTTTATTAGGCGATTAATTTCGCCTCCTTTAATTCGGATATAATAGAAAGAAATTCGTTTTGATTCTGAGAGCTATTGTTGCCCGCCGAACGTTCGGCCATCAACAAACGAAGCCGGCTCACCAGCTCGGCCGGCGAGTCCCAATGAACGTATTCTATCTCATGATTAGAATTATCGAATTTTTTTGTATCGCCAAATTCTGCTTATATTACTCGATGGCTGTCTTTTTTTTCGATAAATTATCCATACCGAGACCTTTCTTTTTCTTCGTTATTTTGGATCGTAATTGCATGGGAATCGTAGGAGTCGCCGATGCTGTATTCATCTCTCTTGACGACAACGACGACGGTGACGGCGACGAAGCATGCTGCGGCGAGGGAGGAGGCGTAGATATTGTAGTCGCCACGGGCGACGGTGTTAAATTCGGAACGATATAATTTTTATATTTGGGCGTTTTAGGCAGATCCTTGCGAAACAGTTTATTATATGCATTGGTTTTCTTCAAAATATCGATGTAATTTTTTACATCTAGCTCGGAAGGATTGCCAGCAGGCGTTTTCTTATTCGAAGGATTTTCTTATAAGTTAACAATCGAAGTAAGCCCTCCGTAATAGGATATTTTTATTTCTAATATTAATCGTAGATCCGTCGTCTGCAATAGCTAACTCTGAATTGCCCATAGACCATTTATTCGAAAGGTCGTCGTATTGAATGCCGATTCCGGTATCGTCTATATTGGGATCCTCGCTTTTGGACAGGATGTCGGCATACTTTTTAAGTAAGGCATCTGAACCGTCGCCGACATTATCAGATTCGTGCTCCGCATTCTGACGTCGAATATAATTAGGATTTTTACTTGCAGAGAATTTTGATAGCGATTTTAACGGTTCTAGTAATTGAGCATGCTTCATTCCGTATTTTAATTGAGCTCGATTTTGATCTCGTTTAAAATCTAAAAACTTTTTTCTTATCGTTTTAGTGGCCTGCACTACGGCTCGATTTAAATTCGTAGAGTGACGTCGTCGTCGTCCTCGTCTCATCGCAGCCGCAGACATTGCGTTGATGAAAGTTCGCTCGAACGTCGTGATTTTAAATACATATGTAATGATCGAATCCTTTACGGTAGCGGCCCTCGTTTATGGCTTTTCTTTGTCTACCACTAAGAATCCGTATCCGGCTTTATTGCCATCGCCGTCTTTTTTTCCCACGCTAAACGGCACATCTTTTGAAATCTTCGAAGCTCATGTCGGTATTATTGTGCTCCGAATAGATATGTCTTAAGTTCATTTCGTCTTGCAAAAAAACTATAATTAAATTTGTATTGTCGCGAATAAGATGCTTCGGTATTCTTGCATACGATTGGCTGAGGTAGAACGCGTCTATATTCTTATGACGGCTCATTGAAAAATATTGACGAATCGCGTTTTGTTCGTGACATTGAATGTCGTCGAAAATGAAAATCGAATTACTCTTAGCAATTTGCGGTGAAATTATTTCGGAATTTTCGCTAAATTCGTAATAGCCTAGTCCCTTGATCGGTCTCAAAACTCGACTCAAAAAATCGTATTTGGGCTGAAATAGCGACTTGGAGTAAATGTAAACGTTTTCAAATTCCAATCCGTTGGGTGCCAGTAACAAACTCAAAATCAGGTTTGTTTTACCGCACGCAGAAGGTCCGCATACGATGCATCTTATGCTGGCCGGTAAGAGATCTCCGTGCTTTTTGCCGGTTCCAAAATAGGAATAAGGATCATCCTGCTCGACCGTTAGATCCATATTTGCAACCGGTAGAGATTGTTTCTGTTTAATAACCTTCATGTCTATTATTCGCTAATATGACGCGTAACGATTTCCGTAAACGGATCGTATTCGAATATAGAGTCGTGCAAAATTAAGCAGTATGCTTTAGTGGTTTGATCGAAAATGTTGCTGGATTCGATTTCGAGACGTATATCGACGGCCGAATTTTTAATAGATTCTTCTTGACGACTGCAATCGATCACGAACACGGGACAATTGCCAAATTGCTGATAGTCGTTCAAACAACACAGAGCGTAGCTCAAATTGCTCGCGCCTGCATAATAGTTTTCCGGAAATTTCGAATAGTGCATGAACGGGGTCGAATAATCGTTATTGGCAAAGTCCGAATTCATATCTTGAAGTGGAAATTCTTGGGAATTAAGGTATAGTTTTAAATTTGTCAGATTGCAGTGATCGAACTGGGATGCCGATTGCTTCGCATTATCATACTTGCCATGCTGAAGAGTAAATAGAATCCATCGAGGTTTTTCTAATTCGTTCGAATTCTTAATACGCCAAACGTGAATTTTCGAAGACGGAAAGGACGGCAACTCGTGAAGCTCCCAGCGACGAAAGTAAACCACAATTCTGGGATTTTTATGCAAATGATGGAATAAATTTAATTTCGATTCATCGCTAAGCTTTAAATGCGGAACCTCCCACGATATTTTAGTAATTTTAAATGTTAGCTCGTTTTCGTCGCTCTTGTAACAATTGACGTCGCTCTTGGATCTAATTAAAACAAGCTCTTGCGGCATGTTTACGACGGCTCGTTTATAATCCTCGCAAAATCCAAAAATATGCTTTAGAGGCACATTGCACGAGAAGCGTCCGTTCTTAAAAATGTCGGCGTTTGTATCTCCTCGAGGGTCCCAGGTGCTATTGCTCAAACCGTTGAATTTTTTGTGATACGAAGCGAGACCCTTCATCGTGCACGTTATACCAGGCTGGTTACAAACGTCGACCACATGCGTGCTCCCCATTTTGTACTGTATTTCATCGAACAAGAATAATATTGCGTTGTTCGTTATCGTATACGGTTTACCTTCGGTTTTCACCGAAAACGTTCCCTTAATATTAATATAACTGTCGTAGGTTGCGGTTATAGCATCGGAATTTTGGATTTCTATAATCACTCTATCGCTGTGGTCTGTGTTTCGCGTGAAGGGTAAATACGAATAATAATCTTCTTTCGAAATTGTCTCTTCGTAGCGAGGCCTTTTGAATACGTCTAATTTGGCCACCTCGTCGAAACGTAATTTCTTCAAAGGAGAACTAATCACCGACGAGATGTGATCTGCGACCATTTTCGTGCTACTACCAAAATCACCACGTATTTTACCGCCACGTTTAGCCATTTCTAGTACTTTTTTTCTTTCTCGTATTCAAAAGCTTGTAGCCGAGCGCTTTTAAGAAACTTGCGTCTGCGCGACTAAGAGCGAGGTTCTTCTTCCTCTTCTTTTAATATGATGTCGCTTTTTCACACCTCTTCCGCTTTTTATTTCGTTATGGCTAACGATGATTTGCGTGCGACTGCAGATTTCGAGAACGTTTTTGCGTTTTATATAGGTTTGTTTTGAGGAAGAAGAAGAAGAAGAAGAAGAAGACTTCGGCAGCAACGACGATAACAATGCCCAACGCGCGGATTTTTCTTAGGTATATTGACGACTGCGGCTAACGTCTGTTGCTGCTGCTGCTGATGCTGACGCTCGTCATCGTAAACGACGCCCATTTTAACTTAATAATAATTTTATTATTCGCGTCTTAGCTCTAGGCGAACGCAAAGGTACGTATCCTTCGAAAAATTAACCGCTTCACCCGTATGATCCACCAGTCTCAACGTAATGTTATCGAATTCGTCCACGCACAGAGGGAAACGAATTATATTGCTGGGTTGTTGTTCTATGCTGTAGCCTGGGGGCACGGTTAGGCCAAATTCGTAAATGCTATGACAAAGTTGGTTATTGCGGTACGCTCCCGTCGTAATGTTAGTATCTACGAAAATATTAGATACCGAAATTATTTCCACATCGCGATCGGACGTATGCGAACGACCTTCCTCTAAAATTCGATCATGAAATCCCAGCATTCGACCGATGTTGCCGCGCTTCGCGAAGTCTACGGAGTATTTCGATTTTATTTCGCACTTTAGGGTATTATTATTAGCCTTAAAGAAAACAAGCCGTCGACCAATCCGTCGTCGTCCAAAGTTACGGATGAATTAATTTCTTTGTGGGCTTTAGCCGACTCCAATATCTTTTTTCTCAGGAACGTGTTTAGCTCGTCTATTTCGTAGCATCCCTCGTCGATGGTGATTTCTTTATCTTTATCGTAATAGAACTTATTATTTCCCTCGTAAATATTTCGAACGGTGTTGCACGTGTAAAGACCCACCAAGCCGCAGGTGTACGTGCCGCCATCGTTCAGTCTCACAGGTGGGTATAGCGTACCGCTGCTGATGGTATTTCCATACCCGAATATCGTGATTGTCCTAGACATGACTGTAGCGCTCGAGGGCATTATGGTTCTTTATGTAAAAATTTCAACACTAAATGACCACACACGATCGTGTTAAAGTCTTGCTCCCTTTCCACGTTATAATATATATCGCTACCGTGAAAATATCTTAAGACTTCCTCGGAGGCCTCAGGTCTCCGAAACTATCGAAGTATATCACCGTATTGGCCCTTTTTTTATAACCGACCCAATGCGTGCCCGGACCGGATCCATCGTCCAAATTTATAATACCACTTTCGTTTCGCCACGGCGGTGCTAAGCTTCCGTCGCGTCTTTTTAGCGGCAACTCGTCTCGCATGTACACGCCTCTAAAATACGGAACACCTTTAGCATATTTGTGCAGATCGAGATCGGTCAATGCACGCATGGGAGGTGTAAGGGTGGTGGTGGTGGTGGTGGTGGCGAGCTTAGCATTCCTCGACACCGTCGAAGTCATCCGTTTTTTGAATCCCCCGGATAAGGTTTCAAGTACAAGGCGCTACCTTTCTTGTGAGGCTTTAAATACAATCCGCTGCCGACTTTTTTCTCTTCCATGGCTCTGTTGTGACGCGCGTTCTCATCGAAATACCTCTTTGCATTTTTGGCCGAATTGATGGCGTTTGCAACGCTCGACGCTCCGCCGGCCAGTGCTCCGAGCGCCGAAAAACCCGCAAATATCGGAATCAAGGGCAATAAGCCTCCTCGCTTGGGCACCGGTATTATGCGCGGTACTTTAATTTTCGAACGACCTCCCATCCTGTTGACTATAATTTTTGCGGCATTCATCGCGCTCGAAATGAGACGATTATGCGAAGCATCTCCGTGTCCTTTACTCTTGATGCTTTGTTTTCTGATTTCTTTAGATATTTTACTTATAAGACCGCCTCTGAAGGAGCATTTTCTGCCGACGTTGCCGTTATTGTCTTTGAATTTACCCGAGCATCGACGTACTCGACGTCGTCGTTTTTTCGTCGTCGTCGTCCTCGCTGTCGACGATCAAGTTTCACGGCCATTTTCTTGTCTATTCCCATTCCTAGTTTGCGTTTCGCTTTCATTGCAGCCGTTACGCCCAACGCTGCGAGCTTCTCGGACCACTTAGAATCTTTGGCCTTGACTCGCCGCCAAGCCGCTTCTTGCAAGACCTGTCGGCCTCGTGCCTGCGCTCCACGTCTTTGTGATGCGAATACGCGATGTCGTGCTGCTTGCACGCTTCGTCTAGAGGATTGATACCTTTGTCTCCGCGGTTTAAACGCTCTTGTAGCCTGGTTCCGGGACCGCAGAAGTTATGACCAGGAAGGTGCAGTTCGAAGGGCAATTTATTTAAGAGGTTGTTGAACAACCCTTCACCCCGTGTACCAACATTGACTAACATCTTTCCTGCAATAACGTAACAATTTAAATATATATATAAAAAATAACTGCATACAGAATAAATTTTATTTACAAAAAAGGATCATACACTATCTTTAAAATACAAAGGTTTCATTTCGACATTTAAATTCTTTTGATATAAACATAATACGTCATCGACAATTTTGTGAGGGAAATGGCGCGTGATTTCTAATAAGCCGAGTCTGTTGATGTCGTAAAGAACGTTTAGGGTACTTAGGGATGGATTTCCAAATACGTATTCGCTTATCATCTCGACTCGACATAAGATTTGATCCTGCACGTTCGAATAAAGTCCAGCATCCTCGAGGAGGGGCCCGCCTTCACCTCCATCGTCGTCGCCGTCGCCGCTACTGCTCTTGCACCTGTTATACGCGTAAGCTCCGAACTCTTCGGGAAGGCAAGTGGCGACGCACTCTATATTTCTATCGTAGAACTCTTGAAAATCTTGTCCTTTCAATATTTCTAATTTGAGCATTATAAGAGGCGCTAGAGTAAACACTTTTGCAAATTCTTCGCGGAGAGAGAAATTCGCGCAACATTGTATCCGGATCCTGTTGTTGTTGTTGATTCTAATGCGGCGAGAGCCGCAGCAGTTTGCACCTCGACTCTATGAATGGACTCGTATTCGTCTTTAAATTCCACTTCCAAGTATCCGTCGATCGTCTGATGCATTTCACGCCTCCAGTGCCATACGTCTGCGACTACGGAGGCGGCGGTAGCGCCTGCAGATGCAACCTTGGCAGTATCCGAGCGGTTGGAAAAAATTTTCTAAATTTATGTTCGATATTGATAGACGACAAATCTTTCCACTCGTTTTCGTCCATTTGCAATTCGCCTTCTTTACAAAATCTGTTGGGGCATATAAGTCTGATAACAGGGCTAAAATCCATATTGCTCTTTCGTTTGGTTAAGCCCACTTCGATCGTATGACCGTGAGCGCACCATTGCGCATTCTCCTTGGAGGAATTCAATCGGTATTCGGTGCTACATATCAGGGATCCATCGCCTGATCGTTATCGTAGACATGAATACCTGACAAAACTTGCGGCGATCCAGATACTGCACACGTAGATGATGATGATGATGACGAAATTACGTCATCATCATCGTTATTTAAAATACTTGACTGTCGTCACCACTTGTATGATTATTTTCGTCTTGAATATACTTCACCATAATTGCTATTTAATTAAGTGCAAAATTTCACGCGCACATACACACCCTGAACGAAGAAACCTCCCGGTTAGAACTGAAAATTATTTTGCATGTGTAGGTTTTCGTTCGAGCGCAAACGATGTTGCTCATGCGCGCATAGTTTATTTTATATTTGTAATAGATATAGTATGCCCACGCTCCTATTAATTGCATAAGTACGATGTGTTCTAAATACGTCCATACACCATCTGAACTATCAAATTCTCGATCTTTTTTTCTCGCCTCTCTTTCTCTTTCGAAGGCGATTCGTTTATGATTCCATGGCATGACGTACCATTCGGTCTCCGTAAAACTGCTATTGTATTTAAATCTTATTTTAAACATCAGAAAAGGATCGATGCCAACTCCGTCTCCGACACAATCGCCCGCGCATCCATTGTTCAACCATTCGGCACCGTTGTCGTCGTCGTCGTCGTCGTCGTTGCCGTCCTCGCCGTCGCCGGATCCATCTACGTTTTCTATTTCTCGTCGTCGTTGAAGGCGTCCTCTTCCTCCTCCTAGATAACTTTTATAAATTAAAAGGTCTCTCGATACCGCGGACGACGACGACGACGACGACGTCTCTGATGATGGCGATAAGGGAACCTCTTCCGAATGGTTCTGTTGCTGCTGCTGCCATTGCTGTTGCAGCTGCATGGTAATTAATTCCATACGTTTCCAATCTTTAGAGCGAGAGCATCTTATTTGTTGTTGTTGTTGTGACGACTCGGACTTCGACAATGCCAAAACGTCTTTATTTTCAACAACCTCGAAACATACGAATGCATTCGGAGGATCTACGGAACCGGATTTTTTGCCAGGAGGGCACGCTCGGTTTAAATATGTATAGGTAATTATTACATATTAAAGAGTAGGCGAGATATGCTGCGACGGCTGCGGGCGGTCCTTTAGGAGTCATTTAGAACAATGAGCATTTTTAATTGCATTCATAGGTTTTTATTGCAGAGCTGCGATGTGTTGTTGTGCGCGCGTACATATGGGGTAGAACATGCGCATTCAGGACACGATTTTATTTGCAAAGGAGGTCCATCTATCTGATCTGCATGCGACGACGACGATTGTAAGCCGTGCGCTAAACAATAGCGATGCGTCCATAATTGTTTTTGCAAATACTCCGGTAATTTATCGAAATTTCTGGCGACGTCTTTACTTGCATGCCTCTCGATATACTCGAGCGGTAATTTCGTAAGATCCTCGACCGTCAACATTCTTCTATATTACAAACGTATATGATTAAAAATAAACATATCATCTCGTAGACAATTTTCTTATCCCCCTTCCTTAAGAATGCATACTATATGTTCCTGCATGATTCATATTGACGCCTAAATTTAATATTCTCAAAAGAGCTAACCCGCTCTGCTTTTCGGTATATTCGCCAAGTTTATTGTTCAATTCCTGAATGGCTTCGGGTTTAACTTGAGTTTGAAAGTCTTCAATTTTTAAAATTTTATAATTTTTAGTAGTAAAATGTCTGAGCGATGACGACGATGATGATGATGACGATGTATCCACGGCTTCTGAAGACGATGATGTTGATGCGTTGGGCTTTACGTATTCACCGTTAAACACGAAATTAATTTTAAGAGATCCGAATTTTCTCAAACATTTTCTCAAACGTCTCTCTATTAGGGCGAATGCATCTTCTAAAAATTGCATGGGATCTATGTGATATAAATTGACCACAGCACTCGAACGTATCCTGCGGGCGAAAGCCGATTTCAAATCGACCCACACGATATTGTTCGACGTTCTACGTCTTTTGACATTCTTCTTTGATCTTAATCTATCGAAATTTTCAGCAGGATCGTCGACTTCGACGTCGTTCGCATAACCCTCGTCGTCGTCCTTCGCACTAGTATTATCGCCGGATCCATTCTTTTACTAATACCTGCCCTCTGATCGCCCTATCACGCTTGCTTTTGCATTAGAAACGATCTGATTACATTTCAGATTTAGCAGCATCGATTCATAGTGACGTTTTCGACCTACGTTGCAAGCACTTTTCAATTGTTTTAAAATTGCACGCGTTGAGGTAGGCGTCTGGAATTTTTAATTCGTCCGAAGCTTGAGACATTTTTTACACTTTCGACACACGATGTTTACCGTTCGAATAATTACACAATAATAAATAGAAAAATATTTTGGATATTCTTTTACCAAGACGACGAAACTATTATTCGTAGTAGGGGAGAAATTTTTTTTCAAATACAAACGCAGCACGCAATTTTTTCTTATCGACACCTGTAATAAAAACCTTGCGGTTATTTCCCCCAGCCTTATTCTTCTTATACTTCATCATAATTGCCTACGACACATCGAGCGTAACATTTTTCAAATTATTAAAAGACTACTTGAAACGTCTTGCACGTGTCCGATGAGATAATCCCGAAAACACGCTCTTAAAACAAAACACGTTCGCACCACTTGCGCGCCACCTTACGATATTTCGTCTTAGACTAAAACACGCACGCCCCCCTACACACCTATACGCATAACGATACATACCTTTCTTTTCGAAAATAAAACAACAACAACACCGCCCCCCCGATCGATATCTACACACACACACTTTTATCACGAGGGCGGCACGACTTCCACGTTAACATCACCGACAAACCATACATACTCTACACCCTACACGCACACACCTGCACATACATACCTCTCTTTTACATAATACGCACACCCTTTACAAGATATTTATGATCCTTTTAAAAAGGGCCGGCCAGCTTCTCCATAGCCATACTATTGTTATCCTCAAACCTAACTAATACTAACACACACACACACCTACACATACATGACCTTCACACATACATACTTCTCTTTTCCATAATACACACACCCTTTACAAGATATTTATGACCCTTTAAAAAGGGCTGTCCCAGCTTCTCCATAGTTATACTACTTACTAGGCCATCGAAACTTAACGGACATTAGAAAAATGGATGATCTAGCAGTAAATATTGCAAAGTGTTCCTGTGATGATACATGCGAGACATGTATCAAATGCAAACAAACTAAAGATCCATTTCCACGCGAATCATTTACTAAATCAAGTAATAAGTTAGATTTGATTCATACAGATATATGCGGTCCGTTACAGCTTCAAACACCAAGTGGAAATAACTACATTTAATCCTTATTAACAATTATTCAAGGTATTCTCATATTTATTTGTAAAAGCGTAAATCTGATGCGTGTGAAAAAATAATTGAAGTTGTTAAAATGATGAAAACTCAACAGGGCAAACAACCAAAAATTATTAGATCAGATAGAGGTGGAAAGTACATACATGGTGAACTGAAGAAATATTTTAAATCTATGGGTATAAAGACTCAGTTAACAGTACCAATGATGCCACAACAAAATAGAATTGCCGAACGGACAAATAGAACTCTAATTGAAATGACAAGATGTATGCTCACGAGTTCAGGCTTAAACAAACAATTTTGGGGTGTGACAGTGACTACAGCTAATCACATCCTTAATCGTGTACCTACTAAAAACATAGAATCTACTCCCGACGAGATGAGGCACGCAAAAAGCCAGACTTAAACTATTTTCAGATTTTTGTAACACCAACATATGTCCATATAGAAAAGTGTAAACGTAAAAGGTTATATATTGCTGAAAAACTGTTTTTTGTTGGTTATGAATTAGGCACTAAAGGTTATCGGCTATTGAATAAAGACACTCATGGCATCAAAATCAGTCGTGATGTCAAATTTAATTCAGCTAAAATATGTCCTAAAATGGTAAATGAAATCCCAATGAATGGTTCGGAATTAATCGATGCTCAAAAATCCGAAAATGTTCAATCAGAAGTACTTCATAAGTATGATGATAAATTACATGCTTTAGGTTCAGAAGTGACAAATACAGAAGAAACTTATTTATTCAGACATTCTGAAAGATCAAACAAGGGTTTTCCACCAAATCGTTTGATCATGGAAATAAATATAGCCAATAAATAAATAAATACTGATCCTGTTACTTACGAGGAAGCTATTAATGGACCTGTTTCAAATAAATGGAAAGTTGCAATGAATAAAGAAATCAATTCATTACATAATGTTGGAACATGGGTGGTAACTAAATTGCCTCCCGGTTGTAATGCTGTAGGTTGTAAATGGGTATACAAGACCAAAACTGATCAAAATGGGGATATTGTAAAATACAAGGCCCGATTAGTAGCACAAGTTTTTTCTCAAAAAGGTGCAAATGAATGGAATAAAACTTTTGATGAAAAAATGATGAAAAAATACAAATATATACAAAGTATTAATGACCCATGTTTGTATAAACAAAAACTACGTAAAAATGTTGTGTACATTTCAAATCACGTAGATGACATCGTGATAGCCGCATCAAATATAAATTTAATACATGAATTTGAATCGAACATGAATCAAGAATTTACCATAAAAAATCTGGGAAATCGACAATATTATCTAGGTGTTCATTTTGACAGAGATAATAAAGGTATATTTAACGCCAATCAAGAAAAATATATTATGAACAAACTGCAAGAATTTAACATGAAAGATACAAAAGATTCATCTACACTAATGAATGTTGGTTATTTAAGACAAACGATGAATTAAGAACCTTTCGAATCGCAAGAAGTCTATCGAAGTGCAATTGGATCATTACTTTATTTGTCCACAACACTAAACCTGACATTGCAGTTGCAACATCAATTTTGGCTAGACGTGTAAGTAACCCTAGAATATGTGATTGGATTGAAGTGAAATGTGTGTTTCGATATTTAACAGCAATCAAACACATGAAACTAAAAATGGGAGACCTCAAGAACGACGGAAGTTTTAAATGCTACGTAGATGCCCTTTGGGCAGGTGATCATATCGACAGAAAATCAAATACAGGTTATTGCTTCATATTTATTGGGGCACTGATCGCTTGGACTAGTAGAAAACAAATTTCAGTTGCGTTATCTTTAACCGAAGCAGAATTCGCCGCATTATCTGAGGCTTTACGCGAATTTCTTTGGATTGGAAGAATATTAAGCGATTTGTGAAAGTAAAGTGTCCAATCACGATGTATGAAGACAACCAAGGTTGTATTAAATTACTGAATGACCGAACTTGCCACCAACGTGTAAAACATATTGATGTCAAATAAAAGTTCGTGCACGATTATATTAATACGAAAAGAATTAGAGCTTTGTATTGTCCTACAGAAAATATGATTGCGGATATGTTGACTAAACCATTGGACGGAAAAAAAATTAGCTAAACACGTAAAAGCAATGGGGTTGGTTGAGAAGGGGTGTTAGATATACAACGCTTATTATAAAATTATCATGATGTTTGTGTATCAAGTTACCATACTGTTTTGTTATTAACAATGTCATAATATAAGTTTCTTGTTAATGAATAAAATATTCTATACGTATGTCACCCTTTTTTTCAAGTTGAAGATTGTTGATATACCTTATTGAAATCCATTGACAGTTTTAACAGGTTATGGGCCCAGTATAGATAATCATCTTGATTAAATGAAACATTAATATACGTATTTTTCACTTTCTTCTTAAGTTTATTATTTTCTGAAGGCTTGCGCTTACTGCTACTGCCGCCACTGTTACCAGAACTTGATTTGGGATTTATATTAACTACCAGAGCTTCAATGTGACTTAATGCGGCATATTTCTCTACCCATATTTCAACCATTGCTAATCGCTCCTGAAGGTATTCAACCGTGCGCTGTTCACGAGGAACAGACTCCCACGTAGTTCTAAATTTCTTGTAACTGCCCGGTAACGTACTTAAGATACGCATAAGCAGCAAAGTGACTGGTAAATCATTATCCTCAACACGACGCGATTCTTGTTGAAGTTCAAGCCAGATCTTTTGTAGCATAGAAATGTGAGTTGCGATGGAATCGTTGGACTCCTTTTTATTCTCGAGCAATTCCAGATACAGATGTTCTAGACGCTGTTCAGAAACACGCTCAAACGTGGCATTAAACTTATCTCACATATCTTTTTCTGAATTATTCATCTCAATTAAACGCAATGGCTCTTCACTTAAGGTAGTCGTAAGAAGGATAATGGCATAAACATTATGTGTAAACAGTTTCATACTTGCATCGAATGCCGCAGTTTGTGCAACATTTGCATCTGTTACAATAGGAGCAGGCTTCAGAATTGTACCCGTAAGAATTCCTTCAAAATCGTGGTACGATAAATTTGATTCTATTTGGAGTTTCCAAACAAACCAGTTTAACTGATCTTTTAGTTTTGGTATTTGCAATTTGTTCATATCTTATATATAGGGTTCATTAATGCACTACTTTACAGTCTTTTGACAGATTTCAAAATTTTATTGTTTATCAAAAAGCGGTCCAAATAGAAATTTATTTTATTGAACGCTGCAGCACTGTCCGTAACTGAAAGAATCACTTATAATTTATACAGTTTTGTGTGGTTGATGGTGTCTGGGCCCAGGACCTCTTGAGAATTAAACCATATAAACTATAATTATTTAATTATTCTATTTTTGGTCATTACAACATGACATAACTGTTTATTTTTTCAGAACTTCTGTACTTGTTTTTATAAGCTAAGGTATTATGATATTGTTGGGATTTTTTTTAACAAAAACAAAATACAAATCACAGGTTAATATAGAAAATAACGTACAATGTCCATTTCTAACATAGTACCATCTTAAGAAAGTCTGTCCTCTGTTAGACAGGCTTAAAGGAACCCGTATTTTAATTAATTGGTGTATTTATCTTTCATTTTACTTCTTATGTATGTCATTGTTGGATATTTTACAATGTAATTGATATTTCTGAATTATATTTGTTTTTTGTTTTCTTGATAAAAAATGTTTAATATAATTTTTCCTTCATATTTCTTAAATTTTGCACCCCATCGTTGTTTTCGCCCATTTAGGGAGCCGTGTACCACAGCTTGAGAAACACTCAATTAATTAATCTAAGTTAGTCTGAAGATAAATACATCCAAAGGCCATCTCTAAAACATAACAAGACCTAAGGTCTTATTCAACTTGTTTTAATATGGAGACAACACTAGCTGTTTAGAATGCACATTACAATTTGTATTTACAGTTATTTTTTATGTATCAAGTAGACAAGTGTAGATGACAATTCTTATATAGACAGTAGAAATTTTGTCAATGTTTATCAGTTCACTAATAAATGTAGTTTTGTATTAAAAGTCATTGAATTATACTCCAATAAAAGAAATAATTACAGTCCATTCTTCTGAGCTATCTAGTCAGCAACACTAGCCCTCAGAATTAATTTGGTATGCAATTTGGAGGAGGTAACAGTTGCCCCTGAATTTAAAATATATGTTTGGTACCATTCGTGTGGCATTCCCACACAGAAATAAAAAAATTTTAGATCAAACTTTTAAGTAAACAAAGTTGCAATAAACCATCGTGAGTTCTGTAATGAAACTCGTATAAATTATAGCTTCCGATTCACAACCGATAATCAAAGATCGCCGCTCCAAACTGTTTTTATGATCTTTGCTCGGGTTTGAATCGTTCCTCAGCTTCTTAATTATACCACAATTAATAGATTGTACAGTATAGGTTATGACTTACGGTCTGAATAGTACTTAATCTAACTGTAGTTCTAAAGCACAGGCATTACTTTGGTACCAATATTGATTAATGTGAATTATGCGAGAAGAGAGCGATGGCCTTACGTCGCTCCGCACGCAGAAAACTCGTGCATACCAAGTTCGTGATTGGAAATGTGCACACAACCATGTAGTCTCTCAAAGAACTATTTTTAAAAGGTTTTCAGGCTTTATAAAATTATTTCCGTCTTTTAGTAAAATAATAGTGTGGGTTCGTCGCTTAATCGACTATTTCAACTTAATATCTCACTTTAGCTTCGTTTATGGAAAATTGTTGAGTGGTGGTAATTTTCACATAGAACTATTCAGAAGAGTGTTGTTAATAATATATAATGACTAAAATTGCTAAATGCGAAAAAATTGAATAGTAATCTTGTAAAGCAGAATTATTACTACGTGTTATGTTTTCCAATCACCGTCGAGGTTAAGTACTTGCTATGAATTTGCTAATTTCTGAGAAATTCAGGGAAATTTTCGCTGATAGTTCAAACTTAGATAAATGAGAATATGTACTGCAAAACTTGTACCAACCAATTTTGTGTGGCAGTGAAAAGCTATTTGACACATTTTTGCCAAGTTTTTGGTGACGTAATGTTAGGAAAGCTGTGACTACGTTATACGAAATGTTCCAAAAAGTTGTACTTGCTATGAGCCATACCAATTTGTGAAAAATTCAGGAAAATTTCCTTGAGAATTTACACGTAGAGTGAATTAGATTATTTGCTGCAAAACCTGCAGCAACCAATTTTGTGTGCCAGCTAAAAGCTATTTGACACAATTTTGACAAGTTTTTGGTGACGTAATGTTAGGAGTGTTGTGGCTACGTTATATGAAATGTTCCAAAAAGTCGTACTTGCTGTGAGCCATGCCAATCTTTGAAAAATTCAGGAAAATTTCGCTGGGTGTTTACACGTAGAGTGAATTAGATTATTTGCTGTAACACTTGTAACAACCAATTTTGTATGCTAGACAAAAAATACTTGACACATCTTTGATAAGTTTTCGATGAGGAAATAGGTAGAGTGCGATGACTACGTTATCATGCGGAAGATTCCAAGAACCTGTATTTACTATGACCCTTTTTACTTTTTGAAAAGTGGTTGATAAATTTCCTTTATAACTGAAACTTTGGATCAATTAAATTTTTTGCTGTAACACTTGCAACAACCAATTTTACGTTCCAGTTATAGATATTGACAAGTTTCGATGACGAAATGTAGAAAGTGCGCAATGTTCTAGGAAGCGGTATTTGCTATAAGATGAACATAATAATTCTAATCCTAAATTTTTATAGTGTGGTCATATCATTTTAAAAAAGCTTTAGAATTACGAAGTTAATAACAGGAAATTGTTAATAAGCATGTTCCATATCAAAATTATCCCAAATATCAGTAAGTTTTTTACGAATGTTAGTAAGATAATTATCATCATCATCACTAGGTCTTCATTCCTGGAACTGGTTGGACGCGTACCCTCATTGTTTTCTATTCTGAACTAACCTAGACATTTCCCTGAAATTTGCACAGTCTGCATCTATCACTATCTGCGTGCGAAAGTCTGATCTCGGTCTACCTCTATCTCTCTTTTCCTATCTCTGCTTGTAATATATCCCGCACTATTCCCCAGAAATGCCTTAGAACGTATCCTGTCCTTCTATTTCTCCTATTTTTTTTCGTTTTCCACAGATATCTTTATTCCTCTACTATTTCTACAACCTATCTGTTATTAACTTTGGTTGTCTATGCTACCATGCTCATACATCTTAAGCACAACATTCCAGAAGGCTTCTATCTCTTTCTGTCTAATTTTCCTACTGCCCCTATTTCGTAGACGTACTGTGCTGTATTCTACACATTGCTTTCAACAATTTTCTTCTTGTTGCTGTGTGCTGTGCTCACACACATACGCTTTGAACAATTTTGTTCTTATATCTATGTTTGTTGTCTTTGAACATAGCTACTGTTCTTCCTTGTTTGATGCAGTTCGGTCACCTGCTATTGTTTCACAGTTATATACCCTATTTCCCCGATATTCAGTGGTGTGTAAAGGGAGGTAAGCAGCCGTTGGCTGCCAAGTTCTCCCAGCACTTGAACCTTTGTCGTGTTGAATATACCACCGCACCCGAGCTGGACACAGAACAAACTAAGGTATCGCTCTGAACTATATCAAAGAACACGTGCTGAACACAGAACAAACAAAGAATCGCGCGAAATTCCAACTCTTTTTCGCGGTACACAAAAATCAGCACGCTCATTGGTCAAACTACATTTGGAGATTCTATGTTACACTTGAAAATCGAAATACACAATTCCATTGGTTAAAGACATCATTAACCATTTTCAACACAGAAAGCATAGGAAATGGAAGTGTATAAATATAATTTCAAATTCTCCGAAAGACATTCGTTAGTGCTTACCATAGCCTAAGGAATCACTTCTTAATCTTCTTTGGGGATTAAACCACTCATAGTTTTTAAAATTATCTTTATTAACGTTTCGATCCATAACCTAGGATCGTTTTCAAAATAATAAAAACTTCAAGTTTGACATTTATGACATAAATTCAAGGTGACTTTGATTTATTGATGTTTGAAATATTTGGTTTGAGTACACTAAGCAAAAATTTTTAAAGTTTAAATGAATAATTGCCTTCAATTTGTGTTACGGCCTGGGACCGACTTTTTTAGGTAGCCAATATGCTTAACGTGAAATCAGCTGATTAGTTTTTATTGTAAAAATTCAATAACACGATTTTCTATTTACAATAAAAAAACACAAATATAGAAATTCCTATCGAAGCAGCAAAACAAAATTAACTAAGGTTACTATTTAATAAAACAATTTTACTCTATGGACAAATTCACTAATTGTTTCACGAAGTGCGCAATTCTTAGCCAACATGCTCCCCATAGTCTGCAAAACCTTCAGCGAGCAGTGTTTCCCATAGCCTGTTATACTTCGACACGCAGTGCTCTCCATAACCTGCGTATTTTCCGACGGTAACGCTGTCTGCAGTCGTACCTAGGGCATGCCACTATAACTCATCAACCAATAGTTAACAAACTCCGTTTCATACTTCACCGTTATTGTGATTGCGTCTGTCAACTCTACCACCAGGACGACAGCCCGTAGAATTCCACGGAACGCACTCGACGAAACATAAGCTACCACTACCACGACGCTTTCCGAAGAGTACCGAAAATCACCGAAGACGTCTGGGCCTTGTAAAGATGTAAATATTTTCTAACTATCGCTGTCCAAGTTCTTAGTGGGCCTCACAATTAAATTCAGAAGCCTTCCGAAGACTTCTCTGAACCTTCTACACTTGTATATATTGTCAATTAGTAGCTTTTAATTTCAATTCATAATTCTTTGTAATATAACGTTGTCCCACAAGTACAACACGATGCTTTCCGAAGAGTCCAGAAGACCGCCGAAGACGTTTGGACCTCTTCAAACTGTAAATATTTTCTAACTACCGTTATTCAAGTTTCTACCCGGCCTCACAAGCAAACTCCAAAGCCTTCCGACAAGCTCCGAAGACTACCGATGCCTTTTTAACCGCCTTCAAACTGTATATACATTCATTTAATAAGTTTATTTTTGTTCCACAAGCAAGCACGAAGCCTTCGACGAATACCGAAGACTTCCGAACTTAGTCAAGATCCTGTTTAGGTATCCGTGAGCGCGTTATACCTTCCGATAATGTATAATTGCGTTCTAGTGGGTTTCCCATCTAAAGATTTGTCGAAATAATATATCCTACTATTCTCCGGAAACACCGTGTTTTCCAGTTTCAATCGCGTTTCGATAACGCGGATGTTTACTTTTCGAGTTCGTGTTATTTTGAACTTCTTTTAAACTTTGATTCTGCAGCTTGTGCGTTGATACACTTGTATAAATTACTTATTCTGTTACTCCAAGAGCGATGCACGTTCCCCTTCTATCAAATGTGTAGATTTGGTGTGTATCCCCCTTAGCTGGAGGTTAACTTGCTTGTTGCATAGCGCGATTATTTCTTGATGTAGATCAACTGCTCTTGCATGTAGACCGCCGTTGCAATTACGGTAGTATCTTGGTTGTTGCTGGCTACCGCGGCAATGTTGTGTCAATTTGCTTCCGAGGGCTGACATGGTAAGTATCCCGACACATGTATGTGGCTTGTTTTCCTTTTCTAACATACCCAGGGATAAACCCAATTTGAAATTTGATACGCTAATGTTTGTTCTGGTAAAATCCTTACTAGAAAAGATTCGAACTTTAATGCTTTTGCTTTTGTACTTAACCCAGCTGCTTATACAAGTGTACCAGCAGTATTTTTTTTACTGATTAGAGTTATAACAGATGCTTCGTATAGTAAAATCCTCACTAAAAAGGTTTCGAAATTTAATGTTCTTTAATTAACTCATCCGCTTATACGAAAATATCAGCGTTACTTTTTCTGGTACTGATTAGATTAATTGCATGTTGGCTACAAATTGCGCACTTCGTGAAACAATTAGTGAATTTGTCCATAGAGTAAAATTATTTTATTAAATAGTAACCTTAGTTAATTTTGTTTTGCTGCTTCGATAGGAATTTCTATATTTGTGTTTTTTTTATTGTAAATAGAAAATTGTTGGCGATGTATTGTTTTTGTGTTGCTAGAAACCCTTCCCCTTTCCGCATTGATAGTTAACCTGGTATATTTACGTTTTCTTCCGGCTAGGTCATGGTACGTAGCATAATTTCTGACGCCTTGGCGTGGGGCGACGATTTTTTTTTGTGATTAATTTCTGCTCCGATTTTTGCTTCAATTTTTTTTTATTGTTACTGCCTAAGTTCTTACATGACCCGCATTTTCTCGGCCTGATACTACTTATGTTTCGTACCTTACGCTCAATTTTATCGGTGGGTCAATTTCAGATTATTGGACTTGTGTTTTCGCCAATAATTTTAGTCCATTGAAAACGCTGGCGCGCCACGTTGGGCGGCAGAAATTATGTTACGTACCATGACGTAGCCGGAAGAAAACGAAAATATACCAGACTAACTACCAATGCGGAGAAGGGAGGAGTACCTAGCAACACAAAAATAATACAACGCCAACAATTTTCTATTTATCAAAAGAAAACACAAATATAAAAATTCCTATCGAAACAGCAAAACAAAATTAACTAAGGTTACTATTCAATTAAACAATTTTACTCTATGGATAAATTAACTAATTGTTCCATAAAGTGCGCAATTCGTAGCTAACATGCAATTTATCTAATCAGTACCAAAAAGCAGATGGGTTAATTTAAAAAAAACATTAAATTTAGAAACCTTTCTAGTAAGGATTTTACCATACGAAGCATTTGTTATAACTCTAATATTAAAAAAAAAGAATACTGCTGACACTTTCGTATAAGCAGATGGGTTAATTAAAAAAAAACATTAAATTTAGAAACCTTTCTAGTAAGGATTTTACCATACGAAGCATTTGTTATAACTCTAATATTAAAAAAAAAAGAATACTGCTGACACTTTCGTATAAGCAGATGGGTACAAAAGCAAAAGCATTAAAGGTCGAAACTTCTATAGTAAGGATTTTACCAGAACAAACATTAGCGTATCTAATTTCAAATTGGGTTTATCCCTGGGTATGTTAGAAAAGGAAAACAAGTCACATACATGTGCCGGGATACTTACCATGTCAGCCCTCGGAAGCGAATTGACACAACATTGCCGCGGTAGTCAGCAACAACCAAGCTACTACCGTAATTGCAACGGCGGTTTACAAGCAAGAGCAGTTGATCTACATCAACAAATAATCGGGCTACGCAACAAGCAATTTGGCCTCCAGCTAAGAGGGATACACACCAATTCTACACATTTGATAGAGGAGAAAAGTTCATCGTTCTTGGAGTAACAGAACGAATAGTTTTTACAAGTGCATCAACGTACAAGCTGCAGAATCAAAGTTTAAAAGGAGTTTAAAATAACACGAATTCGAAAAGTAAACTTCCGCGTTATCGAAAGGCGATTGAAACTGGAAAACACGGGTTTACCTGAGAATAGTAAGATATATTATTTTGACAAATCTTTAGATGGGAAACCCACTAGAACACAATTATAGTTCTTGGAAGGTATAGCGCGCTCACGGATACCTAAATAGAATCTTGATTAATTAATTGTAGCATAAACTTGTCGTTTCATAACAACTAGATTTACGTTGAGAAATTCTTAGAAAGAGTATTTATTATTAATTATGCGGAAGGATTTAACAATAGACATAGAATTTATACGAACGGATAATGAATTAATAAGGGATTTGAGTTGAAAATTATGGCGAGCTTATCTGAACAGGTACAATATATCGGGTATTGTTGGAGAATTTGATACTAGAAAAGAAATTTATGTAAATAAAATAACCAATTATTGCCAAAAATGAACGTAACAAACAGATATGATGACAACTTAGTTCCTTTCACAGAAGACAAAGTGAGATACTCACTGTGCCAATCGAAGAGCAGAAAAGCACCCGGACCTAGATGGAATTCTTGCGGAAATTGGCATAGCGCTACAAGATACATTAACACCGACACTAACAACACTGTACAATGAATGTATACAACAAGTTATTTTTCCGAACATCTGGAAACAGGCGAATGTCGTGATTATTCCTAAGTGGTCGTAATTTTTTTATTTACAGCCGTGCACCACTGAAATATTTTAATTTATTTCTTCTCGGGAAACTTAATTTTATTATACTTTTATGCTCTTGAACTGAGGAAGGAACAATATAAAGATTTGCTTAGGCATTAGTGACGACAACAATAGCTGCTAATAAAAATATTTCCATCTGCTATACTAGCAATCCGCAATTGACCGACACTAACTGCTCAAAAAGAGGAAATTAGGAGAGGCCGTGAGTATGTTGTTAGTGTGAGTATATAACACTAAAATTGTTAAAGCGTAACATTGACGTAATTAGTTTAGCAAGGGAAAGTTATGTTACGATTCTATGTCTACCCCCCCACTGTTCGCATAAAATCCAACCCTTGGATAAAACCTTTATGGGTCCATTAAAGTCTCACTATAGTGAGGAAGTAAGATCTTTTTTAAGGCATAGCTCAAGGCCCTTGAGTATTTTTGATATGATGGAACTGTTTTACAGGGCCTACCTTAAAGTACAACGTGGGGACATAGCAGTAAAAGGCTTCAAAGAGACTGGTATTTATCCTGTCAATAGAAATGTTTTTAGCAGGGAAGATTTTATTGCTTCTACACTCACTGTTCCTAGGACTCAGACTGTGATACTAACAAATGCCCTCTTCCATGTTCGTTTGAAAGCTCTGATTCACCTCTACCCTGTTCTTCCAAGAGTCCTGATGTAGTTGTCCCCGTTACGTCTAAGTCAACAAATTTTGTTCTACCCATAGAGATATCACCACCACTTCCAAAAAAGCAGAAGTCAAATAGGGGAAGGAAAGCTGAATCTTCTTCTATAATATCTTACTCCCCATACAAAAAACAGTTAGATGATGAACTGAAAGAAAACGGCAAAAAGAACGAAGCAAAAGCTTCAAAACAACAAAAGAAACCGAATATTAAAAGACCCATTGTTAACAAATTAAACTTAGACCGATCTTCTAGACCTAAACTTACCAGAGATGACTCCAGTGTTAGCAGCGATGAAACATTCGATTCCGATGAATCTGTAACGGATTTCATGCCATCAACTAAAGAACCGCAAAACAAAGATGCTGAATGTATCTTCTGTAACGGAAAATTCTCCGAAGATCAACGAGGTAAAATTTGGATTCAATGTTTCAGCTGTTCTCTGTGGGCTCACCTTGACTGTACCGGAGCAGAGAAAGAAGATTATATCTGTGACTTTTGTAAATAGACTCAAAACAGAAATGACTTGAAGATAATCTTGAAAATATGGTTTTTAGAGTTAAAAATAAATATAGTTTATGAAGTCAAATTAGTTTTTCAATGGTTTAAACCTATTCCATATTACCCGACTGTATCATATTAACCTCCATTTGTAACCTTTTTATAAATAATTTTTTTTTATAACAAAAACATAATAGTATTTTTCTGCAAGTGACAGTTTATTACAATTAGTTATAGTATGTACTCATGATGAAATGGGGAGTTTTATTCAAAAACCAGTAAAGTTATTTTTAGAAATGTAAATGGTATTCCATAATACCCTCCTCTTCTTTATAATTGTCAAACTCAGATTTACAGAATACGTTGGTTGTGTTCAAAATATCAACAATTTTAGTGTTATATACTCACACTAACAACATACTCACGGCCTCTCCTAATTTCCTCTTTTTGAGCAGTTAGTGTCGGTCAATTGCGGATTGCTAGTATAGCAGATGGAAATATTTTTATTAGCAGCTATTGTTGTCGTCACTAATACCTAAGCAAATCTTTATATTGTTCCTTCCTCAGTTCAAGAGCATAAAGGTATAATAAAATTAAGTTTTCCGAGAAGAAATAAATTAAAATATTTCAGTGGTGCACGGCTGTAAATAAAAAATTACGACCACTTAGGAATAATCACGACATTCGCCTGTTTCCAGATGTTCGGAAAAAAAACTTGTTGTATACATTCATTGTACAGTGTTGTTAGTGTCGGTGTTAATGTATCTTGTAGCACTATGCCAATCACCGCAAGGATTCCATCTAGATCCGGGTGCTTTTCTGCTCTTCGATTGGCACAGTGAGTATCTCACTTTGTCTTCTGTGAAAGGAACTAAGTTGTCATCATATCTGTTTGTTACGTTCATTTTCGGCAATAATTGGTTATTTTATTTACATAAATTTCTTTTCTAGTATCAAATTCTCCAACAATACCCGATATATTGTACCTGTTCAGATAAGCTCGCCATAATTTTCAACTCAAATCCCTTATTAATTCATTATCCGTTCGTATAAATTCTATGTCTATTGTTAAATCCTTCCGCATAATTAATAATAAATACTCTTTCTAAGAATTTCTCAACGTAAATCTAGTTGTTATGAAACGACAAGTTTATGCTACAATTAATTAATCAAGATTCTATTTAGGTATCCGTGAGCGCGCTATACCTTCCAAGAACTATAATTGTGTTCTAGTGGGTTTCCCATCTAAAGATTTGTCAAAATAATATATCTTACTATTCTCAGGTAAACCCGTGTTTTCCAGTTTCAATCGCCTTTCGATAACGCGGAAGTTTACTTTTCGAATTCGTGTTATTTTGAACTCCTTTTAAACTTTGATTCTGCAGCTTGTACGTTGATGCACTTGTAAAAACTATTCGTTCTGTTACTCCAAGAACGATGAACGTTTCTCCTCTATCAAATGTGTAGAATTGGTGTGTATCCCTCTTAGCTGGAGGCTAAATTGCTTGTTGCGTAGCCCGATTATTTGTTGATGTAGATCACCTGCTTTTGCTTGTAAACCGCCGTTGCAATTACGGTAGTAGCTTGGTTGTTGCTGACTACCGCGGCAATGTTGTGTCAATTCGCTTCCGAGGGCTGACATGGTAAGTATCCCGGCACATGTATGTGACTTGTTTTCCTTTTCTAACATACCCAGGGATAAACCCAATTTGAAATTAGATACGCTAATGTTTGTTCTGGTAAAATCCTTACTATAGAAGTTTCGACCTTTAATGCTTTTGCTTTTGTACCCATCTGCTTATACGAAAGTGTCAGCAGTATTCTTTTTTTTTAATATTAGAGTTATAACAAATGCTTCGTATGGTAAAATCTTTACTAGAAAGGTTTCTAAATTTAATGTTTTTTTTAATTATCCCATCTGCTTATACGAAAGTGTCAGCAGTATTCTTTTTTTTTTAATATTAGAGTTATAACAAATGCTTCGTATGGTAAAATCCTTACTAGAAAGGTTTCTAAATTTAATGTTTTTTTTAAATTAACCCATCTGCTTTTTGGTACTGATTAGATAAATTGCATGTTAGCTACGAATTGCGCACTTTATGGAACAATTAGTGAATTTATCCATACAGTAAAATTGTTTAATTGAATAGCAACCTTAGTTAATTTTGTTTTGCTGTTTCGATAGGAATTTTTATATTTGTGTTTTCTTTTGATAAATAGAAAATTGTTGGCGTTGTATTATTTTTGTGTTGCTAGGTACTCCTCCCTTCTCCGCATTGGTAGTTAGTCTGGTATATTTTCGTTTTCTTCCGGCTACGTCATGGTACGTAACATAATTTCTGCCGCCCAACGTGGCGCGCCAGCGTTTATAGCGTTTATAGTCAATCCAAATTAAGTACTGGAGAAAAAATCGTTGACGCCGTAAGCAGATCCACCAATTGCAACGTACGACCTGATGACACCAATACAGAGTATGTATTCGTTAGCTTAATATATATAGATTTAATTTTCTTAATGCATTTACTTGATATAATATCCATTTGAATCTTTTTTTAGTTAACACGAAGAAGAAGAACAACCAGAAACGACCGCGCTCAAAGATGAAGAAGACAGCCCTCATAGAATTGATAATGCAATATTTTTAACCGTTCAGAGTTGGAGTGAGTTAGAACTGTTCTTTATATTTGGGAACTTAAGTGAATTATAGTATGTTTATTCCAGAGTACATAACATTATATATATATATATATATATATATATATATATATATACAGTGTGTCCAAATTTCGAGTCTCTACATTGTGATTTCAGTTATTATAAGAGATAGAAATTGGGTTAAATGGGGAAAGATTTGGAGGAATCCAGGCCAGTTTTGTATCCGTTTACAAAATTGGTGTAGGTTGTCTGGTTTTGGAGATATTTGAAGAAAACTAAAAATGGCGGATTTTGTTTTTTGATAATAAAGCATGAATCATAAGTCGCACCATCACAAGACTTGCACATTATTAAGACACTTTTCTAAAAGGAGTATTTTACCATAAACAGAATCATTCGACTGTCTTTTGTTTTCGAGGAAACGCCCACAACTTTTGTTTTTCTTATGGCCGCCATTTTGAATATTAGGTGAATGTTATGCGTCTTAAAATTACCTTTTCAACGATATGCAACATGTCTATAAAAATGCAAAACTATCCTAAATTTTAAAATAACTAAATTTGTATGTTCTATAACGTTTGGTAATCCCAACAGGGCAAAATTTTATTTCTACTTTCCAAACAGTAGTAGTAGTAGTAGTACCACATACATTTTGTTAAGTAGAACTCGTAAAGTATTGGATATAAATCTTAAAATTAACTTAAACATAAAACTGTAGCCTATCTTATCTAATTTAGGGAACAAAATTAAATGTGACCGAAATAGCAAACTATCATCTAAATTCCTTCCCGTAGATGCTGAAAATGCTGTCCGTTTGCATCACGGCACATTCGACAATTAATTAAAACTTTCTGTACAACTCTGCTTAACGTGTGCCTATTTATAGAGTTAAGAATGTCACGAACTCTTTCCTGCAGTTCGTTTATATTATGAGGCGGTTCAAACTCATATACCTCATTTTTAGCAAAACCCCATAAATAAAAATCAAGTGGTGTAAGATCTGGTGATATTGCCGGCCACATAATTGGTCCACTATTGCATATAATATTTTGGCCAAAATGTTCAGCTAAAAGGGCGCTAACTTCTTGGGAATTGTGAGCTGGACAACCATCTTGCTGAAACCATAGTTTTCGAAAATCATCATCATTTGGTACAAGTCCTCTAATAGCCGGAATTATTTGGTCTCTTAACAATTCCGTATATCTGGCGCCATTGAGGTTATTGACAAAATAAAAGGGTCCAATCAAATTATTACTTATAAAAGTATTAATTACATTGGTTAATTTACTAAAATATTTATATCATAATTAACTACCTAAGATACCACACCAAACGTTAAATCCATATCTCGTTTGAAATTTGCGTTGCGCCGTCAGATGATGATTTTCAGTGCTCCAGTGATGCGTGTTATGTTTATTGAACACCCCGCAATTGGTAAACCGCGTTTCGTCTGTCCATATTGTCAATTCTGGAAAGTGCGGTTCTTCCTCGCATTTTTGGATGTACCAATTACAAAAACGCATTCGTCTGGCAAAATCTTCTCTTTTGAGGCCTTGGACAATAGTACGTTTATAAGGATGAAACTTTTCCTTCTTTAAAATATTATGAACAGTTGATTTTGGAATATTAAGTTCACGACTTACAGATCTTACGGATGTGGATGGATTTCGTGTTACCGCCTCAGTAATGCTTAGAACACGTTCCCTATTGTTTAAGTCGTATTGTTCCCTAGTCTGTTCAAAAGCACCATAATTCAGTAAATTCATTACAATTTTTCTGAAGTATGTTTTATGCGGTTGTCGTCTTTCTGGATACAATTCCAAATATCTGGCGGATGCCGTATCAGCGTTCCGAAACGATTGGTAATAAGTATTTAGCATATCAAACTTTTCCTCATTCGAAAACTTGTAGACATGTGCCATTTTTTAAATAAAAAATGCAGCACCACCGGCACCAAAACTTACAACACACACAAGTTTATCTAAATTTTAGAATTTGTTTGACATATAACTGTAATTCAATTGTTTGGTTTTGTCACATACCACCGCCTACTATTATAAAACGATATTAATAACCATAATTAATTATTTGTGACAAATGCTGTTTGTGTACATTATAAAATGTGTATTGTACTTTTCATAAAGTAGAAATCAAATTTTTGCCCTGTTGGGATTACCAAACGTTAAAGAACATACAAATTTAGTTATTTTTAAAATTTAGGATAGTTTTGCATTTTTTTATAGACATGTGGCATATCTTTGAAAAGGTAATTTTAAGGCGCATAATATTCACCTAATATTCAAAATGGCGGCTATAAGAAAAACAAAAGTTGTAGGCGTTTCCTCGAAAACAAAAGACAGTCGAATGATTCTGTTTATGCTAAAATACTCCTTTTAGAAAAGTGTCTTAATAATGTGCAAGTCTTGTGATGGTGCGACTTATGATTCATGTTTTATTATCAAAAAACAAAATCCGCCATTTTTAGTTTTTTTCGAATATCTCCAAAACCAGACAACTTACACCAATTTTGTAAACGGATACAAAACTGGCCTGGATTCCTCCAAATCTTTCCCCATTTAACCCAATTTCTATCTCTTATAATAACTGAAATCACAATGTAGAGACTCGAAATTTGGACACACTGTATATATATATATATATATATATATATATATATATATATATATATATATTATAATGTCTAAGGGAGCTACAAAGAGTTATAAGGATTGTTTAGTACAAGGTAGTATATGCCAAACAAAATTAATCCACATATTTGATCACATAAACCTAAAAATGTATGTTTGCCGTATTTTATGTATACTAAAATACCATTCAAATATAGTAGTTGAAATTAAGTGCCAAAAGGCAATTTTAAAATGACTAAGTGGCGTAGTAAGATGTGAAATGCTCAAGGGTTTATACCGAGTTGAATTTTAAAAGCCTTTGAAAGTACATTTGCCGTCCAAAAGCCGGATGCGTCTATGAATGTTCACTATCAACATGCATCCAGGGTCAAGTATACTTTATTTTGGTTTCATTTTCTATAGAATCAACTTTTGGACAATATTTGTAAACTCAAAATTATTAGTTATAAAAACGTCAAATGTGATTGGTGGAATGTAAAGATTTAGGACATATATTAGAATTTAATGTGATTATGAAATTGTATAAAAGACATGGACTAGGGTATGTGCGACACGAACGTATTTATTTGTTATGAACTTTAAGATGTAGTAGGCTAGTAGAGAGTTAACATGGTCGCCTTAGAGAGTAAACAAAGGGATTATTTTTCGAACCAATTTTGTAATAAGACGTGTTTTCATCACTGTGCTAATTTGTATACAGATATTTAAAAAGAAAATAAAAGTAGTTGTTTTAAAAGGGAGTTTAATTGAATAAAGGGGTAAAGAATCAAGCATCGAAAATATAAAGTGAATAGTAGTGATTGTGCGACGGTAAATTATTGGATTTGGAGAGTGGTTTAAAAGGTAGCAGGATATCGGGAGTGTATACATAGAAAAGAAGTTAGGTATTGGAGAGCGATTTACAGGAAGAAGGACATCGAGAGTGGTTATATATAGAAAAGTAGTTGGATATTGGGAAGCAGTTTAAAAGATAGCAGGATATCGGGAGTGGTTATATATAGAAAAGTAGTTGGATATTGGAAAGCAGTTTAAAGGGTAGCAGGATATCGGGAGTGGATACATAGAAAAGAAGTTGGATATTGGAGAGCAGTTTAAAGGTAGCCGGAGCATCGAGCAAAAAGAAATAGGAACGAGTAGATTGGAATAAGATACGGAGAAGCCGACGGATTTATAGAGAAAACAAGGATTCGAAACGGAGATTAGCACAGGGGAAGTTGTAGCACTAGTTTTTCTAAATTCTAAATTTGGGTTGATCATTTCAGGTATTGGGGAGCAGTTAAAATTCAAGGACACCTGGAAGCGGCACGGATATTCAAAAACATCATTGTGAAGACGCACACGGTGATAAGGATCTAGAGCCAGAATTCAGGGAGGCATCAACGGAGTATAGACCAGGTGAGTGTTAGAATCTATCTTTAATACGTCAAAAAAATAGTCATACAAATTTGGTTGTAATTTAGTTTGGCACATAGCAACTTTGATCTTATTAGAAGTTTTGGCATATACAAAAGTAGAATATCAATTTTAGTAGTAAAACAAAAGGTTGCACGTTGGTTGGAATTAGCACATCTACTTATAACGGGACCCACTATAAGTAGTTGAACACCCTGAGATTAAGAGTTTTTTTTTAAATAGTCGAGGCATTACATTAAACAGTTTATACAAGAACCAACCAAACGGTGCAAGTAAGGGGCGTGCATTAGGTGTGCACATTTTACAAAAGTATAAAATAAAGGGTACAATATAGGTGAAACACAAAAAGTAGAGAGAGGGGTGGTATATATATAGAATAATATATATATATATATATATATATATATATATGTATTTTATAGATTACAATAAAGAAAAATACATTGTGTGTTTTATTTCACATTACTCCCGATTTAATAACTACGTAATCTCAGTTTACAGAACGGTGTAAAACAATTTTTGACTTTTAATCTGAGTGCATATTTCGAATAGATGCTCTCATTTTTTTTGCGATCAAAGTTAGAAATGCATTTCAAATAAATGCTTTCATATTTTTTGTAATTGAAATTAGAAATGCATGTGATCTAAAATTGCAGAGTTGCCTTCAGTACGTAACTATGAAAATGCAAATGCTGAAGAAGCATTAGACTAGACTATCGTTGACAAGAAAAAAAGCTGTCTGACATGGGTTGAATTTTCTGCTGTTCTTGTTGTTTAATATCTTTATATATACTCAAGATATGTGTGTGTGTGATAATCTTTATTGTCAAGTTGTAGTTGTGTTCTATAGAACAAATCAAAAATGAAAACTTTTGTTTAAATTACCCTTGTCAGGAAAGAATAATGATAGTGGTTAGGTTAAAATTATTGAGTAGTTTATAGTCAATCCAAATGAAGTGCTAGAAAAAATTGTTTACTCCGTGAGCAGATCTACCAATTGCAACGTTAGCATATATTTCAATAGATTTATTTCTAGTTTTTTTGAAGTTGGAGCATTTCATAAATTTCCACGTTTATATATTTCTTTCAGATAAACTGAGTTCGCGATTTAATAACTACGACTTGTTATTCTTTAAAAGCGAGAATGAGCAAATTGGTGCAGTCAGTCTGTCTATCTGTTTGTCTGTCTTTGGCAAATCTTTCGAGATATCTGTACAATTTGTTAAATGTTGTAAAACCAGTAAAGAGCTATTGCGTTGATCAATTATAATTGCTTTCAGGGTTGAGAGTTCCATTCGTGCTGTCTGAGTTTAATTGTTTTTTCTGCAGACATCAGTATTAAAGATTTCTTACTGATTACAATAATAATACAGACACAATCTTTTCTATTGGTTTTTATTATTATCAAACCATTCTTTTAATAACAAAGTATTTTGTTTTGAACATTGCAGACTATTATTGCCGTGCCTATAACATTTTTTGCAATAGATAGGTTTTCATCCATTTCTTCTTTTCTAGACCCTTCACACATACTTCTTCACCGGGTCGGATAATTTGCTTCGGCTAACATTGTAAAATTATATTAAAATAAATAATACAGACACAATCTTTCTATTGTTTTTTATTATTATCAAGCCATTCTTTTAATAACAAGGTAGTTTGTTTTGCACATTGCAGATTATTATTGCTGTGTCTACAACAATGGATGTTATATTTTAAACGGTTGTTGATTTTTAACTCCGATATCTTAGGACAACCTAGTGCAAGCATATCAGTTACAACGTTTTGCATTAGATAGGTTTCAATCAATTTCTTCTTTTCTAGACCCTTCACAAATACTTCTTCACCGTGTCGGATAATTTGCTTCAAATAAAGCGCTATATATGATAAACCCATTCCAGCCGTTGAAGATTCATCCCAAGAAAGACCATGAATATTCTTTGTCACCCAGTCGTTATGTTTTATATGATCTTGGCTCAAACAACTGGACTCCATTGGCAGTTTAAAAATTTGATGCCAAACAACACCTTTCAACAAGTCCAAAACCGCAATGTCTTTACACACAAACTCGTTTTTCTTGTATTTAAATCCCTGAATATCAATTATATACATGTTTGTATGTAAATATATGCAGTAAACTTCGACTAATTAAATTAATATTAGGAGCAATCTCCTTATATAGCAGATAACCACCATCTGCGTACTTTGCCAACCCACTTTTCAACCTATCACAAGAGTGAACACATTTTGAATTGAAACCGGCCCATGTGTATTTGCAGCCTCTAAACATAAATCAGAATCCACTTTAATTAAACACAATTGACTTGAATGCGATATTTTGCATCTGTCATACTTTATAACTTCTCGCTAGAAAACCACATTCAAAACATCTACACACATTTTCTCTGCACTTACATTTTTCAACATACGTGTGTTTTGAAATATGTTCCATTGAAAGTAATATAAAGCCGATCCTAAACGTGCCCACAAGTATTTTACATTTGAAAAGAATTCAGGTTTTCACATTTTACATTAAAAGTAAATAACGCCGATCCTAATTCAAAACGGTGCACGTGTAACTTCTCGCTAGAAAACCGAATTCAAAACATCTACACACATTTTCTCTGCACTTACATTTTTCAACATACGTGTGTTTTGAAGTATGTATGTTCCATTGAAAGTAATATAAATCCGATCCTAATTCAAAACGTGCCCACAAGTATTTTACATTGAAAGTATATAAGAATTTATGTTTTCACAACTATTTTACATTGAAATTATATAGGGCCGATCCTAATTCAAAACGGTGCACGTGTATTTTACATATGGAAAATACGTCTGAACACGTTTTGAATTAGGACCGGCCTTACCTATCTACTAACATTAGTGCTTACAAAGTCGTGGCTTCACGCACCAATTAAATTGAAATGCTTAGTAACACAAGTATCCCTTGCTAAACGTTAATACACAAAAGGCATTTTAAACTAAAACTTGACAATCGAATTGTTTTAAACGTGGAAATCTAGATTAGGTATGTGATGTTCAAATGAATAATCTATGACAGGTATTGGAACACAGCTATGTTAGTTAACCACGCAATGAAATGTTGTGCTGTTGAAAACCGTAATCTAGAGATTATGTTTTAATGTTATGGTATTGAAATTGTATTATTATTAATTGCAAATTTTAATGATATTATTATACAGAAATTGATTGTGATATTGGAACTAAAATTGTTATTTAGTAAGAATTTTTACATTATCAGTTAATTTACTTACTCAACAGTAAGCGATTGCAAAAGAGATCGTGCACCGATTGCAATCTCAACTGCAGCTCTTGTTTGATATATAAAATATACTCACTCTTTTAATTTCAATTTGAATTGTAATATGGAAGCTATGATGTTCAATACAAGATATCGGGAATTCACGGATGCGTTTGTTATACGATACAAAAAAATTATATGCACGATTTCTGCAGCAGTCTCCAATAACGTTCTTTTGCATCATGTTGCACGAGTTTTCTTGATTATTATTGTTCCCGGTGTTCGCGCTCTACTTGCATTATCTGATTTGTAAGCTTCTATTACGTAGATTTCGTTAAAAATAGTAGGTGTATTTGTATGTTTATTTATTGGTGCTAACGCATTGGAAAACAATACTCTACAACATCCTTATCGGTTCCAATTAATACGATTGCTAATCGGTCGCGTAGTGAACAAATCACGTTTTATTTTTTGTAAAGGAATGGAAAATGCGTACACAAGCGTTTAATTAATTGAGTATAGTAGCGGCTATCAAACACGGAAGAGGTTGATGGAACTCTGATATGTATTTTTCACAGCACCCATTATTAAAAAATGTGAGCAGTATTTGTATAATAATATGATGCAAATTTTAATATGCCACGCAGTATGTGTGCAAAGCGTGCATTGTACGCTGGTAGCATGCTCAAGGAGTGGTAATAAACTCTTGGCTATGATTCATATTTCAGTTACGCGTGTATGAAGAGTTAAATTCTTAAATTTAGAATTGCCCAGAAAAGGCGAAAATCCTGTACAAATTTAAGGGAGCACCAGCTAACCACAATGGTGCGCGAAAGGGTCCCAATAAACAATAATATGGAATAAAAAATCAAATAATTTACTTATTAACTAGGATCAGCTTTAAGCTACGTTACCAATAGCACTTGTCTTAAAAATCTTTTAGCACTGTCAAATTTATGGGCGCCAACTCGTCTGGTCTAATAATCCTGTGGACGACGAGTAGTTCTTGCGATTTTAATTAACCTCCAGGTAGAATAGAGTTCTTTGCACAATCAATCAATATATTCAATCAATAAGAAAACATAGTCTCACAGCATCATCTAAATTTATTACTAATACAACATTATATAAATAGGAACATATAAAGTTTTTAAGGCTACCTAAATAAGTTTCAACACAATCTGCATAAAAATACTCCCGAAAACAGGTACGCACAAAATTTTTAAGGTTACCTTGTTACGTGCTTTTA
Source organism: Platerodrilus igneus (assembly GCA_036346225.1). Taxonomy (NCBI): domain Eukaryota; kingdom Metazoa; phylum Arthropoda; class Insecta; order Coleoptera; family Lycidae; genus Platerodrilus; species Platerodrilus igneus. The sequence continues at coordinate 6,384,830 of JARFIW010000012.1, read as the reverse complement.
AAATTTCCCTGGTTAATTCAATGCCCGCTCGAATAAATTCCGTTTCTACTATTAAATTCTTCAACATAATTAATAATAAATACGCTCTCTAATAATTTCTCAACTTCATTCTAGTTGCTTTATGTTATAATTAAATAGTTCATATTCTGTTTTAGGTATACGTGAGCTTGTTAACATTACGACCGCTTATAATAGTTTTTTCTATTGTTCCCATATAAAGACTTGTTAAAATAAGGTCGCGCACTATCCAATAAAACCGTGTTTTCCAGTTTTAGTCGCGCTTCGATAAGCGAGGATTTGCAGTTCAAATTCGTGTCATTTGAACCAATGTTGAATTTGATTCTGCAGCTTGTGCGTCGAAATTTTTTCTACATTATTCGTCACCGTATTTCAAAAGCAATGCACGTTTGTTTTTTTTTATTCGACAACTAGAAGGTGTGCTGCATGTATTGCTTTTATTAGCTGGAGACCAAATGGGTTCTTTCTTTATGTAGGCCCACCTGTTCGTTGACGTGGTCCAGCTGCTTTTGTCTGTGGATCGTTGCTGTAGTTACGAAGTCAGGGCAAATGGGCCCTGAATACCGCGGCGTTTCTCACCCCCCCACGGCTTGCAAGCTAAATATCCGGACATCTACAGGTATGCAACTCGTTTTCTTTTGTGTGTGTCAATGGCATATTTCATATCAGCGTTTGGTGTAGTTACGTGATAAGAAACGTGACATTGTAGAACTATTGTTTGTGGCTGCTAATCGTTATTATCGCGCTACAGGTATGATGTACCATTGTTAAAAATGTTGGACAGACGTAAGCTTATTTCTTTATCCTGATTAGTTTATTTTACAAACGGTACTATGTACAATTTAAAAGACGTCTGACAAATGCTCTTTTTCGTTATTTCTATCCTCCTAATTAGTTTATTTGACAAAAAAGTATTAGGTGAAATTTTAAAAACGCTTGACAAATACTCTCACATCTTGATTTACTACTAATTAATTTTATTTTCTGTAATATACGAGATGCGCACTTCGTATTTAGATTCCTTAATTGTCCGTATAATATAATAGTTTGCTGTAAAATAGTAACTCTGAATTTATTTCTTTTGCTTGTTTGTACAGAATTCTTTATTTATTTTTATTTGTTAATAGATAATCGTGGACGACGTGCTTTATTTTTTTGTTGGTATTTAGGTGAATCCCCCACTCTCCGCGTTTAATAGTTAGCCTGGTATTTACTTTTCTTCCGGCTACATCTAGGTACGTAGCATAATTTCTGACGCCCTGGCGAGGGGCCACGAGTTTGTTTTAGTTAGTTTTTGCTCAGATTTTTTTTGTTGTAAGTGCTTAAGTTCCTACATTACCCGCATTTCTCGGCCTGATGCTACTTATTTTTTTTCTTTTACATTTGACATATTGTTTATTTTTTATTTTCCTTTCGGCTCTGTGGTGTTCCTCATATGAGGATCGGTTTTTTTTTATTTCTTGTGTGGGTTCGATCTTCTTGAATTTTGATTTTGTTCTCTTCCGTGATTGCTTAGCTCATGTCAGATTATTGGACTTGTGGACTAGCACCCAAAAATTTTGTTTGTTCTTCAATCTAGGTACATTTTGTTCTCCCCGTCAAGTTTAGAGTTGACTTTTTTCTTCGATTTTTTCTTTTATTCTACAGCCCTATTCTATTTTGTTGTTTTGCTCCTATTAGTGTTCCCGAAGTTTATCCGTCGGATATGTTTTAAATTGTCATGTTTTCGCAACAATTTTATTTTCTTTTGGCTTCTCTCGAGTTACGGTTAGCCTTTATTTAGTTACTTTTTACCAATTTCGTTCTTGTTCGTATTCAAAATGACTCCTTTTTTGACTTCCCATCAAGGTCTCCTAGTGTGGGAGTGGAATTGAAAATTTTCTAGTAACCCAAACACTCTTACCGTACATGATTTTTTGGAACGAGATGAAAAACTCCGACGAGCTCACCATGTGTCAGAATTGCAGTTATTTGCGTCTGCAGCGGATTTGTTCGAGTGTAAAGCGTTACTTTGGTATCGTGGTTACCGACATAGGTTTTCTGACTGGAAGTCGTTGTCTAATTTACTGATTCGACATTTTGAACCCCCGGATTTTGCTTATAAGTTTACTACTACTGAGGAAAATACTTTTGCTTAACATGACCGAGTTGTTAAAATTTCTCCTACGCCTACGGGTAGATCCGATACTTCTTCCGTAACTTCTACTGTTATTCTTCCTAGTTCTATTTCTACTCGTCCGGTTATCTGCTTTAATTACGACAAACCTGGTCATGTTTCGACACGTTGTACTCGTCCTCAAGTACTCCATTGTTATGGTTGCGGATATAAAAGAGTTTCTCGCCGCAACTGTCCACATTGTCATCCTACTACTAATAGGTCTCTGAATCATACTTCAAATACTGTCCTCACCTTTAGCTGCATAATTTCTTCTGCTTTTCACTCGACGTTTTCTTCTGTTCCTCATCCGGGTCATTACTAGCAAAACCCACCATTCTTCGGCGAAAACAGCTTCGAACAAAATTTCCTCCGTCTCTAGTTCTACATCCTATTCTACTCCTCCTTCTGCTCGCCCTACTTATTCACTCTCACCCCAAACTGTCCCTCCACCACCATTACAACCCATGCTTCGAATTAGTGACTTGCAGCTAGCTTCTCATGAGTTTGTTCCCGCTTCCTTAAACGATTCTACCCAAGAAATTTTGTTGTGTCCGCAAGCACACATGTCGCTGAAGTGACGATAATTTCAAATTCAGTCTGCGAAGGTCCTGTTGAAGTCCATGAACCTGTATCGTTAATGCCTGTTGCCGTTTTTGTCAAAATTTTACCTGTTGCTGCTGTCTTAAATGATACTAGTCAAGAAATTGCTATCGTACCTACAATAACTGCTGTAGCTAAAGGGACGATAACTTCTAATTTAGTCAGCGAAGATCCATTTGAAGTTCATGTACCTGTATCTTTAATGTCTGTTGCTGTTGATGTTAAAATTCTACATGTTTCTGCTTTCTTAAATTGTTCTACTCAAGAAATTTCTGTCGTGTCTGCAATGCAATGCAATGCAATGATAGTGTCCAACACATACACCCACACACTTCATAAACACACAGTTCTACTTGGTTCTCCTTTCTTTCGTTTTCTCCTTGTACTCCTTGCACCAGTGTGGGTCCAGGAATAGAATAGACCCGTGGTACGACCTACCTGTCGTAAGAGGCAACTACAGCGGTCCAACACATACACACACGCACACTTTATACACGCATAAAATATACACACGCACACACTTCTTACACCCCCCCTCCACATACACACACGCACGCACGTACACGCCCACACCGACTCATACATAACTACACTGGAATTCTGTTTTATTTTCTTTTGTACGATTTTTAGTTTTTTATGGGTTTTGTACTTGGTGTTGGTGTTATTATTTTTGGTTTCTTTTCTTTTTTTCTCGTTCCTTTCGTTCTACTTTTTTTTCCTATTCTTTTGCTAGTCTTCTTTGCTGTCGGTCCCTATACTGATTGTGTTTCGCCCATCCGCTCCTGTGGTAGGTGCTTTTAGTCCGGTTTTCTTTCTTCAGAAACCACGACTTGGTCGACTTTAGGTTTAGTTAGCTATTCTTTTCTTTGGTCCTTCGTTTTCTTCCAAAAAACTCTTCTATCAAATTTATTTAAACAGAAATTTACCAATGGTTTAAAAAAAACAGGTACGTTATGTTCATTAACTCATTAACGTATTAAATCAAAAATAATCAAAATTACTATTCACTAATTAAATTAATTAAAACTAGAATGAGTAGCTTGAACAACCAACAATATTAAAGTTGTGAAGCTCGAGACTAACTCTAAACTAATAATTACAAATGAGTAGCTATGAACAACTAACAATGCAAAAGTTTGAAGTTCTCAGACTGACTGGCCATCTTGGGCTCTTGAGGGTATTTATGCTATTCATGCTCTTACATCACTTGTAGGAAATGCAAATCTCATGTCTGGTATTTCTTGATACAATGCAAAGTATTACATTTTAATAATCTTAATTCTAATAATTGCTGTCTTATAACCTACTGTGACTTGCACCAGCAGTCTCATGTTACGTCTGGAATACAAAGTAACTGTTTCCGTTCTTATGTCTAGTTTATGAATTTTTATTAATTTTTTATAATTTGTCCTTCAATTATACATTGTAACAATCTATTTATTAAGGCTTAATAGTTTCATTTAAATATATATATATATATATATATATATATATATATATTACTCATATTTAGACCAGGGTAGAAAATTAAATAATCACATCAAATAATTTTAATCACCGTGTATAAGGAATTTCATTAAATAATACGCTTTATTAAAACCATAAAACATAAATAAACTCGGTTGTTTCAGTAAAAATAAGAAATTTAAATTATTTATAAGACGCTTTATATCAAAAGAAGCAGTATTGAAAAGCTCTGCGTGTAATGTAATTATTCCTAAACAAAGAGAAATTACGTGCAAAATTTATCTTAATTAACTCTATTTAAGTAACCGGTAGTAAAACAAAGTGTACATATAATAATTAATATTTAAGTTGTATTCGCTAAAAATGAAAAGGATAGAAATCAATTTTAATTGGAGTTAATTAAACCGTTAATAACATATAATACCTATAGAAACTTGTAAAAACCCAAGATTAAAATACCACGGAATAAAGCTCTGAGAATTAATATTATATTGTGAACACCTGCGTAGTTTAAATAACACATTCGGCGTAAATTTTGCAGATAATTAATGTTTCAAAAATCTTGGGAAAACGTCGCATAATAGTTACAAAGAATCTTGGAGAAACCGGGGCTTAGTATTCACGAGAATGTGCGATACGGGTTTATTAAACCCAGATAACAGTCCGCGTGGACTGAAATAATCGATAATGAAGAGTGTCAAGTTGCACCAATACGAACAGGTTAGAAAAGGAAAGAGAAAATGCGTCAAGCTAAGACACATATAGTAAAAGGCGTGATTTAAACAACGTCACGAGGGTCACAATTGGTTGAAAATAGAATGCAAATATCAGAGGTAGAAACAACAATTTCGGTACAAAATTAATTAGTTTTTCTCGGACAGGTTTGCGTGCTGTGGAAATTTTCTGAGATTTAAATGGGGCGGGTGAAAATTCGTAAAAATCGACGTGCGAGCGGCAGACTGGTTTATAAAATTAGGTGAGCAGCCGAGGCGAAAAGAGGATCACAGCCGTTTATGACGCCCAATCTGTGGGACTACAATTTTTTTGTTGAAAGGACCCAGTTCCCGCATTCAAAGGATAATATCACAGCATAATTTGGCGCCCAATTCGTGAGGCTCGATTTTATACAGGGTAACACAGCAATATATATATATATATATATATATATATATATATATATATTAATTTGGGGGATATGTAATTCGCGTCATTAAGAAATTCTTTCACTTTTATGAAGGGCCTTTTGAGTCGAACGGTGCGCTGGTCTAAATAGTTATATTATGAAAGATGCCCAGAAGTATAAGATCTCTAAACAAAATGTTATTAGTTTGAAATTGAATAGAAAACTCCTCAAAGAATTTCAATCAAGTGCGTATTTGTAATAAGGTTCCTCTTCTGTTATTTTAGCTAGGTATTATAAATTTATTAGGTACTTTGCTCTTTATCTTATAGATTTAAGTGGGCAGTCATGTTGCGGTACGGATGACAAGTAAGGTTATACTCGTGTGTGGAGTGTTGTGAATTCAGTGATGCCCGGGAAGCGCTGAAGTGAGCGCTCATTGGTGCTCACCAGCTTGGTTATAATATACTCGGTTAACCTTAAGTATTGTAATCTTGTGTATTTATTTTCTTTTTACTAAACTATAGTCATTATACAAAATCAGATCCCACGCGTTTTATTTATTAGGTCCTATTATGCAAAGTATTATAAAGATCCTACTTCAATACTTAGAAAGAAGGAAACTTACTACATATTTTTCCAGATGTTCCAATGAAGTATGGTTGGGCGTAGACTGATTCAATAGACTTTACAGAAACAAAAATCGTTTTCTTTTTTTAATACGATGCCTTAACCTGGCATTACCACCCATATGTATTTCGAACTATTTTTTAAATAAAAAATTTCATATACAGCAGACAAATTCCAAATACCTTTTGCTTGTCACACCGTGTCGGTTTGGTTTTCTACAAAACACCGTCACGATAGTGATAAATGGCTAAATACGATTAATATATTTGGGATTCATACTTCGATCAAAATAATCGATGACCTGTGGTTTGGCCTAACTTAAGTCAGTGTAGTCGCCATGACAGGGAATAAAACGAAAACATGCTTTAACAGGGACATTCTTTACTTTCCACCATTTCTGTAGGATGCTATCTTAAAACTTCTTTTTCGAATTCCTTTATCTCCGCTGTAGCCCTATTGCTCCTTCCAATGGACCTGTCGTTGTTCCGCGAAAACTGCCCACCACATAAGAATGATCCTCCTCCATTCCGTGTTGCTGACTACATTTTGGTTGGTTGAACAGTGCTTTGCTATCTACCATTTTCTATAACTTTTGCTCAATGCGAGTCTTCTTAATTCTCTCTTCTACTTGGTTGCAATAGACCCCCAAATATCCCAACGCCCTCCATTATCTTTTCTACTTTTTCTATCCCCTTCCTTTTCTTTCTAAGTTGCTGCATAGTTTAGAGGGCACCTCATGACCATAGTCCGGTGGACGTGGGGACCACCGTCTAGCTGTGTATTGCGATCGTCCTCCGCTTGGATGTACGCTAAAGCCGTCGACAGTGGAAATTTGTTTTTAATTTCGCCTGCGGGAATATTCCTTTTCTGAAGCGGTTCTGTGTTTAGTTGGTTTACATTTGAAAACTAAACCCAAGGTACATGGTTCTATTCGCGACACGAACCGCTTAAAAAATGTCAGGCGAGCATATTTTACAAAACTACGCCCTTGTTTGGATGAGAGACAAAATGTAGGTCCGGCGTGTAAATGTTGTCACGCACGTTAAAGGTTCTCACCTTGCTTGGAATAGCACGGGTTTGGCAAAATTCAAAATTTCTAGGCAAGAAAAAACTCGATTACTGGCCAGTGTAGTACCATCGGGTGGAGCATTGGAAAACCAAATGCAGCGCTTATTTTTGGGGCATGTCTGTAGCTTACTTGGTTTGAGTAAGACTATTAATTCCAAGGTTCGAAGTTCGATTCCCAACTCGTTCGGATGAGGTAAAAATGTAGGCCCCATATGGGAGTGTTTTCACGCACGTTTAAAATTTTTCACAAAAATACGCTCGCGTTCGAATAAGAGGTAAAATATAGGTCCCGTGTATAAAAATTGTCCCTCACGTTAAAGATCCGTTCCTTGCTTGAAATAGCAAAGGTTTAGCAAAATTTAAAATTTTCAGGTAAAAAGAAGCTCACTTTCTGACCAATGTAGTACCTTCTAGTGAAGCAATGGAAATTCAAATGTGTCATATCTTCTGGAACGTCTTCATAGCTTAGTTGGTTAGCGTGTGACCACTAATCTCAAGGGTATAGGTTCGATTGTCACCACGAATTGCTTGTTGGAGGAGCATGTTTCACAAAAATACACCTTCGTTCGGAAGAAAGATAAAATGTAGATCTCGCGTGTGTGTGTGTGTGTCGCGCACATTAAGTTCCCTAGCTTGCTTGAAGTAGTAAGGGTTCGTAAAAATTCAAAATTTCCAGGCAAAGCATCAAAACTCGCTTACTGGCCAATGTAGTTGGAAAATCAAGTACAAGGCATAAACTTCTACGGCGTTTTCGTAACTTAGTTGGTTCGTGAGTGACTACTAATCCCAAGGTCCCGCATTTGATTCACAACAGATCGCTGGAAAAATGTCAAACGAACATGTTTAATAACAATTCCGTATGTGTGTTGGCACGCACGATAAAGATTTATACCCTGCTTGGTATAGCAAGGGTTTGGAGAAATTCAAAAATTTCAGGTTAAAGTACTCGCTTCCTGACTAATGTGATACCTTCGGGTGGATCATTGGAAAGTCAAATGTAAAAAACATATCTTTTGAAGACTCCGTGAATTAAACAGGTTTGCGTATTATTGCCGATCCCAAGGTCCAGGTTCAATTGCTGACACGGACCACTTGAAAAATGTTAGGCGAATATTTTTTACAAAGGCACGCCCTCGTTCGGATGGGAGGTAAAATGTAGAACTCGTGTATGAGTGTGGACACGCACGTTAAAGATCCATACTTTGCTTGGAATAGCCAGGGGTCGGTAAAATTCAAAATTCTCAGGTTAAAATACACGCATTGGAAAGTCAAACGTAAAGGGCATATCTTCTGACGGCTACGTGGATCAAACAGGTTCGTGTATTACTGAGAATTCTAAGGTCACAGGTTCAGTTCCCTACTCGAACCACTTGAAAAATGTTAAGCGAGCATTTTTCACAAAAGTACGCCCTCGTTCGCATGAGAAGTAAAATATAGGTCCCGTGTGTGTGTGTGTTGTCACGCACGTTAAAAATCCCTACCTTGTCTGGAATAGCAAAGGGTTTGGCGAAATCCAAAAATTTTCAGGTTAAAGTATTCGCTTTCGGATCAATGTCATACCTTCGGGTTGAGAATTGGAAAGTCAAATGTAAAGGATTATTTTCTGGCGGCCCGTGAATCAAACAGATTCGCGTATTACTGCTGATCCCAAGGCCCAGGTTTAATTACTGACACGGACCGCTTGAAACATGTTAGTTGGAATAGCAAGAGATCGGCAAATTAAAAATTTTCAAGTTAAAATACTCTCCTCATGGCTAATGTAATACCTTTGAGTAGAGCATAGAAAAGTCAATGTAAAGGGCATCTTGTTTGGCGACTCCGTGGATCAAACAGGTTCGCGTATTACTGCTGATCTACGAACTGCTTGAAAAATGTTAAGCGAGCATTTTTCACAAGTACGCCTTCGTTCGGATAAGAAATAAAACGTAGGTCTCGCGTGTGGGTGTTGAAAGAAGGAAACTTACTACATATATTTTTCTAGATCTTCCATTGAAGTATTGTTGGGGATAGACTGATTCAATAGACTTTACAGAAATAAAAATCGTATTCTCTTCTTATTACGACTTCTTAATCTGGCATTACCACCCATATGTACTTCGAACTATTTTTTAAATTAAAACTTTCATATACAGCAGACAAATTCCAAATAAATAAATCAAGTTTTACGTGTTTTTTGCTTTTCACACCGGTCGGTTTGGTTTTCTACACAACACCGTCACGATATTGATAAATGGCGCCATACGATTAATATATTTAGGAATCATACTTCGATCAAGTTAATCGATGACCTGTGGTAGGACTGGCCTAGCTTCAGTCAGTGTACTTGCCATGACAAGGACTAAAACGAAAACATGCTTATAAACCCATCATTTGCTGGACGTTAAGCACAACGGCGCTTTTACTAGTGCTCAATTTGGAAGTCCTACACTATGAAACGTTGGCACATAACTTTCCTTGGTCAAATCTTTCAAAAAAGGATGAATACAAGAAATGAAAATGTTTATGACGTTTCTATTCTATAAATTTCAGCTCAGTTCAACCCCTTTTGCCTCGCTTATAAAGTAATGAACAACGCCAATCAATTTAACTAAAAAGATACGTTTGCTAAATTAATGGAAAAACTGTACGTATCTAATAGCTGTCTTCCAAATTGCTGCCACTCGTTAGATTTCCAACGAAAAATAAACGTCAGTTTCGTGTCATTTACAATATTATCCAAGAGCTTGCTTGTTACTTTGCACTTTGCGTAGAGGGCTGATTCGGCGCCGGTCTGCAACGTCCAGACATTGATCGATGTGCATCTTGGGCGTCGCAACCCACCACCGTCTGCGGTGATACAGATAAAAACAGTTTACCCTAACACAACCCATACCAATCATTAAATGCATCCCATAAGTTAGGGGATCCTTTGTTCTGCTTAGAACAACGTAATTTCTCATCAAGGTTTTAGAACAGGAGCAAATGAGGTTTTCTGTTGTTCGCACGACCGGAAGAGAATGCATAAGAAGCTAATGTGAAATAGATGTTTGGAACTTTCTATTTTTGCATAATGTTTGCATGCGGAAGGCAAATATTTGCTAGCGCCTTTCGGTTTAGAAAGCTCACTGATGTGTTACTGAAATTAGAAATATTTTATACGTATTTGGACAGAGAGATGGCGTATTATATTTTAACGAAACAGATCATTAGTTTCGTGAAAGCTTTGAATATAGGAGATATGGAGTATTACAAAGCAAATTCTGAGTATGTTGTTACGTTTATTGTGAACATCCCGTACATTTTTTTCTGTTAATAAGAAATACGCGGTCTAATAATTTTCAACTCAAATCCCTTGGGCGTTAAAAACGAAAAATTAATTCAGTAAATTAAAATAACCCTTTCGCGTGTTAATTCATTTATCTATTTGTATAAATTCGATTCCTCTTGTACCATCCTGGAGCCTAATGAATAATAAATACTCCTTCTAAGAATTCCTCAACGTAAAGTTTATGCTAAAATTAAACCGGCGATAACTGGTTCTAGGTAACTGATAATCGATTCTTATGCGTTTTTCATTGAAAGCTTCGTCGAATTAAGGCCGCGTATTATCCGAATAAACAGTGTTTTTCCAGTTTTATTTCCTTAACAACAATATTACTTTGAGCTCTGGTCATTAGTGAAACGAAATTAATATTCACTTGCGTTTCAATCTGCACAACGAAAACATGTGTAAAATGGTTGGCTGTTTCCGTTTTTCTGTATGAAAAGTTCGCGCACGCCTTATAGCGTGCTCCTTTCTGTGGTTCTTAAAGCCACAATGAATGGTCGCCCCTTATTGTGATGTGAGGACCCCTTGTTACGTTTTTTTTTGTTTTTTGTGGCAGCCACGTTGGGCACCAAAAATTTATGCTACGTTATTCGGCGGCCCCGTTGGGCGCCAAAATTTTATGTTACGTAATTCGTGGCAGTCTCTGTTCAGGCGCCAAAGTTATGCTACGTTGGCTCGTAGCCGTGCGTAACACAAAGAAAATCAAAGAAATGACCGGGCTCAATCGGAGAGTAGGGGGGGTTGTAGAAAGCAGACCAACATATAACGTACGGGGCTGTAAGGAATTAGTAACAATACCTGCAATAAAAAAAGTTAGAATAGCAAACCTGAAATAAAGAAAAGGCATAGCATGCTGATCGAGCATAGATTGTTCAGTACTTAGTAGAATGTAAAAAAAACTGTTTGGATAATCTATATAATATAACAACGGTAAAAGCAATACAAAAAATTTTTAGTACAAAGTGAGGTAATATTGGGGAGTAGCAGAAACGTTTCCTCACACACCAATTAAACATAAATCAGATAAAATGTTAACAAAAGGTAAATAGATAAGACACCATTGGTATGAGTAATTCAGTAGTATCGATTGTTCTTTCTTTCTTTCTTTTTTTTTTCTTATGTTTTAAAATATCATGCAAGTCTTTTGTAAAAGGGTATCAGAACGACAAAGATATAGTAAAGCAACGGATAGATATTTACAGTAATAACAAGTTGAAAATAGTTCAACTTACAAAAGTCCTTCAGCAATGCTTCCTGGCAACGGAAGTGTGAGATTCACGATGTCCTGCACTAACGAAACACTTCAACATTTTTGGCGCCCAACGTGGGGCTCGAATCCACGACCCTGAGATTAAGAGTCTCATGCTCTACCGACTGAGCCCGGTCATTTCTATGATTTCCTTTGTGTTGCGCACGGCTACGAGACAACGTAGCATAATTCGTGGCAGTCCCTGTTCGGGCGCCAAAGTTATGCTACGTTGTTTCGTAGCCGTGCACAACACAAAGGAAATCATAGAAATGACCGGGCTTAATCGGAGAGTAGGGGGGGTTGTAGAAAGCAGACCAACATATAACGTACGGGGCTGTAAGGAATTAGTAACAATACCTGCAATAAAGAAAAGTTAGAATAGCAAACCTGCAATAAAAAAAAATTAGTCCTGCCAACCTGAAATAAAGAAAAAGCATAGTAGCAATGAAAAGTCTCAGTTATTCAGTACTTTGTAGAATGTAAATAAAACGGTTTAGATAAACTATATAATATAATCACGATAAAAGCATTATAAAAATTTTTATTACAAAGTGAGGTAATATTGAGGAGTAGCAGAAACGTTTCCTCACACACCAATTAAACATAAATCAGACAAAATGTTAACAAAAGATAAATAGGTAAGACATAATTGATATGAGTAATTCAGTAGTATTAATCTTTCTTTCTTTTTTTTTATGTTTCAAAAAATCATGCAAGTCTTTTGTAAAAGGTATCAGAACGACAAAGATATAGTAAAGCAACGGACAGATATTTAAAGTAATAACAAGTAGAAAATAGTTCAACTTAAAAAGTCTTTCAGCAACGCTTCCTTGCAACGGAAGTGTGAGATTCACGATGTCCTACGCTAACGAAGCACTTCACCCTTGACTGTGAGGGTGTTGATGGAACTTATCACACGTCACACTAATCACACCTACGCATTTCACTGGGGTTAGCAGCAGACACCATCACGCGACGGAACTATGTAGCATTGATAAATTTCTTGTTAATTCTATTTCCTGAGACAATAATTTCGAAATATTTTGTAGCACAAATCGTAAAAATTGTAATAAAAATTTAGAATCACGGCCTTTCAAAGCACGATGTACTGCATTAAATTAACAGTAACGTGAGGTGTTTTATTTGCTACATATGGTAACAAAGAAAAATCTAATGCATTTAAATAACGAAATTTGCGCAAGCAATGATCTATTTTAGATTCTTTGGTGTTAGAAAATTCAGAAACTACAATATCAACTGTATTTAAATAATCCAAAGTATGCACTAATCTGATAAAACAAAGGGACACTAGACTAGATCGCACACACATTAATCCTAAAGAAAGAATCGGTCAGTTTAGCAAGTAAGTTCTACGACTCCTATTTCACAAGACAAACAACGAAAACCACAAATTAGTAAAGTACGTCAAATGTTCCTTAAAGCATTTGTCTCACCAGAAAAACAACTAAAAACAATTAGCAAGCACGCGCAGCAATAAAACCGTCCTTTAATGACCTTACCACAACACTTGTGGTCAACCAAACACGTTCGCCTACAAACCATACTACTTCAATCGGAATTAGCACTCCACTTTTCTTTACAGTTAATGTACAAGTTTTATTTCACAAGAAAGACAACTAAAAATCGTGCCGCGCTTGTTCAGGAACAATTCGAAATTGATCCCGCATTAATTCTCACTATTGTCAAAGCAAAGAGGAAAGCAGTATTTTTAACGTACTTAATATATCGGAACAAAGAACGAACTCGACTCCCAATCTGTTTATTCAACTCGTTCTATTACAACTTCTTATCGTCTCTTATCTAGGCTTGTATATTCACATAAGCAACACTCCTATCTAATAATTAATTACAGCTGTTTATCATTTCGATATATTGGAAAGTAATTCATGAATAATCCTATTTACAATTCGTTCCTTGCAATTTATTTATTAAAATACGATTCACTCGCCTAAGGAGTTAATAAATCATCATCATCATTAGGTCTTCAGTCCTGGAACTGGTTAGACGCGTACCATCATTGTTTCCTATTCTGAACTAACCTACAGATTTCCCTGAAATTTGCACAGTCTGCATCTATCACTATCTAGGTCAACATCTACCTCTTTTTTCCTATCTCTGCTTGTAATATATCCTATACTATTACCCAAAAATCCCTTAGAACGTATTCTGCCTTTCTATTTCTCTTATCTTTTTCCCCAGATATCCTTGTTTCCCTACTATTTCTATAACCTATTTGTTATTATCTTTGTCTGTCCATGCTATCGTCCTCATACATCTGAAGCACAGCATTTCAAAAGACTGTGTATACAGCTCGTTCCCCTTCTATTGTTTTCTAATTTTATGCCCTATTTCACCGAGATTCAGTAAAGGGGGGTAAGCAACCTGTGGCTACCAAGATCCCCCAACACTTAGATATTTGCCGAAATAATGGTTTTCCAGTAAATCCTTTCACACACTTAACATTAGTTGAGAATGTTGTCCAACCAATTCTTGTAGTTACTTATAGTAATCATCATGTTTAAGCACAGTTATTTTCTCGTCATTAGTTTATCCATCTTGGGATTGGTTGGATGCGTACCTCCATTGATTTCTATTCTGGGCTAGCCTACACATCTCCGTGAAATTCCTGCAGCCTACATCTTTTACTATCTGTGTGCAGTAGTCTAGCCTAGGTCTGTCTCTTCTTCTCTTTTTTCCTATCTCTGCTTCTAATATATTTCGCACTATTCCCTCATGCCGTAGTATGTGGCCTATCATCCTATCTCTCCTATTTTTTACCGTTTTCCACATATTTCTTTCTTCCCCTACCATTTTTAGTACCTCTTCGTTCTTAACTTTGTCTGTCCATGATATCTTCATCATACGTCTGTAGCACCACATTTCAAAGGCTTCTAGCTTTTTCTTGTCTGCTTCTCCTACTGTCCAGGCTTCACAGCCATACAGTGCTGTGCTCCACACATATGTTTTAAGCAATCTTTTCCTAGTTTCTATGTTTGTGGTCTTTGAGCACAGTAGTTGCTTTTTCTTGTTAAATGTAGCACGACCTTGTGCTAATCTTTGTTTTATATCTTTTGTGCTTTTCCCATCTTGCGTTATTTGGCTTCCTAGGTAGCAGAATTCCTTAACCTCTTGTAAGTTCGTGTTAAATACTTGTATTCTTGTTTTGATTTATTTTCCCTACTTTTGCAAACTAGAACTTTAGTTTTAGTTTTGTTAATTTTCATACCGTATGTCTCTGTTAGAACCGTTTCCATTTCATTAAGAGCAGCTTCTAACTCTTCCATGCTAGACGCTAGTACCGCTATATCATCTGCAAATCTAAGCATATCAATTTTTTGTCCCTGCATAGTAATTCCAAATGTCTTCCTGCATTTGACAGTATTCATTGCCTCTTCTATGTACAAGTTAAAAATCAATGGGGATAGGGCACATCCCTGTCTCACCCCTTTCCTAATGTTTACTTCTCTACGTTCCTGCTCTAATTCTATTACTGCTGTTTGCTCTTTGTATAAGCTATGTACTATTCGCCTATCCCTATAACTCAGTCCAATCTCTTTTAGTATTTCAAACATTTTTTTCCATTTTACATTGTCGAATGCTTTTTCCAGATCTACAAACCCTATATACACGCTTTCCCCTTTTTCTATTGTTTTCTCCATTATCACTCTCAGAGCTAAAATAGCCTCCCGTGTTCCCCTGTTTCGCCTAAACCCAAATTGGTCTTCTCCTAGTATTTCTTCCGCCCGTTTTTCCATTCGTCTTTGCACAATTCTAGTTAATATTTTTGACACGTGTGCTGTCAAACTTATTGTTCGAAAATTTTCACATTTATCCGCGCCTTTCTTTTTTGGTATAGTTACTATGATGCTACGTTTGAAATCTTTGGGTATCTCGCCTGTCTCATACATATAGCTTACAAGTTGGAAGAGACGTTCTGTTACTGCTTGTCCAGCGGCTTTTAGAGTTTCTGCTTCCATCTTATCTGTACCCGGCGCCTTACCATTTTTCAGACTCTTTAATGCTAATTCAAACTCATCTCTAAGTATAGGATATCCCAAGTCGTCATTTTCAATGTCTGATTCCTGTTCTAATGCAGTTAGTTCCTCTCCTGCATATAAATTCCCTATATATTCTTGCCATCTACCCACTTTCTCTACGTTTTCTATGATGACGTTTCCTTGTGCGTCCCTTATATTTTTGCTATACAGTTTTATATCCCTAAAATTCATTCTAATTAATTTGTATGCTTCGTCTGTCTTTCCTATTTCCATCTTCGTTTGTATCTCTTTGCACTTTTCATCAATCCATTGTTCTTTAGCTTTCCTGCATTTTCGAATAATTTCCCATTTTATGGCTTTGTATCTCTGTTTTCCTGTTTGGTCTGATTTATTTTTGTATTTTCGTCTTTCTTCTATTAAATTCAGGATATCCTTTGTTATCCCTGGTTTCTTATTTTCTTTTTGTGTATACCCCAGAATATCTCTGGCCGCCATGTCTAGGCTGGATTTAATGTTATTCCATTTTGTTTCTACTTCCTTAGTATCCGATATTTTCTCGATATCTTTGAGCAATTCATTTGACTTTTTTTCGAATCTTTCTTGAATACCTTTATCTTTTAGTTTCTCTAAGTCTAAGTGCCTTTTTCCGTTTCTTTTTTTCACATTCTTAAATTTAAGTGCGGCCTTCATAATTACGATGTTGTGGTCAGAATCTATATCTGCTTCTGGGTAGCTTCTACAGTCTTTTACTTGATTCCTAAACCGTTGTCTAACAAGAATGTAATCTATTTGATATCTTCCTATATCTCCTGGCATCTTCCACGTATATCGTCTTCTAGCATGATGCTGAAATAATGTGTTTGTGATGATTAAATTGTTCTTGTCACAAAATTCTACCAGCCTATTTCCCCTGTCGTTTCTCGTGCCTAAACCAAATAAACCTACTACTGCTCCTTCCCTACCCTCACCTACCACGGCATTAAAATCCCCCGTAATTATTAAATTTTCCTGTCCTTTTACGTATCTTAATATGTCTTCGATATCTTTGTAGATGGCTTCTACCTCTTCGTCACTGTAGCTAGAGGTGGGCATGTATACTTGTATTATTACTGTGTTTACCGGTTTAGATTTTAATCTAACCATAAGTACTCTTTCGTTCTTTTGTAAGTAATTTTCTACACAGTATCCTATCTTTTTCCGCATAACTATCCCCACGCCCAAATTTCCTTCCTCTGCTCCTGTATGAATTACCCTGAAGTCTCCACTCCAAAAATCCCCCGCCTCTGGCCACCGAACTTCGCTGATCCCTACTATATCTAGTGATAACCTATTCATTTCGATTTTTAGGTTCTCTAGCTTACCTACTTGCTTCATACTTCTGACATTCCACGCTCCGACTCGCAGAATGTTCCCGACTCTTATTTTTAACTTTCCGATCGCATCCTCCGAAGTAGTCCCCTCCCGGAGATCCGACTGGGGGACTATTTTAACTCCGGAATATTTTACCCCAGAGAATGCCATCATTTTATTATAATTTAGGTACGCTGTGTACTTGGTGGTGGTTTCCCGTTGCCTTCCACATCGCGGTAGTGTGTCTTAGACTGCCATACCGACCCCTATGGTCTCTGCCAATCTGAGTACCGAAAGAGCCGCTGCCCACTTTCGGGGACATGTGTTAGTCTGGTTCCTCACTAACGACCCTACTACTTTGGTTGGACCTGTAGTTTGGCTCTTTAGCTCATTAGAACACGCAAGCCATTTCACCTGTTCTAGTAATTTAGAACTTCGGCAAGGTGCAGGTCCATTCGAAATGGGAGTTAATAAATATCAAATATAAAAAAGTAATTTGTAGAAATGTATTTATGAATTGAGGATAGCGTAAAATGTTAAATTTACAAAAATGCCCGTTACAGCGGGATCAGACGCACCTCCGTTTCGCATCGCTTTTACAGACGGTAGGAGCCAGCCCGACGGTGGTGAATCGAAGGTGAGTTTATACACTAATTTTCTTATATGCGTACCCGGTAGTTGTTGGAAACAACATATGTACACGGGTCTACGGATGCATCACCTTGTTGGTGGTAAAAATGACTGGTTGTTTGTATGTGCGAGGATATTATAATGTTTACTGATTTCTTTATTAGGATAATTTTATGTATAGAATACCGTACTTACAATTCTGATTTCAAGCTGTGATTTTTAGTGGGGTAATTTTGTTTCTTTTTCTTGTTTGAAGATTAATATAGTGGGTGACCTAAAAACTGCAGCTCGTCATGTTAAAGATGATTCCTTTTATTTCGTAAAGATGTTTATTGTGTACTTACGAATTGTTCATTTTTGATACTAAGTGTTTTGTATACGATTTTGTTTTTTAAATTAGAGGTTTTTAGTTTGTAAATGTTTGATTGTGCGTGAGTGAGTATATTTTTATTTCAGGCCACCCTTAAATTTTTTTTGTAGGTATAAGACCCCGCCCACTCGCCAATTGAGCCCTGTCAATTTCTTCTTTTTTCCTCGGTTTTATTTTTTTTTAGACTACGTCGCTGAACGTAGCAATGTGTTATTAACTAATTTGCTAACAGTAGACTCAAGTAAATTTAAATTATTCTAGAAAATAGGGCGATGAGAACGGTTCCACGGAAATTCCACCCTGCTCCTTCAAAAAATAGAGTGACGTTGATATTGTAATCTATCCTCAAACGTTGGAGAATATTAGCTAGAGGATATTAGCGAAGTACATACATCATTTCATAAAAATGTGCCACGATAACCCCGTTTTTCCGCTGATTTAGGCGTTAATAAAACGGTAATTAAAATATCTGATTTATATTATTGGCAAACCTTAAAACGTTTTGTCTGTCGTTATATTAAAAAGTCTGTGATGCACAGAAAAGGCCACAAGAAGCCTTACCTGGTTTAATGAGTAAATTTAAAAAGTTTCTCGTCCTTGTTAGTAAATTTCTTTAGATCTATTAGGATTACTACCTTGTTCAAAGAAGGCAATCAATATTTGTTGGTAATAACAGATTGGTTTTCTAAATTCGCTCTCGTCTACCTTTTGACTAAAGCAGAACCTTCTGCGATTATAAAATTTTTAGAACAAGTATTTCTTATCATTACTATCTCTTAAATTATTCTCTGCATGGTCTCTACATGGCACAAAAGATTTGGTTTAGTGCTAACTATCACCTCCAAGTAAATACTACCGAACGATTTAATCATGTCATCATTACCGCTATCTCATCATGTATTGATTTTGACCACAACAAATGGGATGAAAATATGTTACGTTTATTTTCCGCATAAATTAATTACCATAATTCTCAATTCAAAACCCACTTGGCTTCAAAAATGAAAATTTATTCAGTAAATTAAAATAACCCTTTTACCTGTTAATTCATTTATCTGTTTGCATAAATTCAATTTCGATTGTTACTTCCGCTAATTAATACTAAATTCTAGTTCTAAAAATTCCCCAACGTAAAGTTTACACTAAATAGTCAATAACGTGTTTCAAGTATACGATAATGAATGCTTATGTGTTTCCCCGTTAAAAAATTCATCGAATTAAAGTTGTGTATTGCCCCATTATAAACTGTGTTCTTCCCGTTTTAAGCCTGACTACAGGATTACGTTGAGCTTTGGTTCTTAGTCAAACAAAATTAATATTCATTTTGCTCTGTAATCTGCACAAGTAAATACGTGTAGAATGTTTGGTTGTTTCCGTTTTGGTTGATGCGAATTTCGGGCACGCATTATAGCGTGGTGATATTTAGGGTTTTTATAAAATTATACCTTCCGACTACCACGAATTAATTTTATTTGTAATTGCGTTAGTTTCTTCCGGCGACCTTAAAGCTGCAATGAATGGTCGTCCCTTGTAGCAATGGGAGGCCAATCGCATTCTTTATGGGTGTAGACCCCCCCCCCTCTTACTAGTTGATGTGGACCAGCTACTGACTCAACCCCGACGTCAGCAACTTCGAGGGTGAGTACTTTCCGTCACTGCTCGCGTTGCCACCATATCGATAGGGATTTTACTGTTTAGGCGCATGCATTTCCACATTTAGTGCTTCTATACAAAAATTATCTTGCATTTCTAAATTTAATTCGTCAATACGACCATTGTTGAATCCTTTTAGTATTTATTGGCATTGTGTGGATGCATTGGTATTTGGTTTTAAATAACTAAAAAAAAATGTTGTGGCCATTCTTATGTATAGGTTGAGTTTTATATTTACGAGGATTTAGAGCTGGTGGTTTTAGTGGGGTAATTTCGTTCCTCTTTCTTTTTTTAATAATCTATAGGAACACTGTGGCACAATTTGAATAAAATAAAATGAAAAACCCTTACCACAAAAAATATTTAAAATACCAGATACGTATTTCGACCACTATGTGGTCATCATCAGTAAGAAATCTGTAATTAAATAATAATTAGCTGTTGTTCTGGAACACTTCAGAGGATATTCTCCTCACCCGCAGGCTGGTGTTACTCACAACAAACAATTCACTTGTTTGTTGTGAGTAACACCAGCCTGCGGGTGAGGAGAATATCCTCGATAGTGTTTAAAGCAACAATATAGTAAATTATAGGTTGGGAAAGTTCACTTTAGCCTAAGTGGTGAGGAGAATATCCTCTGAAGTGTTCCAGAACAACAGCTAATTATTATTTAATTACAGATTTCCTACTGATGATGACCACATAGTGGTCGAAATACGTATCTGGTATTTTAAATATTTTTTGTGGTAAGGGTTTTTTCATTTTATTTTATTTTCTTTTTTTAGTTGAAAAGTAATAGTGGGTAGTAGCCTAAACCCGGCAGTTCATCATTTAAAAAAAAATGATTTGGTCTTTTTATTTTCTTGCTTGGTTTTGTGATTAAGAAGTAATTTGTTTTTGTTGTTTGTTTCTTTTTGGTACCACTATACTGTGTACATATTGTGCTTAATTATAGGTTTCTTTTTCGGTATGTATTGTTTTGAGCGCAAACGAGTGTAAATGTGCGAATGCATATAATTTTTCCTTCTTTATTTCAGGCCTCCTATTTAATTTTGTTGTATATAATACTCCGTCCACTCACCGACTAAGCCCGGTCATACTTCTTTCTTTCTTTTTTTTTTTGGTTTTTTTGGACTACGTCAATGTACGTAACATAAAATATTGACGACCTGGCGTGGGGCTGCGATTTTTTTGTAATTAATTTCTGCTGCAATTTTATTTAGTTAATTTCTTTTGCGATTTGGGTTTAGTTAATTTTCCTGTGCTGTGATTTTGTTTTATTTAACGGTTACTCCGTTTTTTTGATTAATTTCTGCTCCGAGTTCGTTGTAGTTATTTTTTGCTCCGATTTTTTTTTTATTATTGTTAGTGCCTAAGTTCCTACATGACCGGCACATTCTCAGCCTGATATTACTTATGTTTCGTCCCTTACGTTGAATACTATTGGTTGGCTTATTTCAGATTATTGCTCTTGTGTTTTCACCAATAATTCTAGTCCATTGAAAACGCTGACGTCCAAGATTTTTCTTTTTTCTTCCTTCCCTCTCTGTACATTTTGTTCTCCACGTCACGTCTAGAGTTAGTTTTTTTCCTCCGATTTTTTTCTTTTATTCTACAGTCCTATTCTATTTTGTTGTTTTGCTTCTATTAGTGCTTTCGAAGTTTATCTGTCGGATATGTTTTAGATTGCCCTGTATTTGCAATAATTTTTTTTTGGCTTTTATCGAGTTACGGCTAGCCTTTATTTAGTTACTTTCTCCCAATTTCTTCTTTATTATTACTAGAAATGACTTCCTTTTCGGCTTCCTACCAAGATCTTCCAGTGTGGGAGTGGAATTTGAAATTTTCTGGTAATCCAAACACTCTTACCATACATGATTTTTTGAAACGAGTCAAAAAACTCCGACGAGTTCACCACGTATCCGAATTGCAGTTATTTGAGTCTGTAGGGGAGTTATTCGAGGCTAAAGCTTTACTTTGGTATCGTGGTTTTCGGCATAGGTTTTCTGACTGGAAGTCGTTGTCTAACTTACTGATTCATCATTTTGAACACATGGAGTTTGTTTATAAGGCTACTACTATTGAAAAAAATACTTTTACTTTGCATGACCGAGTTGTTAAGGTTTCTCCTACGTCTACGGGTAGATCCGATACTTCTTCCGTACGCTCTACTGTTCTTCCTTCCATTTCTACTCCTACTCGTCAGGTCGTATGCTTTAATTGCGACAAACCTGGTCATGTTTCAACCCGTTGTACTCGTCCTAAAGTACTCTATTGTTATGGTTGCGGACATAAGGGAGTTACTCGCCACAACTGTCCAAACTGTTATCCTACTACTAATAGGCCTTCGAATAATCCTTCAAATTCTGCCCTCACCTCTAGTTGCCTAACTTCTTCTACTTTTTATTCTACGTTCTCTTCGATACTTCATCCAGGTCCTCTTGCTACCACTATTAAAACCTACCCTTCTTCGGTGAATATAACTTCGAACAAAATTTATTCCGCCTCTAGTTCTACATCATATTCTACTTCTCAGTTTGCTCGCCCTACTTATTCGCTCTCAGCCCATACTGTGCCTCCACCACCCTTACAACCCATGCTTCGAATTAGTGACTCGCAGCTAGCTTCTCAAGAGTTTGTTCCCACTTTCTTAAACAATTCTACCCAAGCAATTTCTGTCGTGTCTGCAAGCACAGAGGTCGCTGAATTGACCATAACTTCTAATTCAATCTGCGAAGGTCCTGTTGAAGTCTACGAACCTGTATCTTTAATGCCTCTTCCCGTTTTTGTCAAAATTTTACCTGATTCTGTTTCGTTACCTACTCTCGCTCATTTTTCTCATGCTGACAAAATTCTACTTACTTCTGTTCTTTTATATAAGGTTGGTGACATCCTAGCTGATGTTCTGTTATCTAATGCTGACGAACTTCTATCCGATTTTGCTCTTTTTCCTAAGGTGGATACTTCCACAGCCAATGCTGTTTTCTTTCCTAACTGTGATACCTCTAGTCTTGCACATAACGTCAATGAAATTTTATCTGCTTCTGTCTCTTTCTCTAACGTAACTAAAATGTGTTCCGTTTGTGTTTCGTTTCGTCAGGTTGGTTCTCATACAGCCAATACTTTTTCTTTTTCAACGTTGATATGCTGACAACCTATGATGCTTTCTTTTCTGCCGTTGACCTTCTTACCACCCATCCTAACAATAAACAACGTCCTTCTATGACGCGTTTTGGGTTTGCTAAACTACCTTTGCCACCTCCAAAACCTAGTGCTATAACTACTACACACCCTGCTATTCCTATTTGGCAGAAAACTGCCCAAAAGAGGCAGACTTTAGTCTATGCCTCTTCCGAACCTGAGGACATATGTCGACGAAACACTAATGTCCTTGATCTCGTTTCATTCTCCTTCTGGCGGCAAAAACGTCTTAAGCCCAATATCTAGTCCTCGTGCCCCAGATTCTTATGACGACTTTACTTTCCTTTGCATATGATTTTTGGACATTACAATTTCGTTTTGCTTCCCTGTTTTACGGGGTTTTCCTTCGTTTTCTTGCTTTTCCTTTCACCCGTCTGGGTCCGGGAATAGAATAGTCCTACGGTACGACTGTCTGTCGTAAGAGGCGACTACAGCGATCCAACACATACACACACACACACACACTTTATACACGTCCAATCCATACCCACACACTTCATACACACACACCTACACCCACACACTTCATAGGCACACACCTACACCCACACTTCATAAACACACAGTTCTACTTAGTTCTCCTTGCCTCCGTTCTCTTTTTGGTTCTTCCTTCCTCCGTTCTCTCCTTGTACTGTTTGCACCCGTGTGCGTCCGGGAATAGAATAGCACCACGGTACGACCTGCCTGTCAAAAGAGGCGACTACAGCGGTCCAACGCACACACATACACACCCACACACACACACACATACACACACACACACTTTATACACGTCCCATCCATACCCACACACTTTATACACACACACCTACACCCACACACTTCATAGGCACACAGTTCTACTTAGTTCTCCTTTCTTCCGTTCTCTTCTTGGTTCTTCTTTCCTCCGTTCTCTCCTTGTACTGCTTGCACCCGTGTGGGTCCGGGAATAGAATAGCCCTATGGTACGACCTGCCTGTCGTACGAGGCAACTACAGCGATCAGACACCTACACACACGCATGCTTTATACACGCATAACACATACACACACCCTTCCTACACCCCCTACACACACACCTACACACACACGCACGCACACGCCCACACCTACTCATACATAACTACACTGGGATTCTGTTTTATTTTCTTTTGTACGATTTTTTTTTTGCTAATGTACTTGGTGTTGGTGTTATTCTTTTTGGTTTTTTCTTTTTTTCTTGTTCCTTTCGTTCCACTCTCCTTTCCCTATCCATTTGCTGGTCTTCTTTGCTGTCGGTCACTGGTCCGATTGTGTTTCGCCCATCCGCTTCTGTGGTAGATGCTTCCTAGTCCGTCTTTCGTTCTTCGGAAACCACGACTTAGTCGACTTTGTAACTAATTAGCATTTATCCTCGGTTCTTCGGCTTCGACTACCACAGTTGAGAGTACATCGTTTCCTTTTACCAGCACTCCTCGTCTCTTCCTCTCGTTTTCCCTTGTTGTTCCTTTACATACTTGAGGCTAGACAATTTTGTCCTGTTTTGGTTACTGCTAGTTTTCTTCGTCATGTCATTTCTTGCTTTTTGGTTTTCTGCTGAAAACCACTTCTTTTCTTGAGGCGTGTATTTCTCCGTTGATTTATGAATTACAAGGCGCTGATAATAAAGCTCAAGGACGATGGCATATTAAGTATCTAAAACATTTTTCTTTTAATCTTAACAATTAGTAATTAGTAGCACTTTTGTTTCTACATTTATATAAATATATTTTTGTCTTCAGTAGCGTTATTTAAAAAGAATTTCTTTCGTGTATAAAAATATCTTATCCTTGAGTTCAAATCTCCTCATTTCTCAGATACCTCATTCATCTCAAAATTTCTGTTTGCTCGTCCCTATTTTTAAGAATTTTAGTCGTCACTGGAATTATTTATTTGCATTTTTTTTAAATTCTTCTCTTGCGTTTCCCTACTATTGTTATTATGACAACTTACCGTCCTCATTCGTTGTGGTTGACAAATCTTCCGTTTGAACAACTAAACGAATCTTGAGGAATTCTGCTAGCTGATGGCGGGATCTTGCTTTGCTCTTTCGACACATCTAGTACTCAAGAACTGCGCCTCTGTAGTAAAAAATCGATTTCAACAGTTGTGACTAGGACAAATTTCTATTCGATGTGTTTTCTTTCTAAACTATATCAATCATTTTTTATAATTTTCTTTATCAACTGATTTTCAGTACCATAGTAATGACGTACATGTTTTTCTGTTTTTTCCTAAACGTGTTTGGGAGAACATGTTGCCTTTTCTTGCTTCATAGTTAATATCTGTTTTTTCGGTATATTCAAAATTTTTCTACCTTTACCTTTGAATAACTGCCTACCGTTTAAAAATTTCTGTATGTTTGTGGTAGCGAGTGTTTTCGAAAGTACGGTGAGGGTACATATAGGTTGGCTGTTTTTAAATATTGTCTGATTTTTTTGTTGCAGCGGAAGCGCTTGGTAGGAGGATAATCTGTCTAGGTCTCATCTGGAGCCTAGCTATTTTTCATTATCGATGTATTTATAATAAGGCTCTTTGCTTTGTTCCTAACGTATAAGGTGGTTCTTCCGATCGGTTTGCTTTAACAGGGACATTCTTTAGTTTCCACCATTTTTGTAGGATGCATATCTTAAAACTACTTTTTCGAATCCCTTTATTTCTGTTGTAGCCTTATTGATTCCTCCGATGGACCTGTCGTTGTCCCGAGAAAACTGCCCACCACATAAGAGTGGTCCTCCTCCACTCCGTGTTGCCGACTACATTTTGGTTGGTTGAACAGTGCTTTGCTATCTACCATTTTCTATAACTTTTGCTCAATGCGAGTCTTCTTAATTCTCTCTTCTACTTGATTGCAATAGACCTCCAAATATTTCACCACCCTCCATTATCCTTTCTACTTTTTCTACCCCCTTTCTTTTTTTTCTAAGTTGCTGCATAGTTTAGAGAGCACCTCATAACTTTAGTCCGGTGGACGTGGGCACCACCATCTAGCTGTCTATTGCGGCGGTCTTCCGCTGGGGTTTACGCTAAAACAGTCGACAGTGGTAGTTTGTTTTTAATTTCGCCTACAGGCATATCTTTTTTCTGAAGCGGTTCCGCGTTTAGTTGGTTTGCTTTTGAAAACTAAGCCCAAGGTACATGGTTCGATTCGCGACACGAACCGCTTAAAGAATGTTAGACGAGCATTTTTCACAAAACTACGCCCTTGTTTGGATGAGAAATAAAATGTAAGCCCCGCGTGTAAATGTTGTCACGCACGTTAAAGGTCCCATCCTTGTTTGGAATAGCCCGGGTTTGGCAAAATTCAAAATTTTCAGGCGAAACAAAACTAGCTTACTGACCAGTGTAGTACCATCGGGTAGAACATTGAAAAATTATATGCAGCGCATATTTTTAGGGTGAGTCTGTTGGTTTGCGTGAGACTATTAATTCCAAGCTGCGGGGTTCGATTCCCAACTCGTTCGCATGTGGTAAAAATGTAGGTCCCATGTGGGAGTGTTTTCACGTACGTTTAAAATTTTTCACAAAAATACGCTCGCGTTCGGAAGAGGGGTAAAATATAGGTCCCGTGTGTAAATATTGTCACGTAAGTTAAAGATCCGTTCCTTGCTTGAAATAGCAAGAGTTTGGCAAAATTCAAAATTTTCAGGTAAAAAGAAACTCACTTTCTGGCCAATGTAGTACCTTCTAGTGAAGCAATAGAAAATCAAATGTATGTCATATCTTCTAGGACGTCTCCATAGCTTAGTTAGTTAGCGTGTGACTACTATCTCAAGGTTACAGGTTCGATTCTCAACACGAATCGCTTGTTGGAAGAGCATGTTCCACAAAAATACACCTCGTTTGGAAGAAAGATAAAATGTAGGTTCCGTGTGTGCGTGTGTTGATACGCACGATACAGAACCATACCGTGTTTGGAATAGCAAGGGTTCGGAAAAATTCAACAATTTTCAGGTTAAGGTATTCGCTTCCTGACCAATGTGATACTTTCGAGTGGAGCATTGGAAAGTAAAACGTAAAAGGCATATTTTCTGACGACTACGTGAATCAAACAGGTTCGCGTATTTTTGCTAATCCCAAGGTCCAGGTTCAATTGCTGACATGGACCGCTTAAAAAATGTTAGGCAAACATTTTACACAAAGATACGCCCTCATTCGGATGAGAAGCAAAATGATGGTCTCGTGTGAGAGTATTGACACGCACGCCTAAGATCCATACTTTGCTTGGAATAGCAAGGAGTCGGCAAAATTCAAAATTTTCACGTTATTGGACCAGTTAATAAAATCATGCCAGAATCTCAAATGGCAACAACTGGCTGAACTTAAAAACCTGATTCGACGATACTCAGATGTGCTTACGGTTGACGGGAAATCAATTGAGAAAAACCGCGGTAGTCAAGCATAAAATCCATACCGGGAATGCCCGGCCAATAAGATAACAACCGAGAAGGTTGGCCAAGAATGAGGAGGCCTAGAAAATGGTTATAGAAATA